>OZ024911.1:74581145-74636145 GCA_964017125.1 Flabesymbios commensalis
TACCGCATATCTCATACACCCGCAGGGGACGCCTGGCAGAGGTGGCTGACCATGTCCACAAGACAGACACGTGGGTTCCACCCGTGGAGGTATATTCCTCTCAGCCCATCGAATAATGTCTATAAATTTTCTTTTTGCCAGACACCATTCCCATATGGAACAACCTCCCATTACAGGTTGTTTCTGCCCCAAATCTCCCCACCTTCCGCCACTGTCTCACTATGCTGTAGACGGAGATGTTTTTAACCCATTGTACTGCACTGTATTGCATTTTAATTCTAACCCTCGCTTTCTTTGGGTTACATATTACCACGTTGTACAGCACCAGCACTTTTTACTTCCCGCTTTGCGCAGCGCATGTCACCCACACAGCATATAATACTCCAATTGAGGAGTGCATGCTGCTATCCATAAGAAGAAGAGAAGACCTACGGACAGCGATTACTCATACTTTAGGAGTGTAATAAATGAACATATTTATTATTTGAAACAATATATTTTATTTTTAAAAATATTATAACATGTATAGCCATATCAATATTAAATTAAAAATAGCAGGTCACATGATCATAAAACATGAAATATACATTAGGATACATAATATATATAAAAAAAAGTCTTGTGTGAGCAGTTTACAGTGTCAGGGTAATCAGGTGAGCACATGATCTGAGCAAAGAATTCGCTTCAGACCAGTCAGCTAGAGCTTCTCGTAAAATGTCAATGGCTTTGATGAGTTGTGAGTCTTTGATTAATTTGATGATCGAATTAATCAAAGACTCGGATCCCCGTAATATTTGCAAAGTGTCAAAAATAATAATAATAATAATAATAATTGGTGTTTATTCAACTAAAACGACATGGCAGAAAATAATAATAATAATTGGTGTTTATTCAACTAAAACGACATGGCAGAAAAAAATACAATAGGCCCTATAGACATGATGATATATTAAAATTGAATAAGTTAGATAAGGTAAGTAAGTTCAAAAGGCATTTTATGGAAACGAAAATCTAATGCGTTCAGAAGGTCAGATACGGTTGCAATTTTAGTATTTTATGGCAAATAAACAATCGACATTTCCCGAATATCTGCCTATCTGATATTAAATAAATAATCAGTATATGTCATCACTGTGTTGAATTGTTACCCTTCAGAAATGTTGATGACGAACAATAAACAGTACAAACACAATTAAATTTTATTATATATATTTATTTAAACAACTAATCCGCCGACATCATATTTACGGGGAACAGAAAGAAATACATTATCATCAGTAATGTCAGTATATCTCTTGCAATATCTGATGCTAGATATTATCAATAACCCATATAGTCTTTAAGAAATATAAAATATTTGTAGAAGTATTAAGTGATAATTCTTCAAAACGCTGACTTGCGAAAGCCGCCAACATCACATTTACGGGAAACAAAAAAAAGCAAAATAACTCGAATACCCCACCTCTGGAACACCAACGTTCACCCACTTCTAGTCCAATGTTGCCTGGTGACATGCGAAGCCGTTCCAACATCCAACCAACATTGGCGAAGTGGTGTTGCTGGTTTTAAGTAGGCTATATCTTCCACCGTAAGAAGACAAATATATTTAAATAATGGATCACTATGAGCAGATAACTTGCTACTAGTACTTGTTCTCGAAAACTTTGTTTAAAGGAGATTTGTTTTATGTGACAGATATCCCCAAGCTAAAATGCAATAATTGATAGGAGTTTAATGAATTAATGACAAATCATAACTAAACATAAAAAGGGATGAATGTCTTAGCTCTGTCAAAATATCAAATGCTCTACAAATTATAATACTGATACAATCAATAGGGCCTATGATTTTTCCAATTTAAATATTTATCAATATTAAAATCGATAAATTAGAAATGGTCGAAACATCTATGTTTCTATTATGTCGATAACCCGAAGCTAGAAAAATGCAATAATTGATAAGAGGCAGAGGTAATATTAACATATATTACAAAGCATAACTAAAACATAAAAAAGAATCAAATGTCTTAATCTTGTTAAAATACCAGTTGTTCTAGAAATAATATTTTTCAGTTTAAATATATATTATTACGCAAACAAAGAAATGAGAATTGTTTACCTTTTCTTCAATTGTTCAAATCATAAAATAGAAGGTGGAATTATAGTTTTTCTAATAAACATGAATTCGGATTCCGCTATACAAAATGTGCTACATCTTTCTGCATTATTTGTCAGGTAAACACACAAAATCAAATAAAAAAGATGGAACATAGAGTGTTGTCTCTCGAGCTGTCTCCCCACCTAGGATAGCATAATCTGTTCTTCTTAGAGCAAAATGCATTTTTAAATATTTTTTTTATTGCCATATGGTCTATTATCGATATGTTAGTTTGTCCAGTCGCCATCTTGGCCAGCTGTTCATTCCAACTCCCGACTATTTCTATCCCCGTCTGGGTGACGGTTAGCAAATAAACTTCGTTGACTCTGTTGTTCTCTTATTCTTTCTATATTGATTTATTTAGACACAGTACTTGCTGTGCACCATTTCGGATAAGACTCGACGACCTTAAGCCACGTGGCTTAGGCTTCGTAAGCTAGATGACGCGTTCATCCGCAAAGAGTCCACCTGTGGGAATGGTTGAGCGGTTGGAATCGGCGGCAAAAGATAGCGTGGGTGAAACTTATCGTGGAGGGGTCAACTCGTCAGTTTCCCAAACCCGACTGGCCTCACCAATAAAAAAGAGACCATACGCTGAACCCCACATTACCCCCGTGCTAAGTGACAATGTATGATCACAAACTAATTTTGTGGGTAAAGCGTCAGTTTGGCGGCCCATCCAACAGTGCACTTAACCAGCAATGATTAACAAAACATTTAACCACCTTTTAACTAGCTGGGTGCAAAAAATATAGGGTGGGTGGGTGGCGAACATCACGGGTGCAGCGTGTAAAATTGTAAAAGTTCAACATTTTCCATCCTCTTAACCAGTGTTCTTTTTATATCATATATCGTGCTGCTGCTTGACGTGTGTCGTCCGAACCTATCTTAATTTAATTAATACATTCGAAATCGATTAATTGAATTACCATTAAATATAACTTAATTAACTTACATTTCACATAATTTAATTATGCCAGGCCTGGCAAAATTATTATTTACAAATGTAGATTATTACGATATGGGCAGTTGGTCCTGCCGTAGATGTTGTTGGGCGCCACTACAGCATGGACCATTTGCACAAATTAGGCTGGAGTATAGATTTTGCGTCCAACTCTGGTCTGTTTCACAGTATTATTCGATATGACTTTGTCGCTGTCGGCGGTAGTCATGCTACTTCTAACATCTGTATGTTTTTTCGTATCGTTTTGATCGAGGACTTGACCCCGTAAGTGTAAAGGTACACGTCAGTACGTTCGCAAACCGCCATCGTTCCCGTTAGTGCGAGAAACGTCGGGGGGGGGGGGGTTCGACAATGTGGTGCTTTATATGGTGTGGGTGGTTTAGGCAAGTGTGCTTGAGACTGTAGAGTGATTGCCGGACTCGTACCAACTATGAGCGCTGAAGACTTTGTCTTTGTACTCGTGTTCGGTTCGACTCCCGTCCTGACGGACTTCGGAGTTAAGGTGCTACTGGATCGTAATCGGTCCTTTCGATGTCCATGAGTGATCGCAGCAGGCTTTGGGTTCATAGTTTTTGGTTGCGTTTGACGCTTTGTGTTTGTACTTAATCCAGGCTCGCGCTCGAAGTGCACAAGTTTAACACGATCTATAGAGACCGTCTCCACCTTGCCTTTTATTAGGATTTTCATTACTCTGCCACTTTTGGAGATGACCTCGTAAGGTCCGTCATATGGGGCTGTCATGGGTGGTGCTATTGTGATGCGTCGCAAAAATACATGCGAGCATGTTTTGAGTTCCTTGTATTGGAAAATGTCTTTGTGGTGTGTCGCGAGGTGGGCACAATCGGAGACGCAACATGGCTACCCGTAGCGTGTCGGAATAATTATCTAAGTCTGTACGTGCGTCGACGGTGTACTGTTCTGTGAATTCACCTGGTAATCTAAGTGTCGTGCCATCAATCATTTCGGCAGCTGACCTGCCCAATAATATTTTGACGGCGGAACGAATGACGAGTAATACTGCAGGTGATTTATGTGCCATAATGGCGGCTTTAAGCTGACTGTGAAAGCGCTCAACCATGCCATTCGACTGGGGGTGGTAGCTCGATATGCGGTTTCTGACTATGCCAAATTGGTTACACAAATTATCCCATGATTTGGATTCAAACTGAGCGCCTCTATCCGTGGTGATAGTGGCTGGGGTCCCAAAAACGAGCTATCCACCTGCTGAAGAAGGCATCGGTGTCCGTTTCAGCTTTAATATCCATTAACGGTATGGCTTCCAGCCAACACGTGAAACGATCGACGCAGGTCAGTAAATATTTGAAACCGTTGGAGTACGGTAAAGGACCGACTATGTCAACGTGAACGTGATCAAATCTCTCGTTTGGTTCAGTAAACTTGCCAAAAGCCGGCTTATTATGACGACATATCTTGGCGGTCTGGCAACCTTTGCAAGAACGGCACCAATTCGCAACATCTATGTTCATGCCGTGCCAAACGAATCTGGTATTAATCAGAGGCTTTGTAGCTCTATGCGATGGGTGTCATAATCCGTGTAGGCTCGTGAAAACTTTTCTTCAAAATTTGGCTATGATGTACGGCCAAGCGTGTCTTGTTGACACGTCACAACAAATCAAATTATTGTCAAACGATTTGAGTAGCTGAAAATCCAACGTAGAAGACGCCGAATGGCGCAACCGCGTGAATTCAGCGTCTAAAGCCTGATCTTCGCTCAATTCTCTATAATTGATCGCTGAAGCACTGCCAATAGCTGACACAGACGGTCGTGACGGAGCATCTGCAAGGTGAGCCTAATGCCTAGTCTGGCTGAGTGACGAGCGTTCGATTGCTGAGGTCATTACATAAGTTGAAGGCTTATGGTCAGTATTTACAAAAAAATTACGTCCTTCTAAATTATGTCTGAAATGTCTGATCGTGGCGTAAACTACCAAAAGCTCACGGTCAAATCACTGTAACGTGTCTCTTCAAGAGATAACATTTAACTGAAAAATGACAACGGTTGCCAAACATTATCCACGCACTGTTGCAACCCCCCCCCCCCCCCTACGGCAAAATCACTAGCGTCACACAAGATATTCAATTGTGCCGAAGGGTCTGGGTGCACCAGGAGGGTTAGAGTCGACGGCAAAAGATAGCGTGGGTGAGACCTATCGGGGAGGGGTCAAATCGTCAGTTTCCCGAACCTGACTGGCCTCACCAACCGAAAAAAGACTGGACGCTGAACCCCACATATCTGCTCAAGACTCCTTATAATATTATTGTATCTCTGGTAGTAGTGGTAACTCTGATTTACATGTACGCTGAATTTTTCTAAAATAACTCATACATTATCATTATTTTTCTTCGCAGCGGATAAATATCCCAATCAATGTCAAAGAGTGTAGAGAATAATAGACACTCCAGAAGGCCCATCTTTGTATGTTATTATCTGTGTGCCAATATATGAATAGCTATAATTTCATTGGCTTGCAGCTGGGCTACTATTTATACATACATTATTAGCTAATTGGTTAGCTGCTCCACTATTAAACTTTCAATTTGACAAAATTGTTTTTGCATCTATTTGTACTTGTGACGCTGGTACTCTAGCATTTTGGAACAGAAATATTACGGTAGACCGACTAATCTTTCTTGGCACACCCGGAAGTGTGTCATAGTACATTTTGGAACAATTCCATGCCCGTTCCAGATCGTTTCCGCACAGTTCGCACTACGACATATCCGTTCAAAACAGATCAAGGACAGTCTTGCGTGCTTGCATTGCATTCTTAGACAGTTTTGCACACGATCAAAGCGGGTTTCTGGGTTTGTTGCAGTCCGATCTTCTATAGATATAACCGTTTTCATTGTGATTGAGGTACTTCATGAGTCATAAGCAAACAAATGGGAGGTCAAAGAAGGAGCAGAAGGAGCAATGCAGAGGAGCTAAGAAATGCAGTTTTTAGCCAGTCCCTGCATGTTATAATTATCTTCATTCTCCTCAGCTCTTCTTGCTCCCTTTCTTCACTTTGTTCTCTGATCTCCTTGTTGCTCTGCTTCCACTATCATTTGAAGAGACCTAATATTAATCATATTTAGTGTTGACAACACTTGGATTTGCTCAATGCTAAAATATAACACATTTATAAGCCATAAATTGGATTTCCAATTGAGCAGATCATCATTAATATGCATTTTTTATACCAACAACTTTGCTGATTCGACTGCAAATAGGTAAATGTAGTTGCATCGTAATAGAAACGAGTATATCTGGCTCCAAACGAACTGGCAGTACCAGCTACTTGACAATGTAGTTACTGTCATAAAAGTAGAAACGATTATATTTAAATAAAAACTGAGTTAGAACTTTATAGAACGAGTTAGGAACGTATCATTAAATTATAAACAGGTTAACACTGGTAAAAACGCAGTGAAAACGTAATGAAAAGTAGTAATTAGGTAGGCTATGTGTGATGACTGGTAGGACGGGGTAGAACGTAACAACATTAGTGTTGGATCGTAGTCTTATTTGTCCAGGTTCGCACGATGTTCAGTTCTGTTTATTCCACATTCGCAGTATGGCAATTCAGTTTCCAGTACGGAAATCTCGTTCGAAGTATGACCTGACTTAGTCCAATTATACCCAGTCCTATTTTGAGCGGGTGGAGCGGAATCAGATTTTAAACATGGTCGACGATTTGAACCAACATCCCCGTCCTTGCCCGTCCATACCGCTCTTAATACAATTGTATTCAGTGTGTCCTACATCCATTCCATTCTTAATACGTTTAATTCTCCTCGTTCTACTCCATTCTGCAGAACCTCCCAGCAAACACAAAATATTGGTATAACATTTATACAATGTTGGACCAATGTCAAATACCTTGACCGACGTTGTATAAATGATATAGGGGCCTACAAATGTTTTGTGTTTACTGGGGTATTGGTAACTAGTTCATTGTGACTGGGTAATTTTATGATTAATAATTTTTTGGGGCAAAATCCAAGAAATTATGTCATATGTCATCTACTAAAATTATATTAAGTGGGATTTTATCACTTGATGTTCTGGGCCCAGTTTATACTTCCGCGACGCAAAAGTTGTGCACCAATAAGCAACGTGGGCCTACTAAGCTTAGGCTATGTTTATTGACAGGACACACATGATAGCCTAGTGACTTTTTATAGAATTTTATTGAAGATACATTTTTTTAATTATAAAGTCTTTAACATTAATTTTTATGTGCACTTGTATAATGAACTAAATAATTTGTGGATTTAAATTACATGTTTCTCATATTTCTAGGCACAACACAGGTCAACACGGTCACTTCAAATGTTGTCAAATTTAAATTTTTACCCACTTGAAATTGTCATTGTTGTCGGGATCTACAACTTTAAATTTATAGAATTTAGATCAAAATATATGCAAAAAATAATGTTTATTTATCTTTCGAATTATCCTGTTTGAAGAACAAATAGAAAGGCTGACAAAGGCTAATAATAGCACAGATGTTATGGCTTCTATGCAGTCAAACTTAGCGACACGTATAACAATGATGTGTGTGAAACAATATTTGAAAAGAAGAAATAATCGCTTATTTTTTGGCTTAAAGCACACTGTGACGTTCATATATCATGTATATGGCTTAGCCTTTTATATATATATATATATCTACGTCGACTACGGTACTGGCATTATCCTGCGACATAAATTATAATTTATATTTGAGATCCAAAGATTATACCGTTCTGTAGATGCTTAACAGAAACGTTGTGTGAGCGATTTTGTAAGATTTTGAAGAAACTTTACATTAATTTAGTGATTTGTTCAGATAATTTATCATTTTAACTTAATTTTATCACCGAAAAGAATGGCTGGGTCTTTGGACAACTACGTGAATCGTATCCTTTGTATTAAAATTGTATTTTTATTAAAAAATATTCAATATCGTCTTATTATCGCTCACCGGTGTATGCGCATGCGTATTGGCCGTGTCGCTATAGTTACGAGCTGTCAACCATTTGGCCTGTAGTTGTTATCATCTGGTTGGAAACAGACACCAGACAACGCTCAGGCCCAGCGCTTCACAAACTGTAAAGCTCAGACGTTGTAGCACAAGTGGCGTGAACATTATTTTGTCCGGAGCCTGTGAAAGGCAGTGAGAGTGTACTGAAATCTGTGAAGAGTATTTCTTCAGTGGACACCGGGACAGTGCTGAGTTTTTATTAACAGTTAGATCTATACGTTTTTTTACAAACATTAAAAATGGGACAGACGTTGGCAACAGCTGCAAAATGGACCTCTGCTGGAGAAGGTCCACGAGGAAGCCTGGAGTACAACCCAACAAATGAAGTCATTCTCAACAAATTCTTGGAATTTTCAGAAAGTTTTTGTTCAACATATCCAGAACTTTCCAAAATTGAGTTTAAGCAGGCACTGGTGTGGTCATCTGATTTGCCACCACAAAATGTATCCGGTCTCACAGAACAGGGTGATGGAAATTTTTTGTCAGATAAACTGGTGAGTGATTCTCCAATTTTGTCCATGAGACGTCAGGATGAAAAATTCTACGAAGTTTCTGTAAGAAATTTTGAAGGCATCAGTTTGCTTGTGAGGGGTGCAGGTGATAAAAAAATGGTAGAAACAAGACTGTGTCTTGAAGCCAACCCTGATCCTGTTGCTAAAATGCTTGGGGACCGTTTTGCAACGGTGAGTGGGCAAGAGGTGGATACATCAACCACTCGCTTCATTGAAGAAGTGATGCGTGATAGTCAACATGAGCAGAGGGGAGCAGCAGGCGATGAAGACCAGCAAGAGCAACAACAATCTTCAAGAGACGAGAAGGGAAATAGAATGACAGAAGTAAAAATGCTGTTGACCATGCAAAGGTTTGACACAAATACACTGCAAGAAGCGTTAGCCACAATGAGCAACTCTATCAAGCTCACACCAGAAGACGTTGAGAGAGAAATGAAGCTTCTCTGCAGATACTGTGGACCTGAAGAAGACGAACATTTGCTAGAAAATCTGCAATATCTAGAAAATTATGATGTCAGATTTAATGATGGTTGCCGTGCTATGCCCTGGCGTCAAGTTCATGGAGAGATTTGCTATGTTGTTGCCAAACAACATGGTGAGGAGCCTATATTTATCACTGCAAGTGTCCATGGATATTTTGTCAATAAAGGTTATGATAAAGAATGTAAAAAATTGGATCATGAAATTGATGGGTCATATTACCGTAGCATCACAGCATTATTGCAAGAGAAAAGTCCAGGATTCGCAGAGAAAGTGTCTCAACAAGAATTGTTCAAAGTGAGACAAGAAAAAAAGCAGTCCCGTATGGTAGATTTAATGCCTATTGATCAAGCTGATGAGAATGCTGCTCGTGATCATGATCGGCATAGAGGGCAGCAACAGGAAAAGAAACGTGGAGACAGTGGTAAAAAACAACAAGATAATAAGAAAAAGCTGGAGCCCTCTTTGAAGTGGAAAAATTTGGAAATAGATGAGAAGCGATATAATTCAGATGAAGATCCGAGGGAGAAGACTCCTCGCAAAAAGAAAAATAGTCAGATGAAGATTTACCACAGTGATGGGGAGGATTCATTTGAAGAAAGCTCATCAGAGTCTGAAGAAGAAGAGGAGACACCTGACAGACGTAATGAAGCCAATTCAGATCTGCCATCAGAATATTGGCAGATTCAAAAACTTGTTAAATATTTAAAAAGTGGAAATCAAACAGCCACCCTTATAGCATTGTGTGCCATGAGAGACTTTAATTTACAACAAGAAACATGTCAGTTGGCAATCAGAGATGTTGGGGGATTGGAATTGTTAATCAATTTATTGGATACTGAAAGCACAAATTGCAAAATTGGTTCTCTTCTCATCCTGAAAGAAATATCTAAGAATCCACAAATTCGTAGAGCAATTGCTGATCTTGGTGGTTTGCAGACTATGGTTCATATTCTAAAAGAACGTGCCCTTGATCTAAAATGTTTAGCAGCGGAAACCATTGCTAATGTAGCTAAGTTCAGAAGAGCACGTCGTACAGTTCGTCAACATGGTGGTATAAGAAAATTGGTTGGACTTTTAGACAGCACTCCTGCATGTCATTGTCCACAGACCGGCAAATCAGCAGATCAAGAAAAAACTGTTGAAGTTGCCAGGTGTGGTGCTTTGGCCCTTTGGAGTTTAAGCAAAAGTACACGTAATAAACAAGCAATGAGGAAATCTGGAGCAATTCCTCTTTTAGCTAAATTATTAAAATCTCAACACGAAGACATGCTTATTCCAGTTGTGGGTACATTACAGGAATGTGCTACAGAGTCAAGCTATCGCCTCGCTATACGTACAGAAGGTATGGTGGAAGATTTGGTGAAGAATTTGAAAAGTCAAAATCAAGAACTGCAAATGCATTGCGCCAGGGCAATTTTCAAATGTGCTGAAGAGAAAGAGACAAGAGATCTAGTGCGACAGTATGGTGGACTGGACCCCCTTGTAGCTTTGCTGGAAATTACAGAGAACAAGGAACTGTTAGCAGCTGCCACAGGTGCCATATGGAAGTGTTCCATCAGTCCAGAAAATGTACAACGCTTCCAAGAGTTGAAAGCCATTGAAATGCTTGTAGGTCTGTTGAACGATCAGCCCGAAGAAGTACTTGTTAATGTTGTTGGGGCCCTGGCTGAACTGGCCCAAGATCCACCCAACAGGCATGCGATACGCAAAGCTGGTGGAATCCCACCACTGGTCAATCTTTTGACCGGCACCAACCAAGCCCTCCTTGTTAATGTTACAAAAGCTGTTGGACAATGTGCGGAGGAGCCTGACAATATGGCGGTGATTGATAAACTGGACGGTGTGAGGTTGTTGTGGTCGCTGCTGAAAAATCCCAATCCTGAGGTACAAGCCAGTGCTGCGTGGGCGATATGTCCATGTATAGAAAATGCTAAAGATGCAGGTGAAATGGTACGCAGCTTTGTGGGTGGTCTGGAACTAATAGTCATGCTTTTGAAATCAGATGATCTGGAGGTTCTTGCAAGTGTTTGTGCGGCTATTGCTAATATTGCTAATGACGAGGAGAATTTAGCTGTGATTACTGATCACGGAGTTGTGCCAATGCTTGCTCGACTCACAGGGACAAATGATGACAAACTTCGTCGACATCTAGCAGAGGCAATTGCGCGATGCTGTAACTGGGGAAACAACAGAGTGGCGTTTGGGGATGGTGGAGCGGTGGCACCATTGGTGCGCTATTTGAAATCAGATGATAAAGCTGTGCACAGATCGACGGCAAGAGCTCTCCATCAGCTATCTAAAGACCCCAGAAACTGTATAACTATGCATGAGGCTGATGTGGTCAAACCACTGATGGAGATGGTCGGGTCTGAAGATGACGTCTTACAGGAGGCAGCAGCAGGTTGTCTCGGAAACATCAGGAGATTAGCTTTAGCCAACGAGAAAGCTCATAATAAATAGAAATTGGAATATATAGAAATTAAGATAAGGAAATTAATTTATTCTCAACAATCTTTGGAACCATAAACATGATAAACTTTAAAACTGACTGGTTCTTGTATTAAATCAGACAAAGAAGACCTGTAATCACTGATAGTGTATGAAAAGTAATTTGTTTCATGAAGCAATTTTTGTTCATGTTGCCATATTAATATCATTATACAACATTGTTTTATTAAAAGTTATGATAGTGCTACTGTTTTCTAGTAAAAGATTATGAGCTGTAGTAATTTAACACATTAAAATTGTCTGATTATCAAAAATAATGATCTATAAAGTGTTAGATTCTACATATATATATAAATTTGTTTGAACATTGAGTGTTAGGAAATAAGTTTATTTCTTGTTGAATACTGCTGTACTTTCGCTACTGTACAAAAAATTGTCTGTAGCATACTAAAATATGTACAATTTTTATTGAATTAAAACACCCAGTTTATAAATTTCATCATTGAGATTTGAAAATCTTGACTCTGTAAAATTCATCAACAATCAGAGTTTCAAACCTATGAAATGTAATATTTAGATGTGTCACTATGAGAGTGGTGAAAATAATACAGAAACAGGTCATTTTAAGTCTCTTGACTTTGTGATGAATTACTGTTGATTACAATTTTGATTCACTTGTTTAGTTTCATTACCAGAAATCACACATTCAAGTGGGTTAAAAGTGATAATGCATGTGAAGTGCATTATTTTAATTATTGATTAAAGTTGATTTATTAACCACTTTTAACTTGAATCAACCATATGCACTGTATGCCACCTTAAAACTTTAATCCACGACAGATTAACTGTAAAATATGTTCTTAGCTACACATGTTGGATCCATTATTTAAAAAAAATCACATAATTTTCATCCACTTTGAAATGGGACTTGCAACAGCAAATCACACCTCAAAGGGAATGAAAGCATGAAGAATTAGCAAGGAGCTTAGAGTAGAGGGATAACAACAGTTACGTGTACTCTTTATAAGTATTGAGAGTTAAATCACAAATGTTAAGTCATTCTAATTTGTTTGTTATTGACACTTTATTATAACTGTTTCACAGCAGAGGCTGATCAAACTGGTGTTAAAATTGATTAAACATTTGTGACCAAGCATCAACAATTTATGTATGTGTATCTCTAAATCATTCTCATTTATGTCTTCAAATATATTATTTCATAAGCTAAAATTTTATCAATTTTGAATTTGGTTATTTATTAGATTCATAATATAATATAAAGTACACATTTATAGGTCAAATGTGCGCAAAATTATCCTGTATGAAAATCTATCTTTATGGGAAAATATGTTTTTCTTTGTTAGCCATAAACTTAATGGCATTTTCACAATTATTCTTTTTGTTAATTTTGAAATAAATGTTTTCGATAATTTTTCCACTTTGTGTGCGTCTTTCTATTTTGTTTTAATTTAAATGTCTCTAATAACCTTTGAAGTACCGGTAGCCATGTCATATTTAGCACTAAATGAAATAATATTTTAAATGAAATTCATTGGATAAAAAATTGTATCGTCAAGGAAATCATCAACTTTTTTACTTGCTAAATTATACTTTTTAGTATTTTTTAAATTTGCTCATATTCATTCACCTTGCATAATAACTGATATATACTGGTCTCTTTTGTGCTTGTAATACTTGTTTCCGATCTACGTGGATTGTGTGCGGCTCAATGGTTTTTGCCAATATTTGTCCCACATAACAGCCCGGACTTCCTGTATAGATTAAAAAAGATGCAGTTATTGGCACGATATTTATCATAAGGTCAATGAAAATTAAATAGTCCATAAAATGCTGTAAAATGAAACTTGGAATATTCTAATTTTGAATGATTATGTTACATTGCGAGAGCCGTACAGTATGCCCATAACTGTAGATCTGGTAATATTCGTGGGGTTTTAATTTTCGCGAATTTCGGGAGGACAAATTTGTGAATTTGAGAATCTCGCGAAAATTATTATTATAATAGCACTACAAAGAAAAATGAAAATTCGCGAATTCCAAACTTCGCAGAAAGTCCCAATATCAGAAATTAGCGGAAATTGAACCACTCGAAAATTACCATACATGTATCTACAGTATAATTCTATATAACATTAAGATTTCCGTATATATATTATATTTCTAGGGCTGTATGCACATTATATATCATTGCTAGGGCCATAGGCTGTATTTATATTTTCGAGCAAATTTCAAACCAAATGAAATGCTGCTAAAATTAATTCATAAATTATTTTGTGATGGAGTTGATCAATGAATTAAATTAATTGGAGTGATGTTTAAATAGGAAATATTTGTCTTTATTTGCAGCTGTGACTTGCTTTGGCAACTCTCAGTTTCAAATAAATGAAAAATAGCAATGATGCTCAAACATGTCAAAGGTTCAAACACAGTTACCACAGCTGGTATATTCTTTCATTTACCCGCCTTTTAATTCTAATTTAAAAAGGGTTATTGCAATTAAAGTTCGTCGACGTCTGCATTAATGTTTACTTGTGGGTATGATAACTTGAAAAGTTTTTCATGTATCCTTCCCAAATTTGTTATGCATGTTACAAATGAACAGTTCTCGTACAAGTACAATAATCGCTAAAAAAATTCAAAATTTTTAAAATTCAAGATTTATTGTGATTTTTCGCATTTTACGTCGATAATTTGACCTTGTGATAACTTGAAAAGTTTTTCATGTAACCTGTTAAAATTTGTTATGCATGTTACTAATGACCAGTTCTCGGACAAGTTCAATAATGGCTGAAAAAAAAATCAAAATGACCAATTCTTTGCGATTTTTCGCGTTTTAAGTCAAGAATTTGACCTTGTGGGAGTGATAACTTGAGAAATTTTTCATGTATCCTTTTCAAATTTGTTATAAATGCATGTTACTGATAAGCAGTTTTCGGACATTATCGATAATGGCTGAAAAAAAATTATTATGGCCGATTTATTGCGATTTTTTGCATTTTACATCAATAATTTCTCCTTGCGGGCGCGATAACTTGAAAAGTTTTCCATGTATCCTTCCCAAATTTGTTACGCATGTTACTAATGATCAGTTCTCGGACAATTTTAATAATGGCTAAAAAAAATTAAAATTGCCGATTTATTGTGATTTTTTGCATTTTAAGTCAATAATTTGACCATGTGGGCGCATTAACTTTAAATAATGGCGGCGGGCTATTGTCAAGTGTGCTCTTGTTTCAATTTAATGATTTACTTCCACTTAAAAAGCATTTGCTTAACATTGCTTTAACCCCTGTGCTGCTTAACTGTTTGTTTCTATTTTTCATTCATTTAAAGCTAACACAATTTCCAGCTTCAAATGAGGGAAAGTATTCCAATTTACAGCCAATAAAATTAACGTCCGTCCGTACCTACAGCAAATTTTTCAATGTCCAATTATGATTTTTCTCACGTTTTTCCCAAACAATTATTTTTTGGGAGTCATTTTCCGAAAATACTCGGTCAGTCGTTTAACATGCAATGATCGGGTTTCATCTAGAACTCAAATTCTTTGAGCAGTCCTGATGAAATTGAAAAAAATGGGCGTTTTAAAGACTGTTACATATTGTTGTTGGTTACTTTTTGGTCTAGCAAGCGATAAAAAAACATCTACATCCCCCCTCCCTCATGACTTTATTAACCACTGCGAAATTCTAAACAACCATTTCTTCGAGTCCAGGCAGGAGAAAAATAAAAAAATTACCTCCCTCCCGCATGATTTTTTTAGCTGCTGTGAAATCCGAAACAAACATGTTTTTAAGGCTGGCCTCATTGGAAAAATGTCAGCAATGGCAAGGAAAGTGCAATCTCAATCACTGAAACATGCTTGTCCGAGAAACAATTTTGATGTCCGGTAAAGTTGCAATTTTACCGGACCTGTCAGTCTGGTAAAAATAATCCTTAAATTTATTGGCTGAATTTATGCAAAATAAACATAGTCTCCATGGTTTAAATCAAACTGATCCAGCGTTGTAAGGGTTAATAGGCTTACTGAGCGCATATATCACAAACAATATTGTCATTTTCAGTGGCATTTCATTTGGTTTAATCCTCAAAGCGCTAAATTATTCTTTTATAAAACATGGATACCAAAGGTTCATCATAAATATATATCATCATAAATATGTCTTGTCTTTGCGATTCATTTGAATACCTATGGTATGGGTCTACGGCCATTATAAAAAGTTGCATTTTTACAGTGCAGGAATCGACTTTAGATGTCAGAATCTGATGTCTACATACGTCAGATTCTGACGACTTAAGTCGATCCCCGCGCTGTAACTGTTAAAACATGCTTGAAACCGTGTATATATGGTCCTAGGTTGATGTTGAACCAAATCATTATGTGAATTTATTTAGCCATTATAATCTAGTTAATTTTCAACACCTCAAGTGCTGAGATTAACCCTTAGCACACTGATGTCGACTACAGTAGACATTCTGTGTTTTTATTAGCACATGTATAACCGATTTCCAAAAGTAAAATATGCTTTCAGTTTTGAAACACAGATATATGTTGGGACTTACATTTTGCAAATCACACAAATTTTCTGTCGCTTGAAGTTGTGGATCGCCGTAGCAAGACACAATTTTAAGTGACAGAAAATTAAAATTGAATAGATCAGTTCATTCAAGTTTCAAAGAAACAGAATGTTTCTTCTCTGCTCACTATCGCCAAGCACAAATATTGTCTGTTTATTCTGTTTTATTAGCCAATTAAATCGCTGTTATTGGGAACGGAATTAGTGTTCAAGCATCAAGATTCGCAAATGTTTAGTCTCAACAAATATCAGTAATTTTTACCCACTTAGCACCACAACCCCAGGCTTTCGGATATGAGTAATGCAATAAAAAAGAACGCAGTGTCTCTAAATATTATAACTCAAACATGAAAAAGGAAAATGGATGTTAATTTTATTTTATTTTTTGAGGTTGGATAAATAGCTCCTGTCAGATCCGTTTTAGGTGAGCAAGAGCGAAATGAAGACCTGCGATCTTCAAGTAGACAAAAAATTTAATTTTATAACATTGTAGTGCTTGGAGGGTTAATTAGGAGTTGAAATGGCAGTCTAGAACTTTATTTCCTGGTACTGTTTATTTTTACGGCTATAATAATAAAGACTGAATACACATGGAGCTAATTAAGTGCCCTAAGTTCCACCATGCCATAAATTTGACCCAATATGATTTAGTGAGAAACTGGCAGCACATTTTTTAACCATTTTGTTTATGTTTTAGATAACCTGTCTGTTGTTGTGAGTGATATTGAATACAAAACTTGTAATACTTAACCGAAAGAATTTGATGAGAAATTTAAAATTGTGTATCATGTTAATATGAAATTGCATTAACTCGCATGCTGAAATAAATGATGCATTAAATCTGAAAATTTGTGAAGTAGTAACTTAAGATTGATAAATGACATAAAAAATATCATATTATTTTAAATAGGAATAGATTTAGCCCCCATAGTAGAGGTGCTAAGGCGATGTAGTGTTCAGATTGTGAAAAAAGCACCAAATTTCACACATGGGTACATTTTGATGTCCTGAATCAGATAAGAGGAACACCCCAATCGATTTTGACCTGTAAAATGTCCTAATTTGCATATATCAAAATGGCCGCGAAATCAAACTGAAAGGGTTTGTTTACACTAAATCTCAATTTTTTCTTTGCATTTCATAATTTAATTTGCTTTTATGTTTTCTATAATTGTGTCTCAGTGTCTTTGGATATATTTTCTGATGCTTATTTACCCCTAAGACAACCCGAATTAGCATAAATATATTATCACATTCAAATATTTCATTAAAGTTTTAATTTTCATTATAACAGGTTATTTCACTGTACACACTACTTAATTATAGCTAACAAAATATGTAATTGATAAAATAACTGCCAATTCTGATAACGAAACTCAAAATGGCCGCCAACATCATCATATTCAAAGATTCAATTTAAACTATAATCTTCAGCTTACTGGACTGCATACACCACCTAATTTAAAGCTAAATATTATGTAATTAATTAAACATCCGCGATATTTTTGTTATGCTTATGTAAAGCGTTCTGCATTTTCTGACATAAACACATAAAGGTACATTTTAAGAAAAGCTCGTGAACTGTGTGTAGGATTGCATTTAAATTTGCAATGAGAGTTTTTAAGAAACTTTAACAATATGATTAACACAATAGGCAATATTTTATATTATACCTTCTTGTCCAGCTGAGATGCGGATTCCGGGGATAATCATGATAATGAACATTCTACGTTTGAAACTTAAAATGCATGTTATTAATCCATCCCAAATTTCAGTTATATCAGCCATTGGATTGGTGAAAAGCCTCAGAAAGTCAGGGAGAGTCAATTTATTATAAACGTACATAAATAGACTTGAGGCTTTTACTACCTTAGTACTTGTTAATCCACCAGACAGGGACAGCTGAAGCTCGATGTATAATACTGTACATATAGGAGAGAACATATTGTAGGAGATAACACACATCAATGTGCATATCACAAGCTCGTAGCAGGCATGTCGTTTTGAAAATATGCACTCGTACATGCACTCGTACATAGGTTGTTCTGACAGGAAAAGCAAGCAGAAAACCCTTATGCATGCACACATGTATATTTTCCCTATATGCTAAGACATCCGATGGATATGCAGTGTCTCTATGTACATCTCAGTTTCTAAGAAACTATGGAGGCTGGTGAGAATATCCAGAAGGCAGAAGGTGTGGACAGATACACGTCAATTAGTTTTAAAAATGCCACAAAAGGAATAAATAGTTCTGTTGTGTTATCTTGTGTGCTGACCGTGCTGCAAATACAAGTTCACATTAGAAAAAAACTACTTTTACAACACCATTAACGGGTGTATTATGCACCAGTCCATGTGAAAATGTAAACACATTACAGTAATGTCGCTATGATGACGCTCGTGAATCATGCTTCACATCTCTGACATATGTTGAAGACAAGATAAAGTGTTGATAGGAACCACACAATGACCTGTAGGTAATATCTGGTGAGGGAATTAGTCTTTTGTGGACAAAACATTGAAAATGAGAGATACTGAGCGTTATTACACCAGTGATGAACTCAAAAAGAAAATATGATTACTAAATAGATGCTCGTATACGAGTTCCTATGTATATCTTTATCATTTATGCATATATACTTACAGTTCTTATGAATAACATTCAGAAAAGTTGAGCTGTGTATTGTAGATACAGAAAAAAAATACTTGTTCGAGACTACACAACTTCTATCTGAAACAGTGCCCCCCCCCCCCCAATGGCTACATATCAGGATGTACATATCTGGAGAAGGACATTAAATGCTTATTTTAAAAGTCCTAACCCACATAAATGGAATGGCAAAAAACAGGAGATAAACGGGTGCATGTGCTGGATGACTCTTCCAGAGGTGCATTCAATTGCCCACAAAACTAGTTGTCCAGAGTCCTGCAAATGTAAATAGATTGAGCTTATAATAGGTCTATATGCATGTACTGATATTTTATATGGCATCTATTTATAAGGTGATCGTGCACTTCAGGTGGGATTATGTCACCACAGCATCAACTGATATAGCTGGCTATAATTTAAACACAGCTATCTGGAACTAGCGCAATTTATGTTAAGCGACATTCTGCCCAACATAGATTTGTGGCAAAATATTGTGTATGTTTTTGTGGAAAATTTTTAAACATCGTAGACCAGTTACTTTTGTATATGTGAAGCCTCGCCTTTTACTGTTATAAACTTGAATATTTAGATATGGTATATATAAAGATGATAAGAGATTATCGAAGAAGATATAACATATGTCATAATTGACAATTTTTTTGTGAAATCACAAGATGTACCTAATCACAATATTTTCATTCCACTTCGGTCATAGCAACCATTTTGAAAATATGCAGATTAGGATAATTTACGGGTTTGGTTAGGCCCTGAATAACGTTTTATCTTGGAGAAAATCGTTTGAATATGATGTTAGCGGTCATTTTAAATGCCGTTATTCTATTTTGGACGCTTTTGGGCTTCTATAATAATCATAAATATATCTAAATATAGACAAAATAAAGACACAGTCACACGAGTCATAGAAGTAAATAAAATCACATAATAAGGAGAACAAATCGAGATTTAATGTGAACAAAAAACATTTTAGTTATACTTTGCGGCCATTTTAATATGCAAATCAGGTCATTTTACGGGTCAAAATCGATTGGTGTGTTTCTCTTATATGATTTAGGAGATGAAAAGGCACCCGTGTGTGAAATTTGGTGATCTTATCACAATGTGAACACTTTGGTGGATTTTTGGACCTTTTATGGGGTGGTCAAAATCACGATTTGACCAGATATATTTAAATTTTATTCAGTTACTAATAAATCAACCTTAACACAGACTGAGAAAATATTAATTTCGTTTTTGAACCACATAGAGACTGCTGTCAATGAGCTGAAAAAAGGATTATTATTTATATTGACAAAAAATCACATCTGATGAAAAACAGTTAAAAGAAACTGCAAATGAAATATTTCACAACTGTTTATACCGTGAGATTCAGTTGTGTCTAAAAATAATCAATTTGTTTGATGGCTTATTCAGAATCACATGCAACTAAAGTAAATGGGTGTCACAAAACATGAAAAGTTGTATCTTCAGAGATAGCCCAATGTGCACATCGTAGATGGTGGACCAGTTTTAAAACAACATTGGATCAGGTTTGGAGGTCGCTTGTTAATCTCAAAATGTTGACCTAAGATCGCGTGTCACAGAAGTGGGAAATTTATATCATAGTGGTGTGCAGTGAAATATATACTGAAAACTCCTGCTTCTAGCAAATTTCTCTCACCAATGACTTGCTTAGTATGAAATATGCTGAACATTTGTCCTACCTTCCACAATAATTATTGATGTCATAGATCATCAGTTTGTGGCTTGGTATTTCACATTGATATATGCTGGAATTATTGGTTCCTACATTTGAAGGGTTTAGGACTTGAATATTTGAGCCCTTGCACTGCAATAGTTAACCCTTTAAATCCAAAGCGTATCCATAACTGTTTTCAATCCTTCTTGTTAGCACAGTCTCTCTTGTTAGCAATGTCTACTGTGGAAGCTGAAATATGTGTTTCCAATTTAAATTTAAAAAAATCTAAAATTTGCTGACACTAGAAATTTTGGATCATGGTAGGAAAGAAGAGCTCTGCAATTCACAAATGTTTGCGAGTTTTCCAATTTTGCCCTCATTTCACCTTAGAGCACTAAAATATATAATTTTAATTTTTAGTGACTTGCATTTGTTTCTGACGGACTGACTGCACAATGCTAATGAAAAGACAGACATAATACTGTAGTCGGCATCAGTGCTCTAAGGGTTAAACACATATATAATACTATAGTTGATATCAGTGCTCTAAAGATTAAAAGCCCTTGTTGTTTCTGCAATATTCTTCATCCAACCGACTGCGACAATTACCTTAACCCGTTTGTCAGACATGGTTTCAATCATCACCTCTGATGGCCGAGTCATAGTGGTAAGTTCACAGCCATTTTAGTGGTAATAATCTTGTTATATAACACCAAAAATAAGAGGCGTTCAATCAATATTGGTTTAATGCTGGGTCAATATTATTCTACTATTGAGTCGATGTCTTACAGTGTTGCGATAAGTACATGTAACTATATTAGTAACTATGATAATTAATCCCAAGATTTCTAAGCTTTTAAATATACATTTTCAGTTACTTGAAGTTGTATCACAATCCATAACTTCAAGTGACTAGCTAGAAAACTAGCCTTTATGAAATTTCACAACAGAAGCATATCTGTGTAGCAGATTTAAAAATGTCCTTTTCCCTACACAAATGTTAGCGATCAATGTTCAGCCAGTCGCTAATCAATCATCAGATTTGATAAATACTGTATCAGATCATAAACCCTGCGTTGACCTAGATTTCTTTTTCAGGGCACGTTAAAAGGTTTTGATCAGACCACAAACCTGATCCTTGATGAGAGCCATGAGCGAGTTTACAGCACGGGCGGCGGAGTGGAAGAAGTCATACTGGGTCTCTATATAGTCAGAGGTGACAACGTGTGAGTAGTCATCTCTCAATACATCTAACACTTAGATTGCTGAACCACTATGATAAATACTATGGGCACCAAAGGGTTAATCACTTTAAAAACCTCATAAATGTCCTAACCCTTGCGCTGCTAAGACCGTTTATTTATACATTTTAAAAAAAAATTCTGACTAAATAAAATACCACCAACATTTGTAAGATATCTCGTGGTAGATGCCATAAATAATATTATTTTTCATTCATTTGAAGCTGGAAATTGCACCATAATAATGGAGAAGATTTTTATGTACACAGTAGCTTTTTGTTTAATTTCATGTTTATGGTTTTTGTAATTCAACTACGGTAATATGAGGATTATTTAAATAAAAAAAACTGTTTTTGTATTTATATATTTTGACTTTTTTCAGAGCTGTCGTTGGAGAAATTGATGAAGTGACTGACAAGCAGATGGATTTGGACAATATTCGAGCTGAGCCTCTAAACGCTGTGGCACATTAATACATTCCATCTGGATCCATGCTCACGTGTAGGCCTACAGTAGATGTGTTTGAATACTTAACAAGTATTCAAAGCGAGTTAAGATGTCTTCAAGAATTCCAATTTTGTGTATGGAGAACCCACTACCATATTTCCATATCACAATGTAGCTCAACATTTGGCTGATGGTCCGAACCATATTTGGACTTTTTTTGTATTTAAAAAAATATGCTTTGCACAGGGAAAAGCTTTTCTAAATTTCAAGGATGATGTTTATTTGGACTACAATTCTTTAGATCTGAGTAAAATCAAATGAAACATAATTACAGTTTCGCACACACTTTGACTTGTAAATCGCGGCAGTGAGACACAATTGCAAGTTTGTATTCTCACTACCCGAAAGGTGAATGATTACATCTGGGCAGTTTTACAGTGTATCACAGAACTGATATATTTTCTTGCAGTGCATAGATCATGCATGAAAGAAGTAATAATTATAATTAACCAGAATATGTGTTCGTGTATGATTGTATGTAAGACAGTGGACTACAAATGCTCTGTGGTGAATTCTGTACTTTGTAGAGTAGCAGATACATTGTACACTCGTCAACCTTTACAACGCTGAAATATTTTATATAAACCGAAAAAACCGCGACTTTTAGGCATCATAAATATCTTAGTTGTCTCTTTCCGCATCATTTGAATACCTACCTTATGGGTCTAGGGTCATTGTAAGTTTTTAAACTCTTTGAGTGGGAAGACCGTCTTTAGTCTATAGACCTCAGGATCTGACATTTAAAATCGATCCCCACGCTGAGAGGTTTAAATCCTCACGATGCATCAAAGCATCATTTTGCATCTCTGAAGAATGATAAATTTTATGGAACTGTTTAATAATAACAATATCTTTGTTCAATTGCCACTCATTTCATCTTCATTCTCTACAAGTTGAGAATTGCGATAGCATTTCGTGGCTTGTGGTAGAAGAAGATGACAATGGTAAATTCAGCGTAAATATGTACATTTACCAAGATAAAAAATGTGCAGATCACAAGGAAAACACAGATTATAAAAATTTAACAGGTCAAATTTTTAATTGCACAAGTCTTTTTATCCACATAAAGCTGGCAAATTACATCAGCAAGGCCAGTATCAAAAGAATAGTATTTATTTTTTTAAATCTATATCAGAGTGGCACATAAGAGCTTCTACCTTCCAGGAGAGGATATCGGGCTAGTCTAATTGAAAGAAGGTGCATGTCCAAATGAAATATTCAAGCCAAATACTTAGTCAAACATCAACGAATTTTATTTATGTCACTGGAATCCATCATTCTATTCATTTGTTTGTTTTGTGATCAACATTTTATCATTTGTATCAACATGTTCCAGTGAAAGTTTTTTATCCTTAAATCATCCTGACACATGAAGTGTGAATAAATACTGATAAGAAAGTTCCATCCACCTATTTTGTGGATTGCAATAACTAGAGACAGCTTGATGATTAAATTTTAAGTAATTTTAAAGTATTTAATTGTTATGTGAATGAAATCATTTAGGAGAACATAATGGGTGACAGGCAACAAAATATTGTTTGTATCATAGTTGTATTTGTGGTGTGTTTTATAAATGGAAGTATGACTGTATTCAAGTTATGATTCTTTTTAACAAAATTCTGTGTTTGAGTGAGTTTTTTTTATTTGTGTACAAGTCAGCCGAACCTGTGAACAATGCTTTTAATTTACCTTTATACTGCTAAGGTAATTTATTTTAATTTTCACACACTTGAAGTTGTGTCTCGCTACCGCGACCCATAACTTCAAAGAGGGTGAAAATTATTCATATTTGTTTAATTGAGATCTATCCTTTTCAAATTCTGATGTATAAACATAAAACACGCATTTCAATATCAATGATTTTATCGACAACTAAAACAAATTAAAAACGACAGTAGTCGTGATCAGCAGCATACAATTATTTAAAGTAAAATAAATGCTACAGAAGTAATACTAGGGGATTGATAAGTAGTCCGCATTACTGGTTGTTTTTCGCCCACACTTGGTATTCAGGTTTCAAAGAAACATAATTAATGTTTCTTTCTCACGCAGTGAATTAGATTTGTGAACTGCTGACGTGAGTCTCGGTTCCAGGAGGCTAACATGTTTTTTGAGTACTAAAGTACAATATATGTAGACCTACTGTACATTGGGTAATATTAGTGAGGTTTTAAATTTCGTGAATCACCCGAAAATTCTTGTTACAGTAGCGCTAGGCTTACCTATCCTAGAATATGATCGACACCACTGAGCTATACCCGCGGCCTATATCTAAGACAACTAGCTATATCTTAGGCGATTATAGTGAGCTTGAATAAGAATGACTCACAGTTTTTTTTCAAGAGTATAATAATAACTAGACGTTTCAAGTGACTGTAAACAGGTAAGCATACGTTTTATGCGTTTTTCGCAGTCATTTTGTCAGCCAATTTAGCTTTTAAGCAATGTTATTTGTCAATTTGGATTAGGACATATTGCCTAGGAATTAGTTTTGGCAGCCATTTTGAATTTGGTGGCAATTTTAGACTGCCACACTTAAAAGTATTATCATGAATTGCGTCTTCTTTAATAAATATAGATTTGTTTGTGAGATGGAAACACCACTGTTCTTTTATTATCAAATGTGGAGCTTCTACCGTTTGTACTGACCAAAGTAAACACTGAATGTTGTAGTCCGGCAGCCAAATGTTGATTTTCAGGGTTATCTTGTTTTGGCTGATATATTAGTTTTCGACTGATTTTCCATCTCTAGTATCCCAACAGGCACAACGACGTTGTTTCAACGATGTAACGACGTTGAAAAATAGCAAACTGACGTTGAAACGACGTTGAAAAAAGGTTTCATATGAAATTTGTTTCAACGTCATATTTTCAACGTGATTTCAACGCGATTGCAACGCGATTTCAACCTGATTTCAACATCGTTGCAAGCATGACGTCGATACGACGTTGTAATGATGTCGTTTTTACTTGTTAAAACGACGTCGGAAATACGACGTCGATGCGACGTTGTATTGAGGTTAGCTGACGTCGCAACGTGATTTCAACCTCATATCCACGTTGAAACGACGTCACATGCGAAAAATTGCCTGCTGGGATTCTAGTGATGATATCTCAGCTGAAAAAACGCAAAATTCAAAATAGCCGCCATGAAATCACTAAAGTTATCATATGTTCCTCAATATTTGAGACACACACTTGATTCATTCACCAAACCATATGTTTTTGGTATAGATAAATACAATGAAACACATGAAAACTTTATTGTCATCATTATCATGCAAAATTTAAAATGGCCGCCATGAAATCACCAAAAGTTTCTTTCGTCAATAATTGAGATGGAGACGAGATTTTTTCACCAAACCATATGTCTTAAATATATAGGAATACAAAAAACACATTTGCAATACCTTTATTTGACATCATTATCATGATTGAAATGTTATGTTAAGACTTATTTATATAACATTTTAGTTCTACAGTAGTGTAGAACTAAAACTACCTGGCAGTGCATCCGCTTATGTGTAATATAAGCAGAACAGGTGTTAACTTGCCCAAGTAAATAGGTCCAGTTGAATGACGCCGATGTAATATACTGTAGGACATTAGCTATGACTTCTATATGAACAAATAGACGTACAAGAGTCTAGGCCTATAATTGTACACTGAATGTGCATTTCACGACAGTGGCCTTACAAGGTGAAGTTAAGGTTATTTCAATAATAAATAAGAGAAACTCTTGAATAACAACTTATTTTTACGTTTGAGTACACACAATAATATATTGGTAATATCAGTCATCTTAATCGCCAAATTATCTGATATTCATTGTGCACAAAATTTCGAATTTCAAGAAGTAAACTACATAATAAAGGTTAAAACTAACTTATTCTTCAGTAATTCAAAAATTTCTCTGGCCAAAATATTATGTCATGTTATATAATAAATAATAATAATAATATGGGGATTTTTCCATTTTGTAATGTCTATTGCACTATAGGCCTAACAATAATGATGTAAAGTGAAGATTATTCCATGGTATTCATAGGAACATAAAACGACAAATTGCCGGTCGTTAGTTACCAATGCAATGACCGTATATCACTATAAATTCATGATGAAATAGCAATCCATATAGGCTTACCTTTTGCTTCTTTAAGTATTGTAAAAATGTAACAACTGTGTATATTTAATAATCACTTGCATCATAAATACATCAGGTCAACAACTAAGTCATACCATAACCATCCTGATACTTGTATACATTTCTCAATCCGACAAGCCAGCGAATATGTATCATGGAAGATTCACATTGTCATATGATATTCCAATGCAAAATTATGCTGAAACGGTACTGTACCTTTTACCCAAGTTCTACTATTCACTTGCCAGACAATCAACATATATTCCACAATACAGACCTTCATGTAGTATAGCAGCAGAGGGACCAAATTTTCGAAGTACCTAAACCGGCGGTACAACATTTGTCCACATGGCTAGAATTGTTCCCAGGGGTCTCTAGATAGGCCTATGGGATTGTTAGGGTCTCCAGTATGGGCTTGTAAGGGTGGACGAGAGAAACTGCCTAACACTCTCCATCATATCATAAACTTCATCTCCCCATCGGATCAACGGTTCTGATTAACTCACAAAACTCCTCTTCTGCTTATCATGTTTATTTGTCTAGACATTTGATAATAGCAACGTACAACCCCGTGCACGACACGTCTAACTAAACTCAGAGCGAAGTAGGGATCCTACATTACCCCCGGGTTAGTGATAACGTAGGACCCAACTGACGTGTAGGAGACTGCTTCGTGCAAATAGCGGGGGTTGTATATAACGTAACCTCTTATAACTAACCAGGGTGTGAAAAATTACAGCGTGGGTGGTTGACGTCGCAGCATCAGTAATGAAAACATTGTCTCATCCTCTTAACACCAATTGTCCTATCCTCGTAACACCAACTGTCCTATATTTACGTATGTCATATGCTGCTAGCTGCGACCAACCGATTCATTTGTTTAACATTTCCATTATAATTTAGCAATTATCTTGCTGAAGAATGTAATTACAATTTACATATTTTACACAATGCTGCCAGGCCTGGTGCATTCATTTACAATTTAAAAACATTATTATTATGGTACATGCGGCTGGGCCCGCCATAGATGTCGTTAGGCGCCACTATGCACAAACCGGGCAGGAGTCTGGAATTTTCGTCCGACTCTAGTTTTTTTCACAGTTGCGTCCGTCGAAATTTTGTCGCGATTAGCAATATTCGAACGATTTCTTTTATTCGAGTCGATTACGGCGTCAGCTGCACCTGGGGTTTTACCCCGTAGATGTAAAGGTATGCGGGAATACGTTCGCAAACCGCCGCCGTTCCCGTTAGCGCGGGACACGGCGGGGGCTCGCGAATGCGGCGCTATATAAG
Organism: Flabesymbios commensalis; assembly: GCA_964017125.1. Lineage (NCBI taxonomy): Eukaryota > Metazoa > Annelida > Polychaeta > Terebellida > Flabelligeridae > Flabesymbios > Flabesymbios commensalis. The sequence goes on from OZ024911.1 coordinate 74,608,872, forward strand.
TTTTGTCTTTGTTAGACAATTTAACTTTATCATCTAGTTGCTGTGGGACCGTGGCCAATTTGGTACTGCTTCTGACTGCCGTCGACTTTGTCTTTTTAACACTCGTCTTGTTGGACGTCTGAGTGTTCGCACTACTAGGTCTAGGTGGATCCTGTGGATTCCTACTAGAGATCCTGGTAGTCTTCGAGCTCTGTTGTTTGTTTGGCGTAGTACGCTGTGTGTTTGACCTGTCGTAGGCTCGCACTCGAGATGTGCTGCTTTAACTCGATCTAAGGAGACCGTCTCAACCTTGCCTTTCATCAGGATTTTCATGACTCTGCCACTCCTCGCGACAACCTTATATGATCCGTCGTAAGGGGCGGTCAGAGGCGGCGCAATTGTGATTCTGCGCAAGAATACATGTGTGCATGTTGCTATTTCCTTGTATTGGAAAATGTTATTCTGTTGTGTGTCACGTGGCGGACATAGACGGAAACGCGACATGGCTATGCGTAGCTTGTCTGAGTAGTTCTCCAAATCTCTCCTTAACTGCGGAACGAACTCCCAAAAGTACAGCGGGTAGAGTAATAGTCCACGGGTTCGGTGATTTGTGCGCCATAATGGTGGCTTTCAATTGACGGTGGAAACGTTCGACCATGCCGTTCGACTGGGGGTGATAACTCGTGGTACGATTCCGTATAATCCCGAATTGATTACATAAATTATCCCACAATTTGGACTCGAATTGAGCGCCCCTATCTGTGGTGATAGTGGCTGGAGTACCATAACGTGCTATCCACCGGCTGAAGAAAGCATCGGCGACCGTTTCGGCCCGAATATCTACAATAGGTATGGCTTCTGGCCAACGTGTAAAACGATCGACGCAAGTCAGTAGATATCTAAAGCCATTAGCGTAGGGTAAAGGTCCGACTATATCAATGTGGACATGATCAAATCGCTCGGTAGGTTCAGTGAACTTTCCGAAAACTGGTGTGTTGTGACGTGAAACTTTGGCAGTCTGGCAACCCTTACAGGAACGACACCATCTAGCAATGTCAATATTCATGCCATGTCAGACAAATCGTGTATTAATCAAAGGTCTTGTGCTATCCACCCGCTGAAGAAAGCATCGGCGACCGTTTCGGCCCGAATATCTACAATAGGTATGGCTTCCGGCCAACGTGTAAAACGATCGACGCAAGTCAGTAGATATCTAAAGCCATTAGCGTAGGGTAAAGGTCCGACTATATCAATGTGGACATGATCAAATCGCTCGGTAGGCTCAGTGAGCTTTCCGAAAACTGGTGTGTTGTGAAGTGAAACTTTGGCAGCCTGGCAACCCTTACAGGAACGACACCATCTAGCAATGTCAATATTCATGCCATGTCAGACAAATCGTGTATTAATCAAAGGTCTTGTAGCTCTATGAGATGGGTGGCCTAAACCGTGTAAGCTTGAAAAAACTTTTCGGCGAAATTTTGCGGTAAGGTACGGCCGGTTATGTCCCGTGGACACATCACACCAGATCAATTGATTATCGAATGATTTGAGTAGTTTGAAATTCATAGTGGATGTAGTCGAGTGTCTCAATCTCGTGAATTCCGCGTCCTTAGCCATGTTAGCTTGGTCGATACTTAACTCCTTATAGTTTATCTCTGGTCCATCATCTATCGCGGACACTGATGGTCGTGACAGCGCATCGGCGACGAAATTTGTCTCACCTTTAACATATCTAATGTCGGTTGTAAATTCAGCGATGAAAGCTAAATGTCGTGTTTGTCGTAGGGACGCGCTTTCAGTGACGGATGACATTACAAACGTCAACGGTTTATGATCGGTATTTGCGAAAAAATTTCGTCCTTCTAAATTATGTCTAAAATGATTAATGGTGGCATATACTGCTAAAAGCTCACGGTCGAACGTGCTATAACGTGTCTCTGCTGGGTTCAGCTTCTTGCTGAAAAACGAAAGTGGCTGCCACATACCATTCAAATACTGCTGCAACACGCCACCTACGGCGACATCACTAGCGTCACACGTGATGTTTATTTGAGCCATAGGGTCTGGGTGTACCAGAAGAGTAGCGTTTGCCAATATTTGTTTGGACTCTGAAAATGCTGACTCCCACTTCCCACTTCAAGTCGAAATTTGACTTGTGTGACGGTCTTGTATGGCCTTCGTTGGCAGCTGTCAATAAATTATTTAGTGGTGTCAACTTCGCAGCGCATTGCGGTATGAAACGATGATAATAATTTACCATTCCTAAATATCACGCAGTGCTCGTTGCTTTTCGGGCTTTACGAAATTTACGATTGCGTCAACGGCGCTGGGTAACGGCGAAATTCCTTCGGCGCAAACGTGGTGGCCTAAAAAACTTAATTCAGTTGTACCGAACTGACACTTCTCAGGACCAATTATTATTCCGTATTCGGCTAGTCGGGCAAAAATAATTCGTAGATGTTTTTTATGCGTTTTATGATCTGGGCTGGTTACCAGTAGGTCATCCAAATATACAAAAACAAAATCAAGTCAGCGTGTAACGTGGTCTATAAAACGCTGAAACGTTTGACTGGAATTTCGTGGACCAACCGGTGTTCTAGTAAAATTAAATAAACCAAAAGGTGCAGTAACGGCTGTCTTATGTACATCAGACGGTTCCACCGGAATTTGGTAATAAGCTCTAACCAAATCGGTCTTTGAAAAAATCTTCGAGCCGGCTAAACGCTGCGTGAAATCCTGGGTATGTGGAATCGGATAACGGTTGGGTACAGTCTGAGCGTTTAAGCTGTGGTAGTCCCCACATGGTCTCAAATCTCCATTTTTCTTTGGTACCATGTGAAGCGCTGAGGACCACTCACTGTCGCTAGGTTCAATGACCCCTAATTTTATCATTTCATCCAACTCACGTTTTGCGGTAACAGGCTTATCGGGTGCCAATCGTCGTGGGCGCGCGAACACTGGGTGTCCTTTGGTGACTATTTTGTGCGTTATACTGTGTTTAACGGTATCGCCCTTTGTCGTAGGGCGAGTCAGTTCTGGGAACTGACCGAGAAGTTTAGTATACTCATTCTGAACAGTGTCTACTCTGTTCAACGCCAGTGGTCTAATCGATGACAGTGAAGCGACAATAGCTAGACCTGTTCTCATGTCCCGAAGACATCGACTTCTCAAATCTATCTGTAAATTATAATGAATCAAAAAATCAGCCCCGATTATGGGTTGCTTCACATCCGCTACTATAAATGTCCACGGATATTCGCGCTTTAAGCCGACATCGACGACGCGTTTACAGTTGCCGTATGTATTTATAGTAGTGTTATTCGCTGCCACCAGGGGGAGGCAGTCTGCGTCCGAAATCCTGTTAGCGCAAGATTTCGGTAAAACGCTGACAGCTGCGCCTGTGTCAATCAAGTACTTACATTTATGTCTTTTGTTTGCGACATACAATAACTTAGAGTGAAATAACTTGGGAGAAGTAGCTTCCGCGAAGTCATGTCGCGTCTCAGTTATACCGCCAGATGCAAGAGTCGCAACCTTGCTCTGGTTTAGCAGTTTAAAGAAAATGCGAAGGGGCTCCTGCACGTGCGTGCCTTGTCACCGAAAGTCTGGTGAAAATAGCAGACAGGTGCATTAGCCGTATCTATTACTTTAGCGGCATTATTTTGCTGTACATTCGGCGGCGGAACGAAAGGGCGAGCGTTTTGCTGTACATTATTATAATTACCAGGTTTGTTAGGAACAAACTCTGTGGCCTGTACATTGGGAATAAATGTAGGCCTAGGAGTATAGTGGTTATTTACACGTCCACGTCCTTGATTTCTCTTCTTCTCGGCTGCAGTCGCGGTTTCTAACTTTTTGAGTCTCTTTGATAAGTCCTCAAGCAAACCAACTAACTTAGTGGTTTCGTCAACTTTTATCTCCGCAACCCCCGGCTTACTCTCTTCTACGTCTGCTTTGGAGGCAAGTTCCCGGTCGGCTAACATGGCCAAACTTTCTAGTGTGGCACTGTCTGGTTGTGTTGCCAAATGAGCGCGGATTGAAGCGAGCATCTGCCGGATGAATGCTTGGCGTATGACCGCCTTTCCAACAACTGCTTTCGCTCCAAAGCCTACTGTCTTTTGTAGACGCCTTAGGAAGCGTGAGTGAATGTCTGAACCCATCCTTTCTCCTGAAATTACTTTATTGACTCGTTCGGGTGTTGTCAAACCACGTCGCTCGATCAAAATGGTTTTCAGGCTTTCATATTTATGCGATCTGAAAGGCTGAAGTAGAACGTCCCTCACGTCTGATGCGACCTCGCCCGAGAGTGCTGCGCAGGTTAAACTATATCTCTCGTCATCGTCGTGGATCTGATGAAGATCAAACTGAGTTTCAATCTGGTTAAACCAAAGTTCAACGTCCGTAGCATAAAACGTAGCTATTTTAAACTTAGGCAAGTTCGTTGAACGTCTCGGAGGCTGCCTTCTTCGTGGTGAAGGACTCTTAGATGAATCGCTCCTAGAGTGATGTCTCGTACGTCTATTTCGAGCAATTTGAGCAAAATCTTCTTTGAGTTGTTGATACTCGTCGTCTGCCTCTCGGAATCGAACTTCATTTTCCTCGCTGTCCTGATAATAGTTATCTTTGCGTCGAGCACCCTCACCTTCTAGAGGCGTAGACATGAAGCCTTCACTATCGTGTTGTGTCGACATTATGAAATGTTTGTAAAATTAGTTAACTAGTAAAGCGTTTGAGATAGCGGGCCTATTGGCTCTATGCCTATCTCAAACGTGTTTAAAATGGTATGTCATATTAACACATACCAACTATTTGTGACGTGCCGTGCGCGGGTTAGTTGTACGTTGCCGTCTAGACCAGATGAAAAAATGTCTGTATATGTTGAATCTTAGAAATGTAGACTGTAGAAATTGTCCATGCTATGTCGCATGTTGCGAGAAACAGGGGTTGCTGAGATATTTGAATATTCGTCACTGAGATTGCACATAATTTCTTTGCACTTGTTCACACACATATATAATTATTTAGTGAAAACTGTAGGTCAAAATTGTACATAAAATGTCAGAAATAATTACGACATGCTATGCTAAGCTATGGTAATAGTATATTGTAAACTGACCTGGGTGAAATTTTTTTTTTTTTTACACAAGTCGAAAAACACATGCAAATATTGGCAATGTTTCGCAATAGCGCAACTGTCAAATCGAATATTTCTGTATTTATATAAGTTTTTATTCTTCAGAAATCGACTATCATGAGAAAATTTTGTTCTCAAACTGATAGGCTAAATGTGACTTCGATAAAAAACAGCTACATTTATTTTAGAAAAATATTTTAAAACGTGACTGACAGTAGTCTATGCGGATTGATGATATAGTATATCATTTCGCTGAAAAATGATTTCTGCGGTGAACATTCCACTTTTTTTTATATGGCACGTTCATCACCGAGTCATTCTTAATAACGTCCGAATCAATCGCTCGCTTCGTTTCGTTGACTGACGTATAAATCGGCTGTCGTCGTAGTGGTTGCGTTTATTTCGTCTGTGGTGGGTGTGTGTATGGTGTATGATCGGTTACTGCTAACATGTGTGGCAGGCAGCTCGTTGCTGCGTGCCTGTGCCAGCGTGCATGTATCGGCGTGTACATATAAAACTGAACAGCAGCCGCGTGATCTACTTCGTGCCCAAATAAGGTGCTAAAAGTAGGCTAGAGCAACGCCAAACACCAGGGGGCGTTTCGACGTGAAAAAATTATACTATGACTTATTTAAAATCTCGCACAACTTGTGCTATAATTTCCTTTCCGAAACTGCTTATTTACATTTCTTCCTTTTTAACAGTTTTGAAAAAGAAAATTTATAAGTATTCAAAAAAATTATTTGAGATAGTCTGCTCCACCAAATCAAAATGGCGGCCTGATGTATGCTAATGTGATGAGGCGACACAGGTCCACTGTCCAAATGCATGCCGGTTATGGCGGGACACGTGTTTGCCCACGGCGGGCGATTAGCTAAACAGCATCCAATATGGCGCTCACTTACCAAATACATTTATAACAATCAGCATTCTCTGAAATAACATATTGTAATAATAATAATAAAATATTGACCTACGGTCCTGGGAATATATTTAACAGACCAAATAGGACCGTTTATTGACATTCATTTAGGCGAACAATTTTATTTGGCCCTAATCCTAATAAAGGTTATCTGAGTCGAAAAGATATTTTATAATTTTTTGTCGATTTTTACTGAAAAATCGAAAAATGACGAGGCTTCGTCTATGGACTTTAAAATCGAGTCACCCAATTATGGCAATCAACGATAAAAAGGAGTTTTCGAAAACACCCACTTCCTACTCGCCTACAGTGGCATTAATAGGATGAAAGCATTTTAAAAACTCTTACTATAAAAATGATATAGACTAAGTCTATGAGAAAAAATTCAGGGTTCTTCTAGAAAAACCGACATGGTCGCCATCTTGAAAAAGCGTTAAACAAGTGGAATTTCGTCCAAAAATAGAAAAATTACGCCGTTTTCGACGTAAAAAACGTACTTCTCCTCTGATAACTCCTATCTAGTTTAAAAATGGCATATTAATATGACCTACAGCTTTCACGTACCTTGGTGAAAAAAATGCTCATGATTTTTTTCAAAAAATCCCTTAATATTCAAATAAAACTATCCTTGAAAACAGCAGTTTTCAATTTGTGTCTTGGTGAAAACACTGTTGCGTTCTCTATCAGTCGTCACGGTCACCAGTATGGGATTGTTAGGCGGTCACCCTCACGTCGGAGGCACCAGTATGGGATTGTTTGGGTCTCCAGTATGGGCTTGTAAGAGTGGACGGGAGAAACTGCCTAACACTCTCCATCATATCGTAAACTTCATCTCCCCGTCGGATCAACGGTTCTGATTAACTCACAAAACTCCTCTTTTGCTTATCATGTTTATTTGTCTAGACATTTGATAATAGCAACGTACAACCCCACGCACAGCACGTCCAACTAAACTCAGAGCGGGCGACCGGTGGCACGTCCGCAGTCGCTGAGCGTTTTATCTTAAGTGCGGGAAAAGTATCACGGCCGCATGGGATTCGGCCCTATGCGCACGGCACCGAAGTACCAGAACGAGGCAGTCGTCCGCAGACTCATCGCGTCCGGGAGGGTGGGGACGACTGCCACATTAAACAAGCGAAGTTGGGATCCTACAGGCCTACAGGGTCTGGTTGATGACATTGCCGGAAATGGGGGCGGGCTGAGAATTTGACACTTTTGTACACCTACCCAATTTTTAGAGAACCAACAGATATATATATATGACAAAAATAAATAAAAGCGTTTTTATGCATCTGACTATAATATGAAAAACAACATTTGTTTAATGGAAATCTAAAAAATAGACTAGGTAATACGGCAGATTAGGCTACAAGGCATTCGAAACTCTGTTTAAGCACAGTATTTTTTAACATGCTTTGATGTGCTTAGTATTCAGAATGAGGTCATTATTTTTATTGTAAATAGGTAAAATGACGTTCATCTTGGATTTTGCGATAAAATATAGGTCAGACGATAAAAAATTATTATGAGAAATGTGTGTTTCAGCCCCCCAAGTTATACACAAAAAACAATTTTAGCAATATCTAGCCACAAATAAAAAAAGAAGTTTAATTTAACTTTTTGATAGCCATTTTGTTTTTTGCTCATATGAAGGGGAATGTCGCGGCCATTTCGATTTTTTTCATTTCAATTTACTCGTCAGCAACGTTTATTTCGGATCCACCAAGTTACTACAAATAAATCATATTATCGTGAACATGTTTAGCGGTATCCGAATACACACATCTGGGTTCAGAGAATATGAGCCAGATATGGATATGTCTAATAATTACATTTTATTAAATCGTTTTCTTTCACCATGATGAATCGTTTGTTTTGTTATTCATTTTGATTATTTTATAATAAAAAATCATGCTTGAGCGTATGTGGAGAGACGACTACTTATTCTACTGCAATGTGTGATATGTCATTATAGAACGTGAATTTCAGTATCTGTTATATTGTATATCGCAAGTACATATTGGTTAATCAGAACATCAACGACAGACGTTTGCATAACCTTACCCCCTAATTTTAGAAAGGTTTGGGGGTACCCCCATATAAGCGGTCAAAATATAAAGTTCGTCCCTATTTTTGCTGTTAACATCTCATTTCATATTTTGGACATATCAAGGTTTAAAAAACGTTGGTGTGGGTGAGTTATGGGAGGGGGTGCAAGTAAGGTGGTTGTAGCCCATGGCCTATAACTATGTTTTAAAAAAGAAGTTTAAATAATGCATTATTAATATACAAGCACTAATCTGATCAACTTTGTACTGGCTGTGATATTTTTAAAGAGGCTGTTATCACTGGGGGCGAGCTCGTTTCACGGCCAAAAATGTTTGGTGACTATCTCAATCGATGTTTACATGTGTATTGTCACGGTTTAGTTGCTATATATCTTCACCTGACAGATGCACTCCATCCGTATTTCTTCATTACCTTAGTTTTTCAAATATACTGGACGTGTTACGATGGTAAGGACGTTTATTAATCTTTGCCACTGCATGTAGTCATAATATTTCATTGAATTTAGGAAAAAACAACAGAATAGATAAAAAATGGAATGTCACGGTTACTTTGCTATAGTGTCACGGTTGCGGAATGATATTTTTCCATAGTGTCACGGTTTAGTGATGACAGTTTTTGCATTGGTTTCAGGATTTAAAAAGGTCACTGTTTTTATCGCCACCAGAAGACCGTGTGAGGTATAACACACTCACATTTCATATATACACGGGTATGATGTGTTTTGTAAACCAGAAGAGATAACTCCAGTGACAAAGGCGCCAAGACTTCCATCATAAACCAACTGTGGGCTTAACTTTTTAACATGTAAAAATAGTACTAACTGAAATTCATAACTGTGTACCCTTCGAAAGCGATATATTACGAAATGTTACTTCTGACTTTCACACTTTTTTATGGCTTAGAGCTGACCTCCATTTGTAGTTTTTTTTCCACGTCGCATATTCAGTATGATTTGGCCGTGCTTGCCTTGTTTATGGTCTGCTGACATTCGTGTTTACAATTTTTAGCAGAAACAGCAGAATATTTGTAACCAAAGGTGTTTTCACACTTAAGACATTTGTGGGGTTTACTGTCTATATGACAATTCATGTGTCCATGACAATGGGCCTTATCCATGATTGTTTTATGGCAATATCGACAAGAAAAGTTCGGTTCGGCTTGGTGTTTTCCAAACATAATTGTGTCGTCGCAGGAATTAGCCAGTGCCGCATTCAAAAGAACACTGATCACATATTATTTTCTTATCTTCGTGCTTATTCAGCATATGCCGCTTTCCCATGTTTCCACTGTATTTCCACTGTATTTAGAGAAATACGAGCATTGGGGACACTGTTTCGTCACAAATGCCTTGGTGGTGTTTCTAGCCAAGCTACTTATTACCATAATCATCTGTTGTTGTTTGATTCTCCATTTTATTAGCCTGTGCCACACCACTCACCTTCCACTTTTGAAGTCTATCTCGATGGCGTACTGGTGACATTGTTTCTGAATGGGCTGACTTAACTTCCAGGGGGAATAATATGTTGATGAAGATATCAGTTTTATTCAAATACAGAGATGACCCCTCTATGCACGACAGATTCATACTGAAGGTCCAGATTTAAAAGCGAATAAACCGTGACACTGTAGGATAGAAACCGTGACATATAAATGGTGAATCGCAACCAAACTGTTACAATCTCAGTACATTTTATGATATTAAAGGAAAATGTGGAGTTTAAATGTACTAATTATTGCATGTGATTATTTAATAAAATAATTAGTAACATTGCAGCACATGTTATTATTACCAGAAAATAAAATAAATTCTTGTGTGTTTATTTTTTAGTATTTTAGCTGTAATTTGTTTTATGTGATATATTTGCCACTTACAATTTAGGAGACCAAGTGTGAAGTGTACAACAAGTTTCACCATTTACAAAAAGGTGCTAGCGCTCCAAAATGTGGGCATATTCGGCATTTCTTGTGGGATGAAAGATTAATATGTGAAAAAGAACCAAACCGTGACAATACACATGTAAACATCGATTGAGATCGTCACCAAACATTTTTGGTCGTTACCGAGTTCACCTCCAGTGGTTATCACTTCTTCAGTACGTGCTGTATATATACTAAGTCTTGTCAAGATTAGATCACACATAACATATTAATTAAATTGAGAAAATAACCTATAATAGCCTAGGCTTTATTTTTTAGATGTGATAAGCTTGACTAGCCTTTATCTTCTTAGAAATAATCCTATCCATCCATGTCATGCATGTAGCTTAGGCCAGTTCAATTAGCATACCAAGGCTGATCTGAGCCTCCAGCACAAAACTACGATAGGCCTATATACTGTGTTATCTTCTAACCTAACTTAACGGTAATTTAAAAAATGTTCTGTTTCATTTTCTAAAATGTTGGAAACGCAGTTAGTGTTTTTCAAACTTATTAGACCAATTTTATGATATTTTAATGTGTTTACTTACCCTCAGACCCTAGGGGTAGACATTTTGAACTATTCAGTTCTCAACGATATGCCAATTGAGCGACATATGAAGTGAAATCAATTTTTCAGTAATGGCGCATCTTCCCGGCAGCAAGTCGTGACACGACGAGGCCGTCGGTCTGCGACCTCAGGAGTAGCGGGCCTCGCGGGGGAAGATGTAATGGCGGTACTTATTTGCATACTATTTTTTCTGAAACACATCAGATCACTCTAAAAATAGTTTTATTGTCTTTTTCGACCCTCAAAACATGGGTGTAGACAACCTTATTGTGCCGTTATCTGTGATATTGACCGAGCTATAACTAAATATATATTTTTCGGTAATGGCGGCACAAATTTGCATAAAAATAGCACTAAGGACATTTTTTTCAGATTGCTAACATAGCTAATCGTTTTCTATGGGTTTTTTCTAAGCTAGATATACCAATTAGAAGTATATTTCCGAGGGTGCACGGACCCTATTTTTCGACTAGACTAGCATTCATTCTTTGTAGTCCATGAGCCAGACAACTTTCAGTTTTTAACAAAAAATGGGTTATTTATTGATATATTGTGCCATTAAAACAAAATAAACAGTTTTCCACTTTATAATACAGTCACACTAAAAGCATCTTCATCTATCCAGTTGTCTGCTACCTGCAGAACCTGGATAACCCGTATATGTGCTATGAGTTCAGAACCCCCCTCCTCCCTGGCCAATTCACAGTTGATTCAGGCGGCCCAAACAATCTGACCTGAGTGTGACCTCCACACTTCGGTCAGTAAACAGGTGACGCCATAATGAATATTCATGTTGCTCGCACCCCTCATTTTCGTACCGGCTTCACACACACCTGTTGTCAAGGTCAGACTGGTAGTCTGACGGTCAGACCTGATACGGCAAGATGATTAAAAGAGATGACACCAATAAAACGGTGAAAAGTTTTTCAAGAACTACTGAGTTCCTAAAAAATCAGCTTGCTACGAATTTATTCCACAATAAAAACGAATGGTCTTGGATATGGGCGGCCATCTTGAATTTTTCACTTTCCTGAACAGGGATTCCAAGAACTATAAATATGCGTTTCAGGACTGCATTCTGAGTAGTGCCTAAAAAACACAGCTTGTTACAAATATATTCCACCTCAAAAACTTATGTTCTTGGACTACGGGTGAAAATATAAATTGAATAGCTCAGACCTAAGTTTGATTTGCTGATTCTATCTTCTACTAAATGTAAACTCCTCCATGACAACTCATGATAATAATAATATCAGGGAGACAAAATGCTTGTGAGGATGCCTGGTTTTGTGTGAAAGAATGAAATAGCGCACAAAAAAATCCGCGAAAAAAACTAGTGCACAAAAAAAATCCGCGAAAAAAATAGTGCACAAAAAATCCGCGAAAAAAAAATTGTGCACAAAAAAAAATCCGCGAAAAAACTTGTGCACAAAAAAAATCCGCGAAAAATAAAGTGCACAAAAAAATCCACAAAAAAATAGTGCACAAAAAAATCCGCGAAAAAAAGTGCACACAAGTGATCCACGAAAAAAATAGTGCACAAAAAAATACGCGAAAAAAATAATGCACAAAAAAAATCCATAAAAAACTAGTGCACAAAAAAAATCCGCGAAAAAAAAAAGTGCACAAAAAAAATTCAGCGAAAAAAATAGTGCACAAAAAAAATCCGCGAAAAAATAATGCACAAAAAAATCTGCTAAAAAAATAGTGCACAAAAAAAAATCGCGAAAAAAAATAATGCACAAAAAAATCCGCGAAAAAAATAGTGCACAAAAAAACCCGCGGAAAAAATAGTGCACGAAAAAAATCATTGTTCTGAAAAACATATTTTTTATTCCATCAATTTTAAACTTGTTAAAGCTTTGGCTCTGGTAAACTTATGCCAATGTAAAATGGCACAACGGAAACATCTCACCTGTTTAGATCAAAGCTTTGGTTCTGGTGAAATTATGCCAATGTAAAATCTTCATTTTTTTCTAATTAAAAAGTTTACACTGTGGTAGCAAAATAGTTCTATTTGATTTAGAATTGCCACCTTTTTGGCCAAATATATTATACTACAATTTGTTAGATACTATGCCATTTGCTATAACCACGAGTGTAATAAATTGGCTTAAAAATATTAATTTTATGTTGTGTCAACTTCTGTCACCACCTGTTTTTTTTCATCTGAACAAATAATATCTGAGTTAAGAGAATGCAATTACAAGAAAACAACTAACACGTCGTAGGCGAATAGTATTAGACCTATACTCATGCTGAAGGGGAAAAATATGCCAAAGCTGAATTTTTCAAGAAACCTTCCCAATACCATTAGAAACAACATACTAAAACTCCCCGTGATTCCCGCTGGAGCCTTTTCCATTATTCAAGATGGCGTCCAAGATGGCCTCCAAAATGTTCAAACCGCTATATCTCCGCTTGTAATCAACATGACTTGATGATTTAAATGTCTACATGTACATTTATCGCCATAAGGATTACGTTGAAACAGGTTATGAGTCACTAAATAGTCACGCCTATAATTTATTTGCAATTTAAGGTATATTGATAATTGAAATAGCAAGATTTTCATATGTGTGACATTTTAAATACTATTTTAATAATTAACATATAAGAAATTAAAAATAAATAATATATGTGACTATTTCGTGACTCGATGCCTGTTTCATTATAATCCTTTTATAATAAAGTACATTTTGGTATAAAAATCATGAAGTTATGTAGATTACAAGCGGATGAATTAGGTGGTCGATTCACACAAACATCCACTTGAACACCCCGGAAAATTATACCAAAGATGTTTTCCAGAGGTGTTGTCAACAATGAGATGTATTTAATGGCGACGAAGAGGCGTTGAAAGGCAATATAAAGGCATTGAAGGACGGCAAAGAGGCGTTAAGGTGCGACTGGGGTGTTAAAAGGTGGTGGGGGCAGTACAGGGCGACGAGGGAGCCTTAAATGGTAATGGAAAAGCGGTAAAGGGCTATGGAGGAGCGTTAAAGTGCGATGGGGAGGCGTTTAAAGACGGCGAGAAGGCGTTAAAAGGTGCTAAAGAGGCGGTAAAAGGCAATAGGGAGGAATAAAAAGGCAAGTGAGATGCGTTCAAGTGTGACGGGGGTGTTAAGAGGTAACGAGGAGGCATTAAAAGGCAACGAAAAAGCGTCAAAGGGCATCACAGAGTCATTAAAGGGCGATGGAGAGGCAATAAGGGGAGACAGGGAGGTGTTAAAGGGCAATGGGGAGGCGTTAAAGAACGACGAGGCAGTGCTAAAATGTGACAACGAGGCATTAAAAGGTGACTGAAAGGTGTAAAAATAGTAATGGTATGCCCTTAAATGCTATGGAGGGGAAGCAAAAGGGGATGAGTAAGTGTTAAAGTGCGACGGAGAGGCATTAAATGGTGATTGGAATGTGTTGATGGGCAATTGGCGGGAGTTAGAGAGCATCTGGTGGCATTAAAGCATAACGGAAAAACGATAATAGATGGTGAGGAGCCGTCGAAGAACAGTTTATTCAGTCAAAAATAGCTAAATAACCTTATACCCCTAAATATGACAAATGAAATAATATGAATGGTGTTTTAGGCCACCATTGTGCACATACAGGCTAAACTGGGCCAGGAGAACCTCCTGAGTAGGGTGAGATGAATGAGATAACACTGCCCTCCAGACACAGGATTTGAAATATTGCATTTAGCTATCAAAATTGTACTTCAAGAAATGTAGTTAAAACCTCCTCAAGGATATGGATTACACTTGTTTCAATTTTTTTTGTGTAAAATGGTTTTGGAATGAAACTTTGGATCAAACTACTGCCAGAAAAGGATTTTCCTCTCAACATCAAATGGAAATAAGGTATCACATTGTGTTATTTTAATTTGTTAAAATCATATTTGACTTTAAAATAGACATTTCGAGATGAAGTTGAATCAATCACTAAAATAATACCAGAAATAGATCTTACAGTAAGTTATGTAAGGTCGGTTACCTCTTTTAAAAAATAAATAGTTATTACACTTGTTTTACTTGACCTTAAAAGTGACGTTTTGACAATAAATACCCTTAATCTTCATTTTTTTACATTGTGACCTCGGAATATACTTTCTGATATTTTCGATTATTTTACTATCAAATTGACCTTTTGACATTCTAGATGACCTTGAATCATGAAAATAATATAAGAAATGGATCTTCCAATCGAAATAACACGAAACAGAGGTATTACACTTGTTCCTACCTTTTTTTGTCGAAAAATCATATTTCACCTTGGCCATGATCTTTGATTTTGCCATACCCCCCATGTCCCCCCTAGCCCCACCGCCATCTTAACACTTTTGACACTGCCTAAATGTTATTGTATCCAATTAGTTTCCCAACTCTTAAAAACATGGATTATAAACAAGAATCATTGTTTAATTATAAAATTTTTAGTGATTTAGGTTTGTTTTACCGATTTTCATGGCCGATGGCGGCCATCTTGGTGTTTTCATCCATTTTTAGAGGTCAGATTTTGATAGAATGTCATACACTATATGACCAGTAAAAACTGTCATAAACCTTGTGTCATCTTTTTTTTGGGGGGGGGGGGAGCGAGGTGGTATATCGACCCGTCTTTCCGGGGTGTTTGAGTGGATGTTTGCATAAATCGACCACCTAATATCTCCGCTTGTAATCAACATAACTTCATGATTTTTAAATCAAAATATTCTTTATTACAAAAGGATTACAATGTAAAAGGCTTTTAGTCACGAAATATTCACATATATCATTTATTTTCAATTTCTCATATGTTAATGATTGAAATAGTATTTAAAATGTCTCACATATGAAAATCTTGCTATTTCGCTTATGAATATACCTTAATTTGCAAATAAATCATAGGCGTGACTATTTAGTGACTCAGAACCTGTTTCAACGTAATCCTTATGGCGATAAATGTACATGTAGACATTTAAATCATCAAGTTATGTTGATTACAAGCGGAGATATAGCGGTTTGAACATTTTGGCGGCCATCTTGGACGCCATCTTGAATAATAGAAAAGGTTCCAGCGGGAATCACGGGGAGTTTTAGTATGTTGTTTCTAATGGTATTTGGAAGGTTTCCTGAAAAATTCAGCAGTGGCATATTTTTTCCCCTTTAAAACCTAATACTATTCGCCTATCGGATGATGTTTTGATTTTAGTGTGTTTGTTTTTTGTCCCTGTACAATACATTACAGCGATTTACTTTTTGGTGGCAGATTTTTTTGATCTGATGACTGTTGACAAATGTATTGCAATTCGGAAACTCGTAGTCTATGTTTCAGATCATGCAATGCTATACACCCCCAGATTGAAAAAAATAACATATATTTAACAACAAAGAAATATTAATAATATCAACATTTGAATTTACGTTTTAGCTGGGGTTATTCTAGATACTGCTTTATTCTCGCGCATAAACGTGCATGCACTTATATTTGAAGATGCACTTAGTTTTCGTAAACAGGTCCATGTAGGTTCACTTATATGAAACATAAAAAATATTTTAAGGAAAAGTCATGCACTTATATACATGTACGAACATGAAATGACCTACACAATAAACAAAATATTATTTATTTTGTAACGAAATTAAATTTTTTAGTACGCATAACCTTATTAAATACAACATCTTAGCATCGAGATGAGCATTATAATAAGCTCATATCAACAAAACAACGAAATATTTTACATTTATTATATAAATCGGCCGGATTTAGTCTTGTTGCCGAACGCAAAAAATCGACCTTCTTGTGCAAAGACAACTACGCATGCGCAACACAGATGACGATTTGAATTTATCCTGCTCTATTTTACACATTTTTTAGACATATTCTTGCTATTTTTAACCCATTTAACTATGGGTGGATGCCGATGAATACATTCTGCATCGACTGCTGCCACAGGTTGACTAGGCCTACTGGTGAGCTTTAAACATTATTTTGAGAGACATTTTTGTTGCTTACTCCCTCTTCTACCTGTAACATCGCCCACCAGTGGGCAACCCCCTTTCCTGTGACTGCTCTGAGGTGTGATCAACATTTACGGGACTTTGACAGCACACGTGCCATGGCTGAAGCACTCACCCCAGCTCAGGCGTCGCGGGCGATGGCCTATGAGGTACAGCTTAACGTGGCCCGCAACCATCTAGAAAGCCTCTACACACGTAACATCAATAATTTCTCTATTGAACAGCTACGGAGCTTCAGTGTTGATGATTACAAGAGTATGTTAACCAAAGATATGTCCGAGTTTGTCAGCGACTTTCTATCAACACAGGAATCTGTTTAGATGAGGGCAAAGTTTATTTCGATAATTCTGGCGTCATAACATAAATTGGGGCGAGTGTTACGTAGGGTTGATACTATAATGTGACATAAAAGACTAATTTTTTCTTGTCGCTTAATGTGTCATATTTGGTAACAGACGTCGTATTTAGAGGGGTGCATCTAGTTTCCGAAAACAAGTGCATGCACTTATATTCGAAAATAGAACAATTTCAAAACATCCCTAAAACATATAAGTGCATGCAATTTTATGCGCGCGGATACGGTATGTAAGCCCACTATCATTTTATCAAATAAAACTTGTTTGCTATTATTGCACAACATTTGACATTGTAATATAGTTAGTGTGATGACAACCATGTGCTATGATCACGGTGATATTAGGTTCTGACCTTCACAGACCCTTACGACCTAATAATTATCTTTTTTTTCTGTATAAATATAAACCATTAAAAAAATTATCCTATGGTGCCCAAATCTTTAAAATTTATTGAATAATTACAAATATATTGCCAACTATGTACTCATGTTACAATGTTTTAGGTAGTGCCTTACAAAATACCCCCTTCCTTAAAATGTTTTTTATACCACTATTTGATTGTACACATTACATTGCGTTGTTCCGGAAGGTCTATATTATCATCCTATCTAGTCAAACCGTGGTTACTTTTGGTGTTAAACGAAAATAAATTTTCGTATTTGTGCTCCTGAACTCTAAAGGGGACAAATGATTATAGCATTTGAGCATTTATCCATGCAGTGGTCTTTAATATCAGAGATCACAGGTGGTATCCTGAATTGGCTTAACCTAAAAGAGGTCAATATAAAGATTCATGAAATTCACTAAATCGAGCATCCAGTATGACCAGCATCATTAATATCGAATGTTTAAGTATTAGATTACAGCACAGGTTGAAGCGTTTCAGCCACACTTACATATTCATTCCCACAGTCGGATTAAAATACCGCGCATAATTGTAGATTGATGGTAACCGTATGGTGATTATCTTACAAGTTCACTGTTAAGCAGTCTACTTGCAATACGTGGTGACATCGTTGAGGCTTGATCTATCGTGTCAGGAGATCGTACTTGGGTCGACAACTGAAAAAACATCTACAAAACGATATATTCTCAGCCACTTATTAATACACAGTTATGGAGATAAGAGATGATGATTTCCGTAACATGCCAGTCATATTTGAAAGTTTTCGACTGCAAGCGGCCAAAACTGCCAACCGTATTGCTGTTGTGTGTGCGAGCGGAAAAACATTAACATTTGGTGAGCTGGACCACCTATCTGATATGCTGGCTGTCAACCTGCAGACGCGAGGAATCGAATCCGATCTCTTGGTCGGTGTCTACATGGCCAAAAGCATCAACTATGTCATCTCACACTTAGCAATTCTTAAAGCAGGTACGCATCATTTTCAGTATCTAATACCAGACGTTGTGAGAAGGTATCGTAAATACTTCACCCTAGGAAAGATTATGCGCCCAATAAAACCCAACACGTTGTCTCTGTGCTACGTTAAAACATCACACCACATTGGCTAAAGTCACGTCTTTTGCTGGAACCCCTAATGAAAAATAATTCAATCGCACCTCAAGACAAAATATTTTTTTTTATTGAAAGTGGTTCGACATCCAGTTACCATGCCCACAATTTAGCGAACAAAAATAGTTTGTGTAAAATGAATCATAAATATATTTGCAAATCATGTGATTATTTAAAGCTGATGAAAAAATAATTTGTGAAATTTGTGCAGTTGAGAAAGCTAAATCATAAGGAAAAAACAAATACATGATATCAAAGAGATTAGCAAATAAAGTAATATCAATAGTACTGTTAAATGCAAAATAATAATTAAAAGTGTTTTGCAAATCGTACAATCATATGGACTTTGATAGGTAATATAATTATTAAATAATAAAATATTAATGTTATTGTATTCCTATCTTGGAATCTTCTAGGGTGCAGTACAATTTTTTTCTCTTCTGTGATTTAAATATTAAACGTAAACCACAATTTCATATTCATTGTTTACTTAGCAATACAATGTTGTCTATTAAGCAAGTCAATTAAAAACACTCAATGAGCATAATGACATAATTATATACTAGCACCATAAACTAAATCTGACATTTCTGTGTTATAAAGATTACGGTTTTTAAACAAACTCCAAGTTGTTAAATTAAATAAAAGACAAACAATAAATTACAACAATTGAGTTTGCCTCTCAGTTGAGGATTTGTACTAGAACGAGATTTCGAAACACCGCTAGCCAAGCCTTGGCCGCCAGTAAAGGAAATGTATAGTAAATTAATTTGAATAGCATGACTGGTATATACGCATAATCCGTCAGCCAACTCTGGATTTTTGGTGTAACCTTGTTTTGAGTGATATTTTTTTCTCTTTGGATTATATATCTCTAGTATGCCTATAATGACATCTAGGCGGATGTGGGTTCTCACCCTTCAGGATTTTTTCAAAACGAAAAATTCAAAATGGCCGCCACGGAATTACTAAAGTTATCATATCTTCATCACTAATTGGGATAATGACGAGATTTTTTCCCCAAACCATATGTTTTCGGTATCAAGCAATGCAATAAAAAACACAATACCTTTATTCGCCATTAATCTCATGCAAAATTCACAACAGCCGCCATGAAATCACTAGTTATCATATCATTGAGTATGGAGACAATATCATTTCATCAAATCATATGTTTTTGGTACCAAGGAATAGAATAAAATGCACGATACATATATTTGACATCACCATAATCTGATAATGTAAAATTCAAAATGATTTTTTAGCAAAAACAATATGGCATATCAACAGTCACGTGAGCCCGACTGAACAGTTGTTAAATCACTCAGGCACATATAGGTCTATGTTGGATTACAAAGCTGTAAATGTAATGTTTTTACTGTCTTTTTAAATATCACCTATCACTTCTATGTGAACAAATTGATGCACAATAGTGAAAACTTGCTCACAAATACTAAAGGTGCACTTCATGACAATAATACTTACTAGATCTAGTTATTAATTAATATTCCACGCATTTTGCATGTTTACCTATTTTAAACAAGTGACAACATGTGTATAGTTAATAATCACCTGCATTATAACTACATGAGATCAACAAGGTCATGTAATATCATCCTGATAATTTATTTTCCAAACCCGTTCTCCAGCACTTATACAGACATTGGGCTACACATTAAAAAATAGTAACGCATAGTAGCGGAAAAGGGCATAGCACTGGGTAGAGTTGGCGTCTACACTCCAGTGTATCAAATGTCATATCAAGGGAAACCTAAGGTCATAGCAATGTCAAATTATAGCAAATATTCCAACATCCTTCGTTTTTTGTATTTTTTTCCAATAAATTGTCATTAAACTATTAAGTTACAAAATATGATGAAACCCAACGAATGTACAGTATCATCGAAAATTCAAAATGATTTGTCTGTGAGTTCAAATTACCATGACTTGGGAGTAGTATAATATATACTAACACCAACAAAATATACACTTAACTTAAAGGCCCATTCTCAAGTGCCCTAAACTTAAAAAAGTTGCAAAAAATAAAATTGTTTTAATTTCTATATTATCTTTCTCCACCCTCCATTTGAAAGAGATATGTACCCGATAAGTGTGTATTTCGGAATGTTCATACATTTTCGGAAAACCATGACATAATTCAATTGGGATTGACAATAAAACCTGCCCGCTGAGGGTCTAGATGAAGGGTCCAATGTTGATTTGTTTTTTTCTTTGAAAGGGTCAAGACTGGGGAAAATCCCTTCCTTTTTGTCACTACACTAGGCACGAACATTCCATGAATAGTGTATTTTGGCGATGTTCACGAAGTCCCGCAATGATTTAAAACATTGGCCGAGTTGTTGACCCTCCCTGTTTTTAAATGTGGGGCCCGTTAGGAAAGCGTTGATTTTACGATGACGTCGTAATTAAACGTCAACGTCTTTTACACCCACCCTAAGGCGTTCAAGTAGACTTTCACATCTAGCCCCCAGTAACTCACTGGGTCAGCACATCTAGCGAGCAGTAACTCACTGGGTCATCACATCTAGCGAGCAGTAACTCACTGGGTCATCACATCTAGCCCCCAGTAACTCACTGGGTCATTACATCTAGCGAGCAAGTAACTCACTGGGTCTTCCAGCAAAAAGAGCAATAATATGGCTGTGTGTTAACATATTCTGTACCGAGCACCAGCAATGTAATTTAAAACTACATTACTGATTCTCTAAACTAACTTTCTTTTCTAATCATCACATCTTACATCTTACATCATCACAAAATATTACAGTATATTAAAGAACCCCTTAATTGAAGCAATAACTATCACTCTTAACCAGTCTCTGAATACAAGCATTTTTTCCAGAAAAAATTAAAAATTGCAAAGGTAATACCAAATCATAAAAAAGATGATCCATCGCTTTTAGAAAATTACCGACCGATTTCAATTTATACCATCCATCTCTAAAATTTTCGAAAATAATATTTGTAACCAAATTAATGACTATTTCAGCTTAAATAATTTGTTCCATAGCGGTCAATACCTCTTTGAAAGCACCACTCAACCGAATTAATTGTCTAATTGACAGAACAACACAAGATATGAATAGAGGAGAAACTCTTTTTGGTATATTCTTCGAATTCTCTAAAGCTTTTGATACCCTGAATCACACAATACTCTTAAATAAACTAAATCATTACGGTAATAAACACTGTCCATTAAAACTTCTAGAAAGTTATCTTTCAAATACATTGCAATATGTAGAACACGACAATATTAAGTCGAATTACATACCAATTAACAAAAGAGTTCCTCATGGTTCCATCTTGGGCCCACTATTATTTATTTAAAATATATTTATTTTTCGTGTAAATTATTTAAATTCATTGTATACGCAGATAACACTACATTATTCGCTAACTTCAGCAATCTCAACACAAATAATCAGTTAAATAAAGAATTAGCAGAAATGAGCACTTGGTTGAAAGTAAACAAATTATCACTTAATTGAGCAAAATCGAAATTCATGATATTCAGTAACCACAGAAACAAATTAAATTACAAATTGTCAAAATTGAATGTGTTGATAATTTTAACTTTGAATGTGTTGATAATTTAAACTTTTTACGGTGATCATAGACAAGAATTTTACTTGGAAAAATCATTTAAACAAAGTCTCAAATAAAATTGTCAGAATAATAGGTATAATGAACAAACTAAAATTCACTCTTCCTCAAAGTATTCTTATTAATATAATACCACACATTAGCTATTGCATTCTTTTGTGAGGCATCGAAAATAATCGAATTTCTAAATTACAAAAAAGAGCAGTACAAATAATACGTATGGAATCTCTGACACAGATTCGATATTTAAAGAATTGAACCTCATAAAAATAAACGACATATATCGCCTTCAACTATTAAAATGTTACTTTAAATATGAGCATAATTCACCCCCGAAAAATTGTATTAAATCTTAGGCTCAATTCTAAAATCCATGCTCATAATACAAGAAATCAACATAAATTACGCATACGTTTTGTAAAACATAATTTTGCCAAAGCTTGTGTTCGATATCAATTACCAAACACTGTAAATATCATGCCACGATCAATAACCGAAACCACACACTCATGGTTTTAATGGGTTTTCAACGTATGTCAAATTATTATTTATAGACACATATGCTACATATGCTACTGATTGTAATATCACAAACTGTTATGTATGCAGTATAAATTTGAACTAGTGAATTCTGCTCTATGCGGCCAAACGGCAGGATCAGCCTATTTGTATAGCAGGCAGATGCTGCCTTTTGGCTTTGCACGGCAGAATCAAAGTTAATTAATTATGTACAACTTTATTATATATAACTACTACCTTTATAGTAAGCTTAATATATTCGCTCGTGGTCTTAATGGAGGTCTCCCAAACTACCCTGTAAATTGTTTCACTCATCTTTCATTTACTTATATTGATGATTGAATAAACTCTTCTTCTTCTTCTTCTTCTTACGTAGCCTACTAAACCTTTCACGTTTTTAATCTGCTTTATCAAACAATCAAATCGCTGTTATTGCGAATGAAATGATTGCTTAGACATATACATTTGCAAATGTTACATCTCATATTAGACAAATTTGAGTAATTTTTCACCAGTTTAAAATTTTGGCTCTTGGTAGTAGGACACAGCTTCAAGGGGGTAAAAAAATAAAATAGGTAACTTTGCCGGAAAAGGAATAAAATCCTGACAAACTGAATGGGCGCAAAACGAAGCACTCAGTGTCAATTCATTTGCCGGGTATCTGTGGCTAAGCTTACAATGCATGTACCTGGTATCCGTCACTAAGCATGTACCTGGAATCTGTCATTGAGCATGTACCTGGAATCTGTCACTGAGCATGTACCTGGAATCTGTCACTGAGCATGTACCTGGTATCTGTCACTGAGCATGTACCTGGTATCTGTCACTGAGCATGTACCTGGTATCTGTCACTGTATATGTACCTGGTATCTGTCACTGAGCATGTACCTGGAATCTGTCACTGAGCATGTACCTGGTATCTGTCACTGAGCATGTACCTGGTATCTGTCACTGAGCATGTACCTGGTGTCTGTCACTCAGCATGTACCTGGTATCTGTCACTGGGCATGTACCAGGTATCTGTCACTAAGCATGTACCAGGTATCTGTCACTGAGCATGTACCTGGAATCTGTCACTGAGCATGTACCTGGTATCTGTCACTGAGCATGTATCAGGTATCTGTCACTGAGCATGTACCTGGTATCTGTCACTGAGCATGTACCTGGAATCTGTCACTGAGCATGTACCTGGTATATGTCACAGAGCATGTACCTGGTATCTGTCACTGAGCATGTACCTGGTGTCTGTCACTCAGCATGTACCTGGTATCTGCCACTGAGCATGTACCTGGAATCTGTCACTCAGCATGTACCTGGTATCTGTCACTGAGCATGTAGCAGGTATCTGTCACTGAGCATATACCTGGTATCTGTCACTGAGCATGTACCAGGTATCTATCACTGAGCATGTACCTGGTATCTGTCACTGAGGATGTACTGGGTATCTGCCACTGAGCATGTACCTGGAATCTGTCATTGAGCATGTACCTGGTGTCTGTCACTCAGCATGTACCTGGTATCTGCCACTGAGCATGTACCTGGAATCTGTCACTCAGCATGTACCTGGTATCTGTCACTGAGCATGTAGCAGGTATCTGTCACTGAGAATATACCTGGTATCTGTCACTGAGCATGTACCAGGTATCTGTCACTAAGCATGTACCAGGTATCTGTCACTGAGCATGTACCTGGTATCTGTCACTGTATATGTACCTGGTATATGTCACTGAGCATGTACCTGGTATCTGTCACTAAGCATGTACCAGGTATCTGTCACTGAGCATCTACCTGGTATCTGTCACTGAGCATGTACCTGGTATCTGTCACTGAGCATGTACCAGGTATCTGTCACTGAGCATGTACCTGGTATCTGTCACTGAGCATGTACCAGGTATCTGTCACTGAGCATGTACCTGGTATCTGTCACTGAGCATGTACCAGGTATCTGTCACTGAGCATGTACCTGGTATCTGTCACTGAGCATATACAGGGTATCTGTCACTGAGCATGTACCTGGTATCTGTCACTCGGCATGTACCAGGTATCTGTCACTGAGTATGTACAAGGTATCTGTCACTGAGCATGTACCAGGTATCTGTCACTGAACATGTACCTGGTATCTGTCACTGAGCATGTACCTGGTATCTGTCACTGTATATGTACCTGGTATCTGTCACTGAGCATGTACCTGGTATCTGTCACTAAGCATGTACCAGGTATCTGTCACTGAGCATGTACCTGGAATCTGTCACTGAGCATGTACCTGGTATCTGTCACTGTGCTACCTGGTGTCTGTCACTCAGCATGTACCTGGTATCTGTCACTGAGCATGTACCAGGTATCTGTCACTGAGCATGTACCTGGAATCTGTCACTGAGCATGTACCAGGTATCTGTCACTGAGCATGTACCAAGTATCTGTCACTGAGCATGTACCTGGTATCTGTCGCTGAGCATGTACAAGGTATCTGTCACTGAGCATATACCTGGTATCTGTCACTGAGCATATACCTGGTATCTGTCACTGAGCATGTACCAGGTATCTGTCACTGAGTATGTACCAGGTATATTTCACTGAGCATATACCTGGTATCTGTCACTGAGCATGTACCAGGTATCTGTCACTGAGCATGTACCTGGTATCTGTCGCTGAGCATGTACCTGGTATCTGTCACTGAGCATGTACCTGGTATCTGTCACTGAGCATGTACCTGGTATCTGTCACTGAGCATGTACCTGGTATCTGTCACTGAGCATGTACCTGGTATCTGTAACTCAGCATGTACCAGGTATCTGTCACTCGGCATGTACCAGGTATCTGTCACTGAGCATGTACCTGGTATCTGTCACTGAGCATGTAGCAGGTATCTGTCACTTAGAATGTACCTGGTACCTGTCACTGAGCATGTACCTGGTATCTGTCACTGAGCATCTACCAGGTATCTGTCACTGAGCATGTACCAGGTATCTGTCACTGAGTATGTACCTGGTATCTGTCACTGAGCATGTACCAGGTATCTGTCACTGGGCATGTACCTGGTATCTGTCACTGAGCATGTACCAGGTATCTGTCACTGAGCATGTACCTGGTATCTGTCACTGAGCATGTACCTGGTATCTGTCACTGAGCATGTACCAGGTATCTGTCACTGAGCATATACCTGGTATCTGTCACTGAGCATGTACCAGGTATCTGTCACTCAGCATATACCTGGTATCTGTCGCTGAGCATGTACCTGGTATCTGTCACTGAGCATGTACCTGGTATCTGTCACTGAGCATGTACCTGGTATCTGTCACTGAGCATGTACCTGGTATCTGTCACTGAGCATGTACCTGGTATCTGTCACTGAGCATGTACCTGGTATCTGTAACTCAGCATGTACCAGGTATCTGTCACTCGGCATGTACCAGGTATCTGTCACTGAGCATGTACCTGGTATCTGTCACTGAGCATGTACCTGGTATCTGTCACTGAGCATGTACCTTGTATCTGTCACTCAGCATGTACCAGGTATCTGTCACTGAGTATGTACAAGGTATCTGTCACTGAGCTTGTACCAGGTATCTGTCACTGAGCATGTACAGGGTATCTGTCACTGAGCATGTACCTGGTATCTGTCACTAAGCATGTACAAGGTATCTGTCACTGAGCATGTACCTGGTATCTATCACTGAGCATGTACCCGGTATCTATCACAGAGCATGTACCTGGTATCTGTCACTCAGCATGTACCGGGTATTTGTCACTGAGCATGTATCAGGTATCTGTCACTGAGCACGTACCTGTTATTTTTCACTAAGCATGTACCTGGTATCTGTCACTGAGCATGTACCAGGTATCTGTCACTGAGCGTGACTTCCTAACCTCACATCTAGATATTACGATGTTGTCCTTGTTGTCAGTCATCACGCCATTTTATACTTCGGTAATTTGATTGATAATTTCTGTTTAGGAGGTGCATTTTTACCGCTGAACCCAACATACCCTAGATTATTACTGAACAACATTCTAGAAGGAGTGAAACCACCGGTAGTGATAACTGAGGCTTCACTGACTGGAATGCTACCAGGTAAATATGAGGTATCACAGAGTGGTGTGCTATGAGGTAAATATGAGTTATCACAGAATGGTGTGCTATCAGGTAAATATGAGTTATGAGGTGTCACAGAGTGGAGTGCTATCAGGTAAATATGAGGTATTACAGAGTAGTGTGCTATCAGGTAAATATGAGTTATCACAGAGTGGTGTGCTATCAGGTAAATATGAGGTATTACAAAGTGGTGTGCTACCAGGTAAATATGAGGTGTCACAGAGTGGTGTGCTATCAGGTAAATATGAGGTGTCACAGAGTGGTGTGCTATCAGGTAAATATGAGGTATCACAAAGTGGTGTGCTATCAGGTAAATATGAGGTATCACAGAGTGGTGTGCTATCAGGTAAATATGAGGTATCATAGAGTGGTGTGCTATCAGGTAGATATGAGTTATCATAGAGTGGTGTGCTATCTGGTAAATATGAGGTATGACAGACTGGTGTGCTACCAGGTACATATGAGGTATCACAGAGTGGTGTGCTATCAGGTACATATGAGGTATCTTTCTGGTAAATATGACGTATCACCTACTAGGCCGTCATGTAAATATAAGATAAATTTGAAAAGCTTATTT
>OZ024911.1:74638645-74736055 GCA_964017125.1 Flabesymbios commensalis
AACCACAGTAACTGTTGACTTCTCAAGTAAGCAGTTACTGTGATATGCCATATAAAGGCAAACCACAGTAACTGTTGACTTCTCATGTGAGTAGTTACTGTGATATGCCATATAAAGACAAACAAACAGTAACTGTTGACTTATCCAGAAAGCAGTTACTGTTGTTTACCATGACAGAGATGACATCCTGTCTTCAATTTTTTTATTTAATTTGTTTATTGCAGCAAATGAGTATGTCCTTTAATAAATTCATTGCGATTGATGTCAGTTCTATAATGTTGAGTGCATATTCAATGAAAAATTACAGAAATACACTAATTTTATCAATTCAGCTTTAAAACCAATTAGAGCTGTCAATAACATTACAAAATACCAGCGTTTATTTTGCATGGTAATGGTAATGTATTCCCTTATATTGATGGGAATCAAGTAAGGCATATACGCTGCCTTGATTTTGTAAAGTGTACTGATTGTGTATTAAGCAAAATCACGTGGGTGGTTGAATAATGAATTTGACCACCGTAATTGTATAATAGTCCAGTTGCCAGATTGAGTACTTTACTTAAATCCCCCAAGGTTTTTCACTCCGGAAACCAAGCTAAATTTGTTCTACACATCCATGTGACTGCGAAACCATCAAAAAACAAAACACTTCTCACAACAACATGGTTGACCATATAACTGATAGGGGTGGCAACTGGACTATAATCTGATAATCAGGGTGTGCTACTTTACAGTTTTGCCCAGATTACATTACGGTCACGCCTGGGTGAACTGCTATTATCACAAGTGTGTCCCCTACAAAGACAAACATGAGAGAGAAGCCATTAACATCTTCTACGAGTGGGAAATATTCTACCCTCTGGTTCATGGTATGTGTTGTTTACTCATTTATGGTTACTAAAATAAGATTGAACGGCTTGTTTACAATTTCGTGAGCAAAGAGGTCCAGCGCTTAAATACATCGTGTTTCTGTCAGGTATTAAGCCGTTGTATTCTTGTATATATGTTATTACTGCAATACAACCTGTGTGTCACACCCTCACCCCCTGTGTATCTTACTGAGAGTTTTGGTATGGTCAGTCTGGTGCATGATGTTGAGACAAGACATAGAACGTTGTCTGTCTCCCTGCTATCCACTGGGAGAAACGGATCTAAGGCTTTTAAATTAAATGGTATTAAATCATGGAATAAACTGCCTTTGAAAATAAAGAAAATGAACTCATTGGCATCTTTTAAACAAGCTATGAGACTTTACCTAATAGATAGACTAGTTAGCGAATACAACTCAGACTTTCTATATTACTAGCTTGTCTGAGTTGTACTTAATTTTTCAATAATTATATATATATATATTAAAGCTCAGTCTAGTCATTTATGTGATAATGTTATGACTAAAAGTGTATGTTGTGATCATGGGAAAATGTTTTTTATTTATAATTTATTTTATATAAATTTTTTACAAGTATTTTCAATCAAATTTTGTGTAAACCTCTCCAGTCGCTATCTGATCTATTTTTCGGGGACCACTATGGAAATAAGGGTCACCAGACCCTTTATAGTATCTTTTATCCCTGGTGACCAGTATGGTGGCCCTGATTGTTTTATATCATGCTTACATGTACTGTTTACTGAAATAAATCAAATCGAAATCAAATTAAATAATAGACAGTAAACATAGTGTCACCAAAATGTGGACACGAGCTTTAAAAAATGAAAAGAATGTATTTAACCCTTTCATGCCCATACGGCCACCAGTGGTCCCTTAATAATGACGCCGTTTTCACACACATTATCATTCACACTCATCTGCTCTTGACAATGTCATTATATTGCTATATAATCGTTTATTATAGATATATAGTAAAATCAAAATGGCGGCCATTTTTGTCCCTAACAGCTTATCTATATAGTCAGGTCGTCGAGGGTGGAACCTTGCAAATGGGTATGTATGGGTATGCCAGACTGGCATCTCTAAGCATTTTTAATTGTCACTGAAAATTCAAAATGGCCGCCGTCAACTCATGAAAAAAATCGACGTATATACTGAGTGTGGGGTAGAAATTCGGGTGTCAGAGCTGAAAATTGGCTTGAGTATCTCCAAATAGTTATATATCGCTCTCCTTAAGTTTTCCATGAATCCTATGTCGCGTTTTGCCAAAAAACGTCAAAAATCCATGATGGCCGCCCGCGGATTTTTTGAAAAAAACAAACATTTTTAACTAATAATCCGATAATCAAGTGTGATATGTCATTTTTGATTAATTTGGGGCGTGGAATCCATTTCAGTACCTCCATTTACAATTAAAAGTCACATGAAGGTCAAAACATCTAGATTGACTAGTGGATAGAATGAAAATATGCATAGGATCGCTTCTCAGTGTTTCATCTAGCCTTTTCTAACAGGGCGCTGCGCCATGCTATCGTTCATGAGCGCCATGTTGTCATTCATGAACGCCATGTTGCCCATCATCTATTGAAAAGGCACCATGCCCTTTTCAACTATCGTCACGTCCAACTCAACCCTGGTCATTGTGACTGATTAAACACCTTCATTTTCATTATACTTGGCATTCACACCTATGATGTAACTAACGCCTGATGGAGTAACTGAATACTTTCTAGGTGGTGATTATAATTTTAACATGCGGAAATGTCTAAGGAGGTGCCCGGCGGGCATGACTATGTGCCCCCAATGATAGGTGCCCCTTCTGAACCCTAGATAGAACACTGGTTTCTTATGTTTTTTTATGTTCGGAATACAATACCATGCAATAGTATTTTATTGATTAAAACTTGATAATCTGTCGCTCACAATATGTTCGCTCATGTACAGATTATAGGTCAATACTAATGCAATTCAAAATAGAAAAAGTCAGTATCAGGTCTTATTTTCAATGTTTAACAACCGTACGAAAAATACCTAACTTTTCGCAATGGCGGCCATTTTGTTTTTGCTCTAACATCAAAATAAACAAAATTGTATTTGTCATTCGCCTGGTATGTGTTCACTAGGTATTAACTTTGTCAAAAAATGTGGATGACAATCCCTAACATTTTGTCCACCCTGCATGATAAATGTGACATTTTTCCACCTGTCTAGGTAGGTAATGGCAAACTGATAGCCACCATGATGTTCAAACCACCAAAGCCATGTCATTAGAAACAGATAAAATACTTCAGCTGCATCTAAGCCAAGTGTCTTCAAAGATGTTTCTTTGCTCATCGTCTAGAGACCGCTATCATGAAACACACCCAAACTTATAAACACACATAATAATGAGCCAGTCAAGATGGCCGCCAATAGACTATATAGATATAACCCCATAATATCTCGACCTCTGATGATGCACATATGATAAAGATTGTAAGCTCTAATTAAACATGTTATGTATTAGTGGCAACAAAGCAGATTGAGAAAGGTATAAATATGAGCTAAAACTGATATTTTAATCCTCATCTGCATACAGCAACGATCCCATTTTCGACCTCATCTACATAGCAAAGAGTATAGAGCCAATAGAGCCCTATCATGTTTTATAATTAGTTGTAAATCAAGTAGCAAACAAAAGTAACCTTTTTTCACTGCTCTCTACAATCTGACTATGTGCCCCCGGTGATAGGTGCCCCTTCTGAACCCTAGATGCTCTCTACAATCTTTTAAATAAATACCGGACGGATTTACTAGTCAGTGAACTAAATTATTAAAATTAATTATTTTAGAAAAAAAATATGTAGAAATAAAAAAATATATATTTAGAAATGAATGTCATCAAAACCATTTTGGTCCATGATGAGAGACAATAAGCCAATTATTTCGGAACGCGGGATTGCAACAATTCAATGCATTACAGTTACACGCAGATATGCACCTTATGATATATATAAAGGGTGTATATCTTGATACATAAAACAATGATAAATCCATGTGTGTTGGCTATAGGTTTCACATTGAGCTTTCGTATTTAAAAAAAATCATAGTACATTTCTAGTATTAGGCTTGCAAAACAAATGTTTTTTTCCAAATCGTTGACATATGACCATAGCAGAAACAGTTATTTTAGATTGACGATTTTGCCTCCATAATATACTTCACCAGACATCTTACCATTGCATAAATGTGTTTATGTAATATAACTATATCATAGTGATTTCATCTGATGTAGGCCTAGTATATATATATATTGAATATTGTGTACTATTGTCATGGAAACTTGGGAAAGTTATTTATCATTTTTGTTAAAAAAAACGTTTAACTAGATATGTTGCCGCATTTGTCAACCACAAAATACATTTTCAAAAAATTTCACACCTAAAGTTTTTGTTGTGATATGGCTCCATGTGGATGACAATTAAATTCAATCGGTGATCGTGCTTGATACAGTAGCACAGATGCCTCAGCTATTTCACTTTGTATGTATATTTTGGCAGGTGTGACAGTTTACATCATTGCGGATGATCTCCTGTGCGACCCGCTGGCCTTGGCCACATTTTTTCGTGACAATCATATCACGAGAAACTCCATCACTCCGTCGTTGATGGAAGCACTTCTTGACGTGGTCGGTGAAGATCTGCCGCACTATTTGAAGAGTGTCAGGTAAGCGTTCAAATTATTATTAATATTGTCATTTTTATTTCACGTGGGTATGCCCCCCCCCCTCCCAGGCAAATATAGAAAGTATACAATCTGGGCACTGATAATTAAACATAACAGTGCGTCGTTGTACGCCATGCACAAGTTAGTGATTTGAGGGTGAATGCTCAATGTAATAAAATCAGATGCATATGAATTACACAGCAAGATGCTAACGTGACACATGCTAGTAGGGTGAAAAATCTAACTTCCGTGACCGTGGAAAGGGGAGCAAGGTTTTATGGTTTTATTCACTTCATTAGATGTTAAGCTCAAAATTTGGCTCGGGCCCACCTCAAAAAAGTGTGGGCGGAATTCTGTAAGCGGACATTTTGAAATTGGCCGCAGCCGAAACCGGCAAAGTGGTAAAATTGTCATTTCCAGTCTGATATAATAGTGTGATACGTCAATTCAGGGATAACTTCGGTCAAATAATTCACTTATGACAATTTTATTATTCTCAAGCCAAAATCCAAGATGGCCGACCATAGAAAATGGTGATATGTGGCATATCTATAATAGTCTGGCATGGATCGGGACCCCTCCCCCCCTGCACCCTCCCCCCCCCATGATCCTCTAAGACCAACTTTTTTTTGGTTTGAAATTGTCATAAGTGAATTATTTGACCCAAGTTATCCCTAAATTGACGTATCACACTATTATATCAGACTGGAAATGACAATTTTTACCACTTTGCTGGTTTCGACTGCGGCCAATTTCAAAATGGCCGCCTACAGCATTCCGCCCACAATTTTCCTTGGTGGGCCCCCGCCAAATTTTGAGCCCAACATCTAATGGAGTGAATAAAACTATAACACCTTGCTCCCCTTTCCACGGTAACGGAAGTTAGATTTTTTACCCTACTATGTATTCATAGCACAGATGTTTGATGCTCGCTGGACATGCGTTAGTACATTCTAAGTACAAGCATGCGTTAAGTGTGGCGAGGTGTGGGTCATTTTCAGCTCGCTGTTCACTTTAAAGCCCAGGCACACATGAACGACACACAGCTTGCGTACTTCATTTAGAGAGCGTAACTGTTTGCTGGGCGTGCGTCATATTTCGCTACCCGTTCGTTAAGGATTCGTTGAACCCGTTGGATCAACCCTATATGTTTATATACATGTACATGTGGAAGTTGTAAATGATATAAAATGAAACGGGTTTTAGGCCACCTTTATGCACATATAGGCTAAACTGGTCTCGGAGAACCTCATGAGGACGGTGAGATGAATGAGATGACACTGCACCTTACCTCTCGCGTGCTTGCTTTGTGTGTGGTGTTCGTGTGACTGGGTCAAACCCAAGAAGGCGATAATACAATGAATACGGAGCGTGTATTCTTCTAATACTTCCTGTGGGTAGCGTTCAAATTTATCAAACATGCATCAAACAGCGATCATATTTTCTACATCGAATGAGCAGTGTCTGACGCGCTATAATCACTGATAGCTTTGTTCCAGTGGGTTTGACACACCGGTAACAAATTGTGATGCACACCCAGTAAACGACAAGCACACTGGTTAAAATTGCTTAAAACACGAAAAACGTCGGGTAACGTAGGCTACTAGCTGTTTTGGGAATCCTTCAGAGCTCTCAGTAGCCTTTGGTTTCGTCTCTGTAATCATCTATGTACAATGATCCCCTAATGTTATTGTTCTATTGACACACAGATTGCTGTACATTGGGGCTGAGGTTGTGTCGGTGAGCCTGCTGGAGCGCTGCGTAAACATGCTGCCTTGGATCACCTTCATAGGATCTTACGCCTCGTCCGAGTGTGATATCGCCTCATTCTGTGACGTGTCAGAATGGCTTAGAAAACGCAAAGTTAGTCACCTATTACATGTATGCTCAGCCAAGCCAAATTGAGAATTGTTTTTTCTCGTTGTACATCAGTAGTATTACCTGCCAACTGTTTCTTATACTACCTGATAGTGTTTGTAAATAATTAGAGATTTGAACTGGCGCACGAGTGTCATAATGTTTTAGTGTTGGCCGCAAATAAGACAGCGACTGTCTGACAGGCGGTTTGGTAAACATTGTCCCAGTGTTGCGCCAACGCATTGTTCTTATTACAGGATAGCCGTGGACGAGGTCACTTGATGTGTGTCTAACATGGTCCAAGTGAAAATGGTTGCACATAGGGCTTAAGTATTACCTGTATGATTAGTTGGATCGACGCCGACCCATCATCTTAGATGATAGATCAGTGTCGCACCAAGGTATGCTCCAATAACAATGTTATGGCGATTGCTGAGGAGATAAAAAATGGTAGTCAGCCATTGAGTTTTGGAGAGATACCTTTTTCTGTCTTTTCTGCGATCAAGTGAATCAATAACGCTTCTGACGAAGGCTTGGGGAGTAGCTGGTTACTGTGTCTTGACCAGTTACTGTCTTATGCTTCGTCAGAGGTGTGATTCGTTTTGAGCGGAGCGTTGATTTGCTTAGACGCGATCAAACAAACGAATTGACTTATATCGTAATATTGTAGACATGAAGTGGAGTGAACTGTCGAGTCAAACTTTGAAGAAGTGGAATGTTTTTGTATATATTGTAAAACTGCAGCCTATCCTTTGTATAAAAAACTGTGTAACCCAAGCTTCATGACTTCTCCTCTGCCAAAACATGCCGAGAGTCACCTTGACTTTTAACGATGATAAATGTATGTAAATTAACTAGATAAAAGGATCCACCACACTTTCTTGGGTATAAATTTGTTCACATATTTGATATATGCAATTGTTACAGTCAAAGAAAATGGATCTGGGGCGATTTGCAAGCACTGGAAAAGTTGTCCCGGGAGTCAGTATTGTCTTATTAAACGAAGAAATGATTGAGGTCGATGCGGGAGCAATGGGTGAGGTAAGATATGATGGAGGTTGGTGTGGGAGGCAGTGGGTGAGGTAAGATATGATGGAGGTTGTTGCGGGGGCAGTGGGTGAGGTAAGATATGATGGAGGTTGGTGCGGGAGGCTGTGGGCGAGGTAAGATATGATGAAGGTTGGTGCGGGGGCAGTGGGTGAGGTAAGATATGATGGAGGCTGATGTGGGAGGCTGTGGGTGAGGTAAGATATGATGGAGGTTGGTGCGGTGACAATGGGTGAGGTAAGATATGATGGAGGTTGGTGCGGTGACAATGGGTGAGGTAAGATATGATGGAGGTTGGTGCGGGGGCAGTGGGTGAGGTAAGATATGATGGAGGTTGGTGCGGGGGCAGTGGGTGAGGTAAGATATGATGGAGGTTGGTGCGGTGACAATGGGTGAGGTAAGATATGATGGAGGTTGGTGCGGGGGCAGTGGGTGAGGTAAGATATGATGGAGGTTGGTGCGGGAGGCTGTGGGCGAGGTAAGATATGATGAAGGTTGGTGCGGTGACAATGGGTGAGGTAAGATATGATGGAGGTTGGTGCGGGGGCAGTGGGTGAGGTAAGATATGATGGAGGTTGGTGTGGGGACAATGGGTGATCACGATGGTAGGCTATATAATATTAATTATATTACACCTGAATCATCAGTAAAGTTCAATCATTCACAGACATCATTGACGGCCATTTTTAATATTTAATGAGGCCATGTGACCTCATTCGCATAGTAAATATATAATTTTGCAACCCCTTCTGTTCTGATCATGAACCAATAATTATTTAACATCTGAATCATTCTAGATATTTGTTCAAGGTATGAAAAGCTCACTTATTTTCACACATTATTTCTGGTAGACCCGTCTGCTCTGATCACGATGGTATTATATATAACATTCCTTATTTTACACCTGAATCATCATTCAACTCTGAGGTAATAGGGATGAAAACGGTTTTCGATTTGCATATTCGGTCATTGCCCAAGTTATTTCAGTGAATCCACCTGTATGGTGACCATCAATGTGATATTATATACTTATGTTAAATATGGATCTATGTTACCAGATATATCTGAATATATGTTTGATCCTGTATTATACTCAGTTAAGATCGCATCATTTCAAAACATTTAAATCATGATTTCAGATTTACATTGGAGGAGTAGGTTTATCCCCAGGCTATATGAACCAGTCTGAGCTGAGCGCACAGACTTTCATCACCACGCCAGAGCACCTTCTCAACAAATGTGGCCATAGACTGTGTAAGACGGGCGACTTGGGTTTCTTTGACGAGGACGAGCATCTCATCGTGAACGGGCGATGTGACTTGATTGTCAAAGTGCGAGGTTATCGTGTGGATACACAGGTAACTTACCTTGGATATTACACGTGTGCATACTGTATAATATGTACCCCTAGCACCCAGAGTGTCGTGTGTATACTGTATAATATGTACCCCTAGCACCCAGAGTGTCGTGTGTATGCTGTATAATATAGACCCCTAGCACCCAGAGTGTTGTGTCTATACTGTATAATATAGACCCCTAGCACCCAGAGTGTCGTGTCTATGCTGTATAATATGTACCCCTAGCACCCAGAGTGTCGTGTGTATGCTGTATAATATAGACCCCTAGCACCCAGAGTGTCGTGTGTATACTGTATAATATAGACCTCTAACACCCAGAGTGTCGTGTGTATGCTGTATAATATAGGTCCCTAGCACCCAGAGTGTTGTGTTTATACTGTATAATATAGACCCCTAGCACCCAGAGTGTCGTGTGTATACTGTATAATATAGACCCCTAGCACCCAGAGTGTCGTGTGTATACTGTATAATATAGACCCCTAGCACCCAGAGTGTTGTGTGTATACTGTATAATATAGACCCCTAGCACCCAGAGTGTTGTGTCTATACTGTATAATATAGACCCCTAGCACCCAGAGTGTCGTGTCTATGCTGTATTATATAGATCCCTAACACCCAGAGTGTCGTTTGTATACTGTATAATATAGGTCCCTAGCACCCAGAGTTTCGTGTGTATACTGTATAATATAGACCCCTAGCACCCAGAGTGTTGTGTGTATACTGTATAATATATGCCCCAGGACTCAGAGTGTCGTGTGTATACTGTATAATATATGCCCTAGGACTCAGAGTGTCGTGTGTATACTGTATAATATAGGTCCCTAACACCCAAAGGGTCGATTGTATACTGTATAATATAGGCCCTAGCACCCAGAGTGTCGTGTGTATACTGTATAGTATAGATCCCTAGCACCCAGAGTGTCATGTGTATACTGTATAATATAGACCCCTAGCACCCAGAGTGTCGTGTGTATACTGTATATAATAAACCCCTAGGACACAGAGTGTCGTGTGTATACTGTATAATATAGGCCCTAGCACCCAGAGTGTCGTGTGTATACTGTATAGTATAGATCCCTAGCACCCAGAGTGTCATGTGTATACTGTATAATATAGACCCCCTAACACCCAGAGTGTCATGTGTGTCACTTGTTTGAGTGGCACATACGACACTGCGGCTGTTAGGAGGACGATAACATGTACTTTGCCTGATAATTCACTGACTCGTATGCTGAAAAGAAACATCTGAAATATGCATACACCACGCCAGGCTAGCGAGGATCAGAGGATTTTCGCTGATTTCTCGGTCGAGCAGTTGTCAATAGAATTATTCTTGAAATTTTGCAATTATCTTTTTTGTACAACTTAGACATAGGACATGTAATTACATTTGGGTTTAAAGGTACACACTTCGAAGTAATCAGGTAATCAGACTATAAAATTGGCTATAAGGCCTGATTTTTCTATTATTGATATTTATTTTGATAAATATCGCCGCCAAAACGACTTTAAAATGCTACTGTGACCAACAAATTGCGTGGCATCATCAGCAATAGATCATGAATGTCATGTGCTGATCATGTAATGTGGCCGTGTCTATTTCTGACAGTTCAGCAAACAAACAAGCAATGGCTGAGCCATGATTAGAGACTAACGTTAGACATGAGCTGGCAAACTATCAAGTGTGTGTTTCTTCACTGGGCACAGAGTCTCAGTGATGACGATGAGTTGGTGTCTGTTATATAACTGTTATAGTATAATGAGTTGGTGTCTGTTATATAACTGTTATAGTATAATATTCATTCTGTGACCAGGGCAATCTCTCCCTATCTCTCCCTACAGGCTCGTGGGTGTGGCGCTGGTGACACTGATGTGGATGATGTGTTTACAATTGAACTGTGTCAGACTCGATCGGTTTGCCTACGCCACGTTCACTTGACTAAAATTAGCATATGGCATGTTTACACAAATTCAAATGGCGACAGTTTGAATATTATTAAGCGATAGTATCATTGAAACATCTTATATGAGAGTCCTTTATGATGCAGTATGGCCACATATATGCGGTATTTTGTATCATAATTAAACTGAAAGTCATGTTTTCGAAGTTCTATACATGAATATACTTCAATGTGGGAACCTTTGAAACAGATTACTAGGTTTATAGAGAGACGTCATAATAATACTCTATAGATATCATTTTACGAATTTTTCGGGCTGTTAAAAGCCCATTTACACATTTCGGATGTCTGAGGGTCGTGCCGAGTGGCAATTTTTTGACACTCCAACCCGGCAGCATCCCGTCGTGATTTGTGGCGATTAAGTGGGCGTGGTCGTATCATGACCAGCTTTTTACCAGGTGACCCATTTGACGCATGTGCGAAATCCAACCGAATTTAGGTATCACCAGATCCAGTGAAATCGCACCATTCAGTTTGAGATCTGTTAGTCATAAAAAGTTATTCATTCCCAGAACGCACAGAAAGAGTTTACGTGTTTTAGGACCAAAAGTATGGAATTTATACCAAGTACCAATAGCCGTAAAGCTTCTACCCTATCACAATTTAAGAAATCATATCTATTGTCAGATTTATGTGTGTAAATAATACTTATCTATGGATAGTAATGTGCTATTTAATAACATGTCTGTATAAAAAGTATGTATTTGTTTCATTTATCTCTGTGTATGTTTTTGTATACATGCAATATTCATGTCGAGTATATCAGAATATAAATATGTATATATATATTATATGTTATATTATATTATATATTCCATATTGTACTCGTATATTGTTAGCCTTGAGAGCCCCAAGGCAGATGAGCTATATAGCTCATTGGGTCCACCCTCAGTAAATAAAGTTATTATTATTATTAATATATTATGCATATTATTATATTTGTCGAAATGGCCATCTCGACAAATTCAAAGACTACGATATATCGTAACTTGTACGAGAATACAGACCTTGAACATGTAAATCTTGATTGGTTACAAATGTCCAACTTGTTAAAGGCTGTTCTTTCACTAAACGTCATCTTGTGCACACAGATATCATATCGGCCGCTAGCAGACACATAGCCTATACCATATCGGCCGCTAGCAGACACATATACCATATCAGCCCCTAGCAGAAACAGATATCATATCGACCGCTAGCAGACACAGATACCATATCGCCCCCTAGCAGACACAGGTACCATATCGGCCGCTAGCAGACACATATACCACATCAGCCCCTAGCAGAAACAGATATCATATCGGCCGCTAGCAAACACAGATACCATATCGGCCCCTAGCAGACACATATACCATATCGGCCGCTAGCAGACACATATACCATATCAGCCCTAGCAGACACATATACTATATCAGCCCCTAGCAGACACATATACCATATCAGCCTCTAGCAGATACAGATACCATATCACATCAGCCTCTATCAGACACATAAACCATATCAGCCCTAGCAGACACATATACTACATCAGCCCCTAGCAGACACAGATACCATATCTACCGCTAGAAGACACAGATACGATATCGGCCGCTAGCAGACACATATACCGTATCGGCCGCTCACAGAAACAGATATCATATCAGCCCCTAGCAGACACATATCCCATATCAGCCCCTAGCAGACACATATACTATATCAGCCCCTAGCAGACACAGAGACCATATCGGCCGCTGGCAGACACATATATACCATATCAGCCCCTAGCAGACACAGGTACCATATCGGCCCCTAGCAGACACATATACCATATCAGCCCCTAGCAGACACATATACCATATCAGCCCCTAGCAAACACAAATATCATATCAGCCCCTAGCAGACACATATACTATATCAGCCCCTAGCAGACCCAGGTACCATATCAGCCGCTAGCAGACACATAGCCTATGCCATATCAGCCCCTAGCAGACACATATGCCATATCGGCCGCTAGCAGACACATATACCATATCAGCATCTAGCAGACACATATACCATATCAGCCCCTAGCAGACACATGTACCATATCGGCCGCTAGCAGACACATATACCACATCAGCCCCTAGCAGACACATGTACCATATCGGCCGCTAGCAGACACATATACCATATCAGCCCCTAGCAGACACAGATACCAGATCGGCCGCTAGCAGACACATATACCATATCAGCCACTAGCAGACACATATACCATATCGGCCGCTAGCAGACACATATACCATATCAGCCCCTAGCAGACACATATACCATATCAGCCCCTAATAGACACATATACTGTATCGGCCGCTAGCAGACACAGATACCATATCGGCCGCTAGCAGACACATATACCATATCGGCCGCTAACAGTCAAAGTGTTGTATGTGGCCCTCATTTCAGTGGCACATACAACACTTTGGTTGCTAGGGGGAAAATAGATCTGTATATTAATAATAATGATACTTGTCATTTTGGTGAAGGTTTTAATGTAAAACGATATTATTGATAGGCTATTGAACAGAAGATTGTAGAACTGAGTCTGGCATCCTCGTGTGTTGTAATAGTGCTTGGTGAAAAAGGTAAAAATGAAAGATTAGCTGCTTATATGGTAGCTCAACATGGCAAAAGTAAGGCGGAAGTACGAACCACTCTTGCACAGCATCTGCCGTCCTACATGGTACCGTCCCAGGTTATTTTCCTTAAAAGGTAAGAAAACAACATCATCAATTTGATGGTAGACCCACATATGTGGAACACATTTTGTTAAACGTTGATTGAATGCCAAAATGAACATTTTCAAAAAATATATGTTGTATATAAAACGTATATCAGTGTATGCTAATAAAAGGTAATAGTTAGAGTAATAGATAACGGGGGGCAATTTCAATGTAATAGTGATAGTAATATCTCGCGAAAAAACCGTAATAGTAATAGTAATAGAAGGCCAAGTAATAGATAATAATATATTACTTGTATATTACACTATTCTATTTTCGCTTGATTATTCACATGAATTTATCCTATGCCATTAATCTTCGAAAATATATTTAATGGGGCTTCACAGTATTGATATTTTATTCAAAATATTAAATAAAGAATAGTGTTTTAATTTTTGATTTTTCTCATCCGGTTGCTGAGTTATTAATGATTTAAGTTTAGTAATTTGTAAGCATTGCTGTCCCACCAAAACTAAACAGTTCACAGCGGAGTAAGACACGCTGTCTGTATAATCAGGACATAAAAAAGTTCTAAGTGTCAGATAACGAGCAACATTAAAAATGATGGAACAAGCTCAAACTTATAGCTATATTTAAAGTGATGATAGATACATTTCACAGTATACAATTTATTTTGTCATTTCATTCAGGCATATCTATGATTATTACTTTGTGTGATATGGGTGAGACATGCATATAATGTCATGTTTAATTTCGGAGCCGGTGTGTCAACGAATATTAAGCATCCAATATATTAGGCATCCCTGACAAGTCGAAAAGTCACGTGACTGTGGGCATGCGCATAGAGTGTCTACGCAGCGGAAGTCACACAAAGGAGTATTGATCAATCCACCACACTTACATATCATTCTCTTTTAAAAGGACTTAGTTTCAAAACATTGTTTTATGAGTAACAAACACAGTTTTACACACATTTTAAGTGAATATGTTAACCGATGCGTTAGAAAGTATAATCCATATACCAGCTGGCGGTCGCTAGAATATTATCCATTTCTAGACAAAATAAAGGGATGCTTAATATTGCAATAAGAAAAACAAGAGAGATGGTGGAAAATTAGATTATCCCGCCATGTTTTCTAGCCTATTAGAATAAAAAACTATAATTTTCACTTTGACTTATATTTATATGCAGAGGGGTGCTCAATTTTGCTACAAGTACAAACACACCAACACCCTGGCAAGACCTTGGTAAGTTGTTGCCAAATTAGACATTCCCTTCGTCCCGTGCAAGCTGGCTTGTATGTGCAAACCAATACCATGTCAGACAATTTATATTTACTATTGGGCCCACGCTTCATTATCTATTAAATATATTATAGTATAATTACTCCTCATGTTGCTATAGATATAAATTAAAATTAGTTGTAATTTTAGAACAAAAAAGTAATATAAATAATATTTTGTCATGTGTTCTTTTTTATTGGAAAATTATATGCGACGGTAATCGTTATATTACATTGATATTTAAATCATTACGGACTGATAAGTTATTCCAGGGACTGGCTGTGCATATGTATAACTTTTGTATAGAAATACAAAAAGAGAATGGAAGAAGTGTAATCAAAACATCACATAGGCTACGTTTCAAAGCGCATTTTCAGATAGTTGTGTCATATCTTACATGACTTAATGTTCTTCAAATTTGTACACACAGCGATTGGTTTCCAGCAAGCACGACACAAAGACCCAATGTTGGGCCACCGTATACGACGTCAGTATACACTGTGTGTCGTGTTAGCTGGGTTTTAATAGCCAGGCATAATTCTCCTAATGGATATAGTTCCTATTTAAGACACATATCTTCAACTGATCATACCATAGGGAAGGAAGTCCTACTCCCGTGTTTACTCAATCCAGATGTGATTGACGCGAACAAAGACTTTTTTGATCCCATCCCAGTGGGGTCTGCCACTAATTGTTTTTATAACCCATTTCAAATTTACTCTCGCCTCCGCGTGCATGCCTTGATCTCACGGCCCAAATTTCGTTTTATAAAGAGCTGAGCGTGAGTTTGAGCAAGATTCCGGTCTAAACAACAAATATTTAAATATAATATATGTGAAATAATTATTTTCTATATTTCAAAAAGGGCTCTGACAAATGAAAAACTTTCAAAAAAAGCGGGTCCCCGCCCCCCCTCTGGATGCAAGAGTTCCTGGCAGTGGAGATAACTAGCCACTGATAATAATAACTCAATAATATATAACAATAAATCGAAATTTTCATAAAATCCTATTCAATTGGCTAGTAAACCAGCAGCATAATAATCCGGATACCTACAGACTGGGAGAGCACATCAAACATCCTTACAGTTTTCCCTACTGGTACAAAGAAAATGCAGATAATTAGGTCTATATATATAATATAATTATATAATATATATTCTTAATCATAATCGGTAAAAAAAATGCATCATTAACTTTTATGAACATATTGTTACTCAGTGGACATTTTATATATGTATTTAATGCTGTTTAAATGGGTTGGTATTTAACACATGAATAATATAAATGACACGGAACGGAAAAGTAATGGAAAATAAAAGAAATTTTACTTCTCAATCTCTGTCAGTGTTGATGCCTTGTAATAATAAAATTGGTAAAATAATACAGGTCTATCACCAGTATTCGATATACATGTACATGATAATGTAGTAGGCATATTCCTAGAGATCGAAGTCGCAATATTAGTGGGTAATAATGGACGACCGTGGTGAATATCTGTTAGATACGAGAACCCCGCCGGCCAGACATATTTTTCAAGTTCGGACACTAATAAAAAAAAATAATAATAAATAAATAAATAAATAAATAAATAAATAAATAAATAAATAAATAAATAAATAAATAAATAAATAAATAAATAAATAAATAAATAAATAAATAAATAAATAAATAAATAAATAAATAAATAAATAAATAAATAAATAAATAAATAAATAAATAAATAAATAAATAAATAAATAAATAAATAAATAAATAAATAAATAAATAAATAAATAATAAACAATGTATGTCATGCTAATCCATTATGTCATGCTTTTGCAAACCACCTCCTCATGCTGGAATAAATTCATGCTTTCAAGTTTTACTCTTAAAACTCCGTTGGTCGGAGATGGCATTTTTATAATTGTTCTCTCA
The DNA here is from genome assembly GCA_964017125.1 of Flabesymbios commensalis. Taxonomy (NCBI): domain Eukaryota; kingdom Metazoa; phylum Annelida; class Polychaeta; order Terebellida; family Flabelligeridae; genus Flabesymbios; species Flabesymbios commensalis. The sequence continues at coordinate 74,655,362 of OZ024911.1, forward strand.
TAAATCTGTGGTCTGTGGTAGGCCTACTGGGCTTCACACATACCCAGATCATATATACATATTATTAACTTAACGAGCTTGGATAGATAGGTCAAGGGGTAAACAACAACTGGATAAATAGATCAAGGGTTAGACAACAACTGGATAGATAGGTCAAAGGTTAGACAACGACTGGATAGATAGGTCAAAGGTTAAACAACGACTGGATAAATAGATCAAAGGTTAAACAACAACTGGATAGATAGGTCAAATGTTAAACAACGACTGGATAGATAAACAACGACTGGATAGATAAGTCAAGGGTTAACCAACGAGTAAATGGGTCAAATCACAATGGTCAACTCACAATGACTGAATAGATAAGTCAACTCACGACTGAATAGACAGGTCAACTCACAACGACTGAATAGATAAGTCAACTCAAAACGACTGAATAGACAGGTAAACTCACATTGACTGAATAGAAAAGTCAATTCACGACTGAATAGATAGGTCAACTCACAACGACTGAATAGATAGGTCAACTCACAACGACTGAATGAATAGGTCAAGGGATAAACAATTATTTTTGCTGCAGCCTCCCACTGCGCTCAGGTACAGCTAAACGTGACAAGGCAGCACTACGACTTCTGGCAGAATCTGACGAAGTGGTTGACAAAGAAACACAACCCAGAACGGAAACGGAAAGAAAAATGCACGTTCTCTGGGCAGAAGCTCTAGACATGCGTACAATCGATCGCCGGGAAAGCTTCTTTAATTTAGGAGGGTGAATATCAATGCTCTATATGTTTGTAATCTCAAAGCAAATTAATTTAAATATCAGAAAATAAAATTGCTAATAAATTTTGCAGTTTGAATATTTGATCACTAAATTTTTTTTGTAATTTATAAAATATAAATATTGTGAAATACGTTTGAAAATCAATTCTGTCGCACTCAGAATGATATCAAGAATGTTTTCTTTATATGTTTTTTTGCAAAATTTTGATAGAAAATGAATATACCATGTTAACATTACTGACATTCTTACCGACGTCCGATTACTTTACCGACCACGTAATAATAGTTATTTTGCAGGCAGTCTTTGATGGTGGTCAAGCTACTGAGCAAGTTGAACACTATGTTCCAGTCGGGGTTGACTTACAAGGACTTCATTCAACACCCGTCAATCTCAACGCTTTCTAAGCTACTAGATCAGATATCAGGCGGCAATACTACAACAGATGTAGGCTATGGTGATCTAAATCTCACTGCTCAAGTTGAGAAACATACAGACTACTTACAGAGGTAGCCATATTATACTGTGATATTTCTTTGTAAGCCGTACCCTCTTGTGAACACTGTTATTCAAACGATCTAAATTGATCAAATAATCCAAGTGAATCAAATAATCTACATCTTAATGCTCCCCCATCTAAATGACCAAATATTTGATATATTTTATATATTGCGAATTATTTCTCGTCTTGATGAATATGTTTCTACTATCCGGGTTATAATTATTCAATCCATTTCCCTTGTTGCCACGATATGTATTCAACTGGTAACTCATGGGTTTTAAAATCAATATAATATACTAGTGACCAGATAAAGCCTGTTATTTTTAACTTGAATGTATAATTTAAAATTATTTTGGAATTTAATTTTTGACATTCTCATTCAGTGAATTATAATCACATTACCTATTTTTGTGATAGACAAGGTCATTTTAACAAAATGTATTTCTTGTTATTGGTAGTCTTATATTGATCTGTGATCACATATTGTAATTGCGGTAGTAATGTAGTTATTGGTCACAGTTTGACGCCAGTACAAATTCAAAAGAAGTATTTCAAATTTATTTTTTACAGTATTGACAAAGAGCTAGTGGGACATTTTTGGAAAACAAAGCAATCCAGCTGTTGTAAATCTGTGCTGTTGACAGGAGCAACTGGTTTTCTGGGGAGCTTCTTACTCTGCGATCTACTTCTCCAAACAAAGGTTACACAACTGTTTATTTGTACAGCACCTCACGTTAACAGCTACGGGATTTTATATTTGAGAGAATCATACGAGCCAGCGATACAAAACATCCTGATGTACTACACATCGGCTACTACAAGTGCCAGCCAGTTATACTTACAAATATTAGAAAAAGAGTTACCGTAATATTAGCATCTTTAGAGGATTTCTACTGACATAGTCAAAGCAGCGAAAGAATAATTCTTATCTAGGACATATATGTGGAACGTCCAATGTATTAGTTGTATTTAAATTTCCAAACATCGCCCATTTATTTGGGCCAAGGTATAGTTCTCGCGAGCTACACAATGACGGAAGACATTTAACATACATTTTAAATATCCGGCTGTTATTTCATTCAGGCGAAAGTATATTGTTTGGTAAGGCCTCAAGCAAACACATCAGTCTTGTTATTTTCAGGCGAGGGCTATTGTTTGGTAAGGCCTCAAGCAGACACATCAGTCTTGTTATTTTCAGGCGAAAGTATATTGTTTGGTAAGGCCTCAAGCAGACACATCAGTCTTGAACAGATTGGAATCAACTCTGACAAAGCACAAACTTCTTTCATCTGAGCCTCTGAAAGCCATTGAAAAACAGAATCGATTACGAGCGGAACTGACGGCCAGAGTGACTGCCCTGGAAGGTGAGTGTAGCATGCAGGCATCCCATGGTCCACCATGTAGCCTACTACATAATAATGTGTGCTCCGGTTTTACTTGTTTTTCCCATCATATGAAGCTGGAATTACTAATATAATGCAATTTCAAGCTTCACATGATGTCTTCACATATTTCAAGCTGCGCATAATTATTATACCAAGCATATAGTAATCTGTCCTGCCCATTTGAAAGATGCCTGAGCCTGCCACATGGCGGTATCCGCATATCATACCCACCTCAGCATGACACATGGCGGTATCCGCATATCATACCCACCTCAGCCTGCCACATGGCGGTATCCGCATATCATACCTACCTCAGCCTGCCACATGGCGGCATCCACATATCACCACCCGCCTCAGCCTGCCACATGGCGGCATCCACATATCACCACCCGCCTCAGCCTGCCACATGGCGGCATCCACATATCACCACCCGTCTCAGCCTGCCACATGGCGGCATCCACATATCACCACCCGCCTCAGCCTGCTACATGGCGGCACCCACATATCACCACCCGCCTCAGCCTGCCACATGGCGGCATCCACATATCACCACCCGCCTCAGCCTGCCACATGGCGGCATCCACATATCACCACCCGCCTCAGCCTGCCACATGGCGGCATCCACATATCACCACCCGCCTCAGCCTGCTACATGGCGGCATCCACATATCACCACCCGCCTCAGCCTGCCACATGGCGGCATCCACATATCACCACCCGCCTCAGCCTGCCACATGGCGGCATCCACATATCACCACCCGCCTCAGCCTGCTACATGGCGGCATCCACATATCACCACCCGCCTCAGCCTGCTACATGGCGGCATCCACATATCACCACCCGCCTCAGCCTGCTACATGGCGGCATCCACATATCACCACCCGCCTCAGCCTGCCACATGGCGGCATCCACATATCACCACCCGCCTCAGCCTGCCACATGGCGGCATCCACATATCACCACCCGCCTCAGCCTGCTACATGGCGGCATCCACATATCACCACCCGCCTCAGCCTGCCACATGGCGGCATCCACATATCACCACCCGCCTCAGCCTGCCACATGGCGGCATCCACATATCACCACCCGCCTCAGCCTGCCACATGGCGGCATCCACATATCACCACCCGCCTCAGCCTGCTACATGGCGGCATCCACATATCACCACCCGCCTCAGCCTGCCACATGGCGGCATCCACATATCACCACCCGCCTCAGCCTGCCACATGGCGGCATCCACATATCACCACCGGGAGGAGCAGCCGGTCTCCAGCTACTCTATTTAAGGAGATACCCAGCCACAACAAGTAATATTATGTGTTATATATACTAAAATAAAGCTTAGCATCTCTGGAGCCGGACCAGTGATGTTGCCGATGCTGCAGCGTAGTGGAATTTTTGTAATATAGCCATGAAGTTGACTACTGTCCGACAAAAAAGTGAACTCAATTTGAAAAATGGCTATCGAGTTGTTTAAGAGTTGTATTGACCGTACAATATATATCAGACAATGTTGGGTCGTAATATTGTACAACAAAACTATCTATGTAAGAAAATATAGACGGAGAACAAATCACATAGTCTACTACACTGACATTATCGCAAGTCGCTTTCCCCTGTACAGCATCTTTATCAAATCGACCATTTACAATGTACATATTAGCTGACTTACACAACTCGAGAATAATCTATTGCCATTATGTATTGACAACTTTGTCTACACTCATTGTCTACTCCTGTACATTACATTTAAACTATTTAATGTTAACACTTCAAGCACGTCATCAAGTTGCCAGCTAATCTACTTGCTATTCACAAAAAATAATCTGCAATACCAGTTTTTATGTTCAGATCAACCATGATACACAAATCTGCATTAACATATCTTGCACGGAAATCAATAATTTTATCTTCTATTTCGTTAAAAATAGCTATTCTAGAGCGTAGGGCGAGTTTGCAGGTAGAATATACACAATACATATTATCAGTCATGTCCGCTACTAATGTCATTAATTTTCATCCATATATAACTTGCTCTACATGTAATAATTCACATACATAATTTTTTAGTTCATCACTAATCAGCACAGCGATGACTGAAACCCCACATTTAGCCGATCTGCGCTGCTGATAAACGACGTCGTTCCCAGACAAGCTATCACATGTTGTCTGTTCTAGTATATTGCGTTGAGAATATGTGCTGTAATTGCTGTATCTTGATAGGGAGCTCAAAACAACATTCTGGTGACCCACCAGAAACGTGAAATTCCTGATTTCTTATTTTGGACAAGCATGTCAAAAATAAGAAATACGGGAATTTCGTCCCTATATCTAGCCTAACTGGTAAATGCGCAGCACACAAATTAAAAAACTTTTGCAGTTCTAGTCGATGGACATGTTTACATCATATGGTCATATTAATAAGACAAAATAAAATCACCGATTTTTTTATGATTTTAGCCTGAGCCAGTCCCTTTAGGTTTAGCACAAGTTTGTTCTTTCCTGCCGATATTTTGCGATATCGCGAACTCGGACGCTGACAACCGATGAGTTGTTAAAACGGTTGAACAAGAACACCGATCTTACAATATTGAATAATTATTATCATTGAACTAAACGTATTTTCATTTTTTATAAATTGATGATATTAAACGCCAACTATATATACAAATTATTTATTCAATAACCCAATACTAGACATATTTTTGCAACTCGCCATAATAATTATTATACTAAATACGAAAGTGCGTCAATATGCATATGTAGGACTATAATATATGAATATTGCTTTACGTCGCTTTTGGCACAATCATTGCAATATCGCGACAGAAGGAAGCCCGAAGCCGGGACTATGCCCTACTCTGATTTCGAATGACTTCAAGGGTTCTTTATAGTGCACAGTATCATAGGCAGCACTGTACACTCCATGCCTTCGAACAGTTTGGAGCACTGTATATGTACACCCACGATGACAAAGATCCGTCCCGACCAGGATTAGAACCTGGTACCCCCAGGTTACAAGCTTCCCCCCAGGTTACAAGCCCCAGTCGATACGAATGAGCCATCGGGGCCGGCCAGGCCTATAATATGCAGTTCATGTGTTGTATGAAAACGCGCACCGTAGCCCATAAAACATGATAAGTTGACCGAATGTTGTTTTAATGCTTTACTATTCTGGAAGTGTCGGCCATCTTGGATTTTGCAACATTAAAAGATATTATTTTTATGTAACATTTTTATGTTATACCATTGAAATTTAAAAAAATCATTTAATTATCATTTAACTGTTTATTCCCCACAGAACGTAATTTTATTTCATGTGTAAAGTGGCTGTCATCTTGGAGTTCGCAGCATAAACAAAATCATTCTTTATATTTTATAATTTTAATATATGTTACTATTGAATTTGTATTTACTTATTGTAATTTAATTGTTTATTTCCAACAAGAACGTGATTTTATTGACTATGGTTATGTCGTGGGTGAAGTGGCGGCCATTTTGGATTTTACAAGATCGTGCAAAAGTAGTGGGAAATTCACGTTTGCTCAACGGATTGATTTTTTTTATTATGTCCGTGAGAAGCACTGCGCCAAATTTGGTGCTTTTGTTCACTAGGTAAATATAATTTCACCAGGTAGCCAGACCCGAAACCAGTCATAACATGACGGGGCATTGCTGGGACATGTCTTATTATAAAAAAAATAAAAAAAAGCATTGATCAAACAAATAACGCATCAATTAATTGCGCAATAGATCGTCCGAGCACCGGATTTTCGGGGCACAATTTTACGAATGCCAACGAATCCAGTCTGTATTATCAGATCATGGACTACTTCACTCTGTTAAAGCTACCTGCTTGGAAAATCGGAGATCGCGGGTTCGTCGCCCGCTCTGGCATTCAAGTATTAATGAAACAAAGTGTTTCTTCCCCGCTCACTCATAAAATTCAGTATTGTGAGAAGCCTGCGTGACCGAGAGGTAGCGTGCTCGGTCTCAGACCGCTATGGCTTGAATTTCGAATCCTGTGTCTTGGGTACAGTGAGATGTCATTCATCTGACCATCCGCATTCATTCATTCATTCATTCATTCATTCATTCATTCATTCCTTCATTCATTCATTCATTCATTCATTCATTCATTCATTCATTCATTCATTCATTCATTCATTCATTCATTCATTCATTCATTCATTCATTCATTCTTTCATTCATTCATTCATTTACTCATTCATTCATTCATTCATTCATTCATTCATTCATTCATTCATTCATTCATTCATTCATTCATTCATTCATTCATTCATTCATTCATTCATTCATTCATCGTCTCTGGTATAGGCCCATACTTTACAAATAATGTACAGTAACATGCAACTTACTCCAATGCTTGTCTTTTATTAGGGAATGAATCAAATATTACAACAACGATTTAGTGCGTTTTTACCCCTCGTCCACGGAGTAGGGCAAAGGATATTGTCTGCAGCATATCTGGCCGCCAGTCATGTGCCTGTGTTCCGTTTTTCGGACGATATCTCGGAAACCGTTACCTGGATTGTTTACATATTGCAAACGCACATCAATTGGGGTGGAGATGTGCCGTTTGGTTTTTTTTACATTTGACCTAAATTTTTATCTTTGATTTTACGGCTATTATTGACTTTAATTAATGCTATGACCTTTAACCTAATTATTGACTTTCAACTTTGTGGCCACCATTGACTTTAATTAATGGCGGTTTATATATTTCGTTTTCGGACGATATCTCGGAGAGCGTTTGCTGGGTTATTTTCATATGCACGCACACATCCCGTCGGTGGTGTAGATGTGCCTGTTGTGGGTCATCTCATTTGACCCAATTTCCGACCTTGTGGCCATTAATCAGTGTAATTAATGGCTGTGGATATCGTCAGCGTCGGCGCTCTTGTTACAGTATTCTGTGCATTAAAATATCTTATGCATGTTTCTTCAGTTCTGATAATCTGGATACAAAAATAATGCAATAGTTTAGATTGATTGGGTAGCAATGATCCTAATTCTCATTTAAAAAGGTGGGGGTAGCCTTCATCTCCCGACACCCCAAATGTCTGCAAATTAAAAAAAAACTTCTTACAAGTACCGGATCCACCATATTTCACAAAATAATTTTTATGCAGTACCAGCCGTTTATAAAAGGCAAGAATTAGTTTGGTAGTTTGTGTACCGTGATATATGTTTTTACTAAATTTCCTGAAATTTTGGGCTAGCGCGCTTTTGGCCCTTTTTAGTTTTTTAGAGAGACCTATTTTTTATAAAAGTAACACAATTTGTTTATTCTAGAGACTCAGCCCACAGAACATTTTTAAATACTTACTTGATTACAATTGAGTAGTATATAAATTAATTATTGATGTAGGTGATATTGAAGACCCATACTTAGGACTTGATCAGACATACTTTGACACTCTAGCCTCAGAGGTGGATACAGTAATACACACGGCCGCCTGTGTTAACATGATATTACCTTATCAGGTGGGTAAACAATACAGTTTTGCGTGATAGAAAAAGAAAATTAACTGTTTAAATAACGATATTTAAATTGAATGCAAAGAAAATAACAGAGTATGACATAAACAGACAATAATAGATTGTCCATGGATGTTAGCGAGATTAGTAAAGGTTATAGTTGTATTGAAAATACTTATGTCATCTTTTACATTGTTTATCGATAGTATTGTATAAAAAATAATAAAATAATTGATAATTGCCACCACAATCATCTGCGTGGCTCTGAATATCCCGTATTTTACAGACTCTGTACGAACCAAATGTTCTGGGAACTGTAAATGTGCTAAAATTCGCTACAGGAAAAAAAATCAAGAATTTCCACCACATCAGGTATAGTATTGTTTTCTTTTAGTTTTTTTACACTTTGACATACAATTATCGATAAATGCTTTAAACTAAAATAAATGAGATATTTTCCAGGTTTTTTTAAAAGTCAGTGATTGTAAATACAGGATAAATCAAGTAGAAAATAAATATATTTAATAGTGGTTCCAGTGGTTAGGACGATTCCTATGATCTTGCAGGCCAGATACCAGTGCCGTAATTAATTTATTTTGCAGGGAAAAAGTTTCTCCAAAAAATGAGAACCAGATTAGCAGTCAAGTATGTGCTAATCTACTTAACTATATTCCATGCCGAATACGGCTACCGGTACGCCAGAATATTATTGCGTAGCACTTGCCCCCAATTATGTAGCAATCTGCTCCGCTACACCTGACAAATTATTCCCTGATATTATCCTCTCCTACTTTTCAGAATTAAATTTATTTTGACATATGATTTCTTGTACGACAATCGCTGGTGGGACTACGGTAGTACAAAGGTGACAAGAAATAACTGTTAGTTCAAAAGTAAGCAGTTACTGCTGTTTGCCTTATATACACACCTGATATATTTTGATATCATTACATCAACCTAAAAATGGCTCAACAAATCGGTCATAATAGACTAAGATCATTAGAGGCAATCAGACTCGCTACGGTTACCACATGACGTGAAATATTAGGTCACTCAAATCATCAATAAAACAAGAAGAGCGAGACGCCGATGCTGTGGCTTAATGTTGGGTCAGCGGCGTAGACGGTGTCCCCAATGTATATCGAACTTACCTTTTTATTTATCTTTACTTCAGCACCTTGTCAGTGTTTCCATGTGGATTTAAAGACTGTGATGAGAATACGGATATGTCTTCTCTCTCACTGGATCTGGTCGACGGATACTCTCAGACCAAATGGGTGGCTGAACAACTGGTTATCAAGTCAATCACTGCTGGCTTGCCCTCTACCTTATACAGACTAGGTCAGTATGTCACAGCTGGCCTGCCCTCTACCTTATACAGACTAGGTAAGTATGTAAATCACAGCTGTCTTGCCCTCTACCTTATACCGACTAGGTCAGTATCTCAATCACAATTGGCCTGCGCGCTACCTTATACAGATTAGGTCAGTATGTCAATCACAGCTGGACTGCCCTCTACCTTATACAGACTAGGTCAGTATCTCAATCACAGCTGGCCTGCCCTCTACCTTATACAGTCTAGGTCAGTATGTCAATCACAGCTGGCATACCCTCTACCTTATACAGACTAGGTCAGTATGTCAATCACAGCTGGCCTGCCCTCTACCTTATACAGACTAGGTCAGTATCTCAATCACAGCTGGCCTGCCCTCTACCTTATACAGTCTAGGTCAGTATGTCAATCACAGCTGGCATACCCTCTACCTTATACAGACTAGGTCAGTATGTCAATCACAGCTGGCCTGCCCTCTACCTTATACAGACTAGGTCAGTATCTCAATCACAGCTGGCCTGCCCTCTACCTTATACAGACTAGGTCAGTATGTCAATCACAGCTGGCCTGCCCTCTACCTTATACAGACTAGATCAGTATCTCAATCACAGCTGGCCTGCCCTCTACCTTATACAGACTAGGTCAGTATGTCGATCACAGCTGGTCTACCTCTACCTTATACAGACTAGGTCAGTATGTCAACCACAGCTGGCCTGCCCTCTACCTTATACAGACTAGGCCAGTATGTCAACCACAGCTGACCTGCCCTCTACCTTATACAGACTAGGTCAGTATGTCAACCACAGCTGGTCCGCACTCTATACAGATTAGGCCAGTATGTCAATCACAGCTGGCCTGCCCTCTACCTTATACAGACTAGGTCAGTATGTCAAACACAGCTGGCCTGCCCTCTACCTTATACAGACTAGGTCAGTATGTCAATCACAGCTGGCCCGCCCTCTACCTTATACAGACTAGGTTAGTATGTCAACCACAGCTGGCCTGCCCTCTATGCAGACTAGGTCAGTATGTCAATCACAGCTGGCCTGCGCTCTATGCAGACTATGTTAGTATGTTAATCAAAGCTTGTCCTCTACCTTATACAGGCTAGGTCAGTATGTCAACCACAGCTGGCATACCTTATACAAACTAGGTCATCATGTCACAGCTGGCCTGCCCTCTACCTTATACAGACTTGGTTAGTTTGTCAACCACAGCTGGCCTGCCCTCTATACAGACTAGGTCAGTATGTCAATCACAGCTGGCCTGCGCTCTATGCAGACTATGTTAGTATGTTAATCAAAGCTTGCCCTCTACCTTATACAGGCTAGGTCAGTATGTCAACCACAGCTGGCATACCTTATACAAACTAGGTCATTATGTCACAGCTGGCCTGCCCTCTACCTTATACGTGCTAGGTCACTATGTCAACCACAGCTGGCATACCTTATACAAACTAGGTCATCATGTCACAGCTGGCCTGCCCTCTACCTTATACAGACTTGGTTAGTTTGTCAACCACAGCTGGCCTACCCTCTACCTTCTACAGACTTGGTTAGTTTGTCAACCACGGCTGGCCTACCTTATACAGACTAGGTCAGTATGTCATAGCTGGCCTGCCCTCTGCCTTCTACAGGTTAGTATGTCAATTTTTCACCTGTCATCCAAAATGAACAATTCTTTCTTGTTAAAGATAAAGTTCAATGTGTCGTATCACAGTTCTGTGTCAGTACTTCACTTTCTTGTATGAGAGTAGGGGTCGCTGATGTTGAGGTATACCTGAAAACAATAAGATTTTACAATTGAGGTTATTTTATACAGGCAATATAAGTGGCAGCAGTCAGACTGGAGCTTGGGGTGCTCTGGATGGTAATCTCAACATATTACAAGGCTGCATTCGTCATCGCTGTGCTCCGCTCGATTGGCAGCTTGAGATGACTCCAGTAGATTTCATTAGTAATGTGGTGACATATATGGTTAAGAAAGGTTCTGATGTGTCTGGACAGATCTACCATATTGTGGACACAAGCCAAACGCTGGCAAAGTTAGTACAACAATCACAGTTATTGCTCTTTAACCGCCACGTTATCTATTGGAAATTTTCAGACTGTGTCTGGCTGATGCGACACAAAACTTCAAGTTAATGAACATTATTTAAATGTGTTTCTTCAGCTCATTTGGGCTTACACGTTACTCTAAAATAATAAAAATAATAAACAATTCATATTCTAATATATACCCAAATCTAAATTTAATATTAATGTAACACGTATCACATCATTCCATCAAGAGATTAGTATAGGCCTTTTTCTGGTCACACATAACGAGCACATTATAGTTTATGATTATAGATATAAGAGATTATTTATACTTAGTATCACACATTTCTTTGCAAATAAAGAAAATATGCTGGTTGATTGATGCTATTTATTTGAATATGGCATTTTCTGGATAATTATATTTATCCCCTACCATTAAAGACATCATATAGGGGATATCCACATACCATGTGTATTTCGTTTTAGTGTAGTCATTCTGGTAATAAATCCACGGATATCTGGACCAATTATTAACAAAGGGGATATGACTTATTATGATTTATTATGGTTCCAACCAATAGTTGTGAAAAGTCCCAAGTAAAACTGATGTTCAATTTCGAGAAATTGACTGAAACCATTTTTCAATATAAAGATCGCTAGCGAAAAAAGATAGCTTGTGAAAATGTTAGGTATCGTTTCTTATGTTTTCTGGTCTCTAGGAATCTATTGCAGCTATTTTCGCTTGATTGATTTAAAATCGATTTAGCTATTTTCAGAATAAATAAATTATATTGTAAGGAAATTTAATTTTAAAATGTATATGAGTATATTATGTATTCTTTTATTATTCTTGTTGGCCTAGATACTATGTTTTCGCTTTAATGGGTTGTTTAGGTATTGCTACCTATGATTTTCTACACCTGCAATCGATTGCAGATGTCAGGTTGACCATGAAAGACTTAAAAGATTTAAACTCAATATAGCGATCTTAAGGAGCAACCGGATACTTTAATAAAGTTTTCTTTAATATATATATGTTTATTATGTATCCTTGTATATTAATATAGTCCTGTAGCGAGTACTCTTGTTTTAATGGACAGTTTATGTGATGAGATGAGCCAGAATTACCAAGCTGTCCAATTTGAGAAATTTGGCGTGGACATGATCGCTAGAAAATATCGGAAATTTGTTTTTTTACGATGTAATAAAGTTAGGTGTCGAAACTATGTTTTTTAATGTTTTTATTAATATTTTAGACTGACACAATTGTGCTAAGACGGGACACTATCATATGAGAATATGACACATCAGTTTCAGGATGTTGTTCTCTTGTGAAGTTATTATTATCATGTAGCATTGGATTGTCAGATAGTGGTATTATGTATAGGATAAAGCCCGAGGAGCTCTAAATTCTCAGCTTTGACAAAGCTAAGAATGTAGAGCTCCGAGGGTTTTAACTGACTTAAAACACATCCGATCATAATGAGGATCCCTCATAATCAACAGTTCGGTCGCGCCTGACTGATTATAGTAGCCTACCATAAGCCTACCATGATATTTGATCTGTACTTGATGAGCAATGAATCTCCATTCCCGGCTTAGAATGTCATGGTCGGACAAAGAAAATAATGTAGTGGTGTGTTTTAAGATGTCAGAATAGAGCATTAAAGGTCAATAATTACAATATGATGGCAAAATGTGACACTATTATCTCGAGATATTAAAAGCAATATATTATTTATTATAATATAGACATATAATAAAATATATGGATATTTGGATATCTCGATATAACTTTTTAATACAATATTACACAAACTATCATAGTATCGACATTATATTTCAGTTTAGCACTATTATGAAAGCATATGTGACGCTGTAGGGCCAACATAATGACAATATTATGTTACAATGTGAAACTGGAGGCACAGTCGATCTATACAAGAATACAATCTAAGACTCAGTGTCACAGAAATGTCAGTACATGGCGATAAAGTTTTACTATATTACGCCATAGTGTCAGTATATGTGACACTATAATGACAATATAATTATGATATTTAAATGTTATAATATCATACCATAGTGACATAATTGATCGACATAAAAAAGTAATTCAAGATTCGACATTATAAAATATTAGTTATTCTAAAATTGACGTCATACTGCAACAATACGACATTAACATTGTACTATTTGAACCCCCATCCCCCCTAATGTGAAAAATATGGCACAGCATTGACAGCCTGTGGTAATTTCATCGCCAGGGGCCTAGTGCACCACTTTACGTCTAACGTGTGACGTTAATTGCCAACGTCAGACGTTGTAACGACCGACACTGACTGTCCCGACACACGACAGGTGCACAACACAAGGTAGCTACTCACTAACGAGCAGCGGGGCAATCAAAAACACAATCATTTTACAACAGTAAAAGGTATATTATCTACCCAAGCTAGTAAACAAACTATTAAACGGATGCATACTATCTAAGTGACTTAGAATAAACTTAATGGAACATATGCTATCACAATATGAACCGTATAAAGTTCAATAAAAGTCAGAAATTAGCATATCAATTACATCATTGCCCAATTCTGAGGTAGGTTTCTACGCTTTCCAGAGGTTTTTTTTGTTATATGCAGTAGCTATTTTATCTCTGGTTTTGGTGCGGGAAAATTAAAAATATCATGCCAATGCTGTTTAACTGTACGTTATTTAAAAAAGTTCTCATGCATATTTTATTTAACCTGTGCTTGTTTTAGTATATAATGTCGTTTGATTTTAACATGTTTAAGTTAACTTAGCATGCATATTTTACCGAACTAATCCTGTTGTATATAGTCTTGTACATATGTTCATTTTAATGACGCATAAGTCTGCATAGACTTACCGTCGTCAATAAAGATCTATCTATCAAAACTGTGTCCGCAAAGCTACCTTGCCTCTGTATATGTATTTTAGTATATAAACTTTTGTTCCTTGCTCAACTGTATAAGCTATCAATTAAACATTTGAATTTATTTTGCATCAAATTTCTAAACTATATCTTTTTTGGAAAAAATGTGTTAATTTTCCTCCAATCAGCGTGTTTTGAAAACCCCGTGATGGTATTTCTCCTTGTTAGTTTCAGTGACGATGAGCGTACAGGTCTAAACTTGTTATTATAGCTCAGCGTGCACTGCTAACAGTAACATGACTAACACATTGGCCAAAAGGCTTTAATGGAGATGCAATTAAAAGCACTCAGAGCAAATAAAAGTTGTCAAAATTTAAATTATCCTTATTCAACTTACATAAAAGTATATTGTTTTTTTTCATAAATTTATTGTCTTCACTTTGAAGTTCGTTTAACTTATATTTCTTTTCAATTTTATTAATCTTGCCGCAATTTTCACCTCATGTAGCAGGTAAATGAAAATATGTTTTTTTATGAAATTCTCATAGTACCTTCAGAAATCCCAAGGCCTCGTTATTGGGACGAATTAAACAATTTTGTATTCAATTAATTTAATTCAAAATAGGCCACGTTGTGAATAAAGGCGACGAAGAAACTTATATGTAAATATAAATTTCTTTCGTATGACGTATATCATTTACGTGGATTAGCCCTAGGCCTACCCCCCCTATAGCCTATATTATATGCATTGTGTTTAAATTAAATTAAAAATATGATTCATTAACTGCTTGGAAATGAGAAACAAAGTAAGAATACATGTAATTCGTAGCGTAACGTAAAGATATTCCGTATGGGAACTATTCTATTAACCCTCTCACCACTGGTACCGGCGTTTGTGGCGGTATTATTGCCGTCATTATCCCGGTACCTAAGACTACTGCCTGTAACTGCCAGCAGTTCAAGGATTAAGAAAGCTACGTTTGAAGCAATCCGTGCAACATAACACAACAGCGGTACCATGATCATTAGATAACGTTTACGAATGAAACATCAACTAGAAAAATGTCATGAACATTAACATCGTACCTGCGATATAAACACTTTCAGAAAAAAACGATATCAGTCGGCCTATAATCCTGACGCATAATTAGAGGGATAATGTTCGGCATTAGTAGACGATAAAAGTGTAAAATGCGCGTCACGATCTCTGTATGCCCTATACATTTTACAGCTAACGCCCCAGCAACGTCTACACCCTAGTAGACTAGACATTTTGGTCGAAGTGGTGCACCAGACGTTTTGTCAACGTCTTAGACGTTAACACGACGTTGGTAATTTACCCTGGACCGACCCACTAACGATTATTTGGTGCACTACCTCCCAGAAGATTATGGATGTGCTACAATAATTTCATTATATAGCACTGTACAGTCAGATTTTAGAGTTAAAATGACAGAACATGATCTTGTAACTTTAGGTTATAACATATTAACTTTATGGCCTAAATCTACAAATATAATACAAACAAATTTAAGTAGTCATTTCTGGTTGCGTATGGTCATTGACTAGTGCCAAGGCGCATTGTTAAGAATCTTGTTTTCTTAATAAAGCGCTAGGGATGGACCTACACAAATTCAATGTAACAAATTCAATGTTCAAATTGAATGTGAACAAAAAAATTCTAGCTGTGGGCATATGGCTAAATTTGGACCTCACTAATAAATAAACTGCAGCAGTTCCGTAAAAATAGCATGCATATCAACGACCATCAGAGACACGGTTCACATGAAATCTTAATCCTTAAACTATAAAAACGCATTCTGTGGCTATTATATGTGGATTTCGTCACTGCCCACTTGAATCATTCAACTAATAATTGTAAAATCAATGTTGTCTTTCTTCACAATCACAGCCTCACCTGTCTACAGAAATTGTTCGTGTTATCAGGCACTCTGACTGAAAACGCACTTTTCATTTTCAAATGAATGAAAAATTATCTCACTTAAAAAAATTCTATAATTTTCACTTTGTTTGAGATCGCTGCACAATTTCATTTAATATTTCCGTTGCGGAAGAAAAACGAATGTGCCTAAGATCATCGTCGCATTTGAACGAGTTTATGTACATGATCTCATCCAAGGAGATCTGCAATTTATAGCAAATAAAAAAAATACGAAATTTGATAGATTTGTTGATCCGAATGAATGAGGCATGCAGTGCCGAGTATACTCATATCTACGAAGTTGTCGTAAGACAGACAGACAGATATGTTATTGACAGAAAAAAGTCAGTACAGACTTATTTGTCATAGAAATGAAAGAGATATATGTACATGTATATACAAGATGTTAAGTTGTTAAAATCATATGACAATATACAGCTAAAATCATGTTAAGTGGCATTGCCAAAATAAAAACTGGGTATTTCGATAATATAAATGACTAAAATTAAGAGGCATTGCCAAGATAACATGGAGGTCTATCAATTTGTTTCCCGCACCAAAACCAGATATAAAATAGCTACTATGAATGACATACTAATTATATATAGTAGTAAGGGTGTGCCCATTGAAAAAACGTCTGAAGCTGTGTACATTAGAAAAATGCATTTAAAATATCCTTTATTTTTTTGGAAAAAAATGCGCAATCGACTTTAAATCAATCATTCTGTGTATTTAAAGTGAAACTGTTATCTGCAATTTATCCTAATTACTCATGCTATGTTCAATAGAAAAATATCATAAAATAATATATATGACATGTAATCGTGACTGTATTATGTAATCAAGAAATATTGTTAAAATAATCGCAACCGTGATCACTGAAAAAGTATGTAATCGTGATCGAGAATTGTTCATGCTATGTAATCGTAATCGACAAAATAAATCAACTGTAAGCAATCGTAATCGTAATCACCAATAATGTAATCGACAGCTTTGCTGTTGTTTGCCTTTACAGCTTTTCTGCTGTTTGCCTTTATAGCTTTGCTGTTGTTTCCTTTTATAGCTTTACTGTTGTCTGCCTTTATAGCTTTGCTGTTGTTTGCCTTATAAATTTTTCTGCTGTTTGCCTTTATACCTTTGCTGTTGTTTGCCTTTATAGCTTTGCTGTCGTTTGGCTTTATAGCTTTGCTGTTGTCCGCCTTTATAGCTTTGCTGTTGTCTGCCTTCATAGCTTTGCTGTTGTTTCCTTTTAGAGCTTTGCTGCTGTTTGCTTTTATAGCTTTGCTGTTGTCTGCCTTTATAGCTTTGCTGTTGTTTCCTTTTATAGCTTTGCTGCTGTTTGCATTTATAGCTTTGCTGTTGTCTGCCTTTATAGCTTTGCTGCTGTTTGCCTTTATAACTTTGCTGTTGTTTGGCTTTATAGCTTTGCTGTTGTCTGCCTTTATAGCTTTGCTGCTGTTTCCTCTTATAGCTTTGCTGTTGTTTGCCTTTATAACTTTGCTGTTGTTTGGCTTTATAGCTTTGCTGTTGTCTGCCTTTATAGCTTTGCTGCTGTTTCCCTTTATAGCCTTGCTGTTGTTTCCCTTTATAGGTTTGCTGCTGTTTGCCTTTATAGCTTTGCTGTTGTCTGCCTTTATAGCTTTGCTGTTGTCTGCCTTTATAGCTTTGCTGTTGTCTGCCTTTATAGCTTTGCTGTTGTCTGCCTTCATAGCTTTGCTGTTGTTTCCTTTTAGAGCTTTGCTGCTGTTTTCCTTTATAGCTTTGCTGTTGTCTGCCTTTATAGCTTTGCTGTTGTTTCCTTTTATAGCTTTGCTGCTGTTTGCCTTTATAGCTTTGCTGTTGTCTGCTTTTATAGCTTTTGCTACTGTTTGCCTTTATAGCTTTGCTGTTGTCTGCCTTTATAACTTTGCTGTTGTTTGCCTTTATAGCTTAGCTGTTGTCTGCCTTTATAGCTTTGCTGTTGTTTCTCTTTATAGCTCACTGTTGTTTGCCTTTATAGATTTGCTGTTGTTTGCCTTAGTAGCTTTACTGTTGTTTGCCTTTATAGCTTTGCTGCTGTTTCCTTTTATAGCTTTGCTATTGTTTCTCTTTATAGCTTTGCTGTTGTTTGCCTTTATAGTTTTGCTGTTGTCTGCCTTTATAGCTTTGCTGTTGTCTGCCTCTATAGCTTTGCTGTGGTTTGCCTTGACAGCTTTGTTGCTGTCTGCCTTTACAGCTTTGTTGATGTTTTCCTTTACACATGTGCAGGACCATATTTTATCGATAGAGTTTTTCAAATTAGCAAATATTACAATATGTGCACATGTTTTAGATTGTTCTTTGTGTATTGCAATAAAAGCTTTAGTAATATAATTATTTGGCTATTTCTTACATGATATTCTCTTCAAATTTTCAGAACTATTATTGGTGCCACTGTGTCTCAAGGCTTACATATTGAGATGCTACCTTGTGAAAAATGGAAAAAAAGGTTAGGAACGTTTTACTACAACCAAATAAATGTTCCTTGCAAATATAAAAAACAGTGATGTTGATATGAGAAGATACTGCTCTTTATATTTGCATGGAGGTCATCAATACAAATGTGCGAACATGATCAAATACACTAGGGGAGACTGGGGCTAGTTCGAACAAAATTTGGAACGATTATATATATATATATATATATATATATATATATATATATATATATATATATATATATATATGTACGATGATGTTAGGAGACTGATATTTTTGTACAGTAGTATTCAGCTACAACTGCTATTTTTAGCATTCATTGTTCTCAAATTGAAAACACAGACAGAAAAAACATGTTAAAGTTAGATTTTCCTCTGTTCCAAACCCCACACTTGGGGTTAGTTCCAACATCGGATGGGGTGTGTCCGAACAGTGTTGGATATACCAGATATTTTGTGGGGTTAATCTGAACTAGCCCTATTTTATTTGTTCCTTGTTCAAACAAACCCCACATAGACGTATTTTGAAAAAAAAATCTTTATTTAGAGCTAACATCATAGAAGGCAACCTAGCATAGATAAAATATTATTAACTTCAGTTAGGGCTCTACAACTATATAACAGTTGAAACTGTTTGACCCCTCAAAATAAAAAAGTGTGTTTACTCCAATATGGCCTCCAGTACAGCAGCAGACACCAAAAAAGGGGGCCATATTTAGGGAGCTACCTAAACCGGCGGTACAACATTTGCCCACATGTCTAGAATTGTTCCAGGGGTCTCTAGATACAGAATCCGGTTGATGACATTGCCGGGCTGAGACTTTGACACTTTTCTACACCTATCCGATTTTTAGAGTAAATATATTCGCTAAAATATTATTTTCGCGTCATTCTCACTCTATTATAATGTTGGGCCATTTAAATGAAATATTTTTGGATTTAGTTTTTTCTATTGATCAGGTCATATATATGTGGAGATAAAATAGTAAAAAATAACATAATTTTACACTAACATCCTACCTCTAAGAGCTATTTTGGATATTGTAAATGTGTAGCAAAATGCACTTTTTCAAAATTTGAATTTTTTTTCATTTTTTTGCATATAGTTTATGACTACAGGTTCGTTTCTGCACGAAAGTTTCCATGAGCGGTACCATTTGGTTCAGATGCATCCCTTAAGTCAGAATTAGGTTACCAATGCGTGATTGGTCGAGTAATTGATCATTATGACCAATTTTAAAATGACCGCCGTAAAATCCATGTTTTTTTCCCGAAATGTATTATTGAACATGGTTTTCTTAAATTTCGCATCACAAGCACGGTTTGAGTGGCTAATCTTACATTTTATTGTTCGTTCAAGTATTTAAAAATGCTGGAATGTGATATTTAAGACGCAATCCAAGATGGCTGCCAAAAATGATCAAGAAAATAGGCAAAATTTCACATTTTCTTGCAAATATTTTAGGAGTACATGTTTTATCATGTAAGAAAACCCCTACGATCGGTGTGATTTGGTTCAGAGACAACCCTTGAGTGATTAGTGCTTGATTTGTAGAGTAATTAATCAATATCACCGATTTTAAAATGGCCACCGTGAAATCAATGCTTATTCTTCAAATGCATAATCTAACATGGTTTGTTTAATTTTTATCTCGGAAACACGGTTTTTGTCTCTATTCCTATATTATTAATGCTGAACGAATTCACTGAATATATCTATGTATATTTTAAGTGCTATAATATGTTATTTAAGAACCAATCCAAGATGGGCGCCATATAAATGGCAAATAATATTGTGGAAACTTTTGAAAATAGTTCATGAGCACACGTTCTGTTCTGTACGAAAACCTCAGTGAGCGGTATTATTTGGTTCAGAGGCATATATTGAGTCAAAATAAGGTGATTAATTCTTTATTTGTCAAGTAAAAATGCATTATGGCGATTTCAAAATGTTAAATAAATGCATTATTGAACATTGTTTACCTAATAGTTATATCATAAACACAGTTTTGATGTAATATCTTGAAGCGACACGATCAGCCTAAAATCATCAACAAATCGGTAATTTTCTTTTCGCTTCTTAATATGACCATATGATGTAAACATGTCCATAGACTAGACATGCAAAAGTTTGTTTTATTTTTTGTGCGTACGCATTTACCAGTTAGGCGAGATATAGAGACGCAATTCCCGTATTTCTTATTTTGGACATGCATGTCCGAAATAAGAAATCTGGAATTTCTATCTGTTGCTAAAAATATACTACAGTAAAACAGATCACTTTTGTAGTGGCTCACATAATTTTCAAGGTGGTCTGTTATCACTTCTTCACTGGCAATGATCACTTTTTTAGTTGCTGAGATAACTTTTAAAATTGCTGTGATCACTTCTTCAGTGGTCAAGATCACTTTTGTAGTGGCTGATATAACTTTTAAAGTGGTTCTAATCACTTCTTTGGTGGCAAAATCACTTTTTTAGTGGCTGAGTTAACTTTTAGAATGGTTGCAATCACTTCATCAGTGGTCTAAATATTTTTTAAAGTCGCTGTAATCTCTTCTTCAGCGGACAAGATCACTTTTGTAGTGGCTGAGATAACTTTTATAATGGCTATAATCACTTCTTCAGTAGTCAAGATCACTTTGTAGTGGTTTAGATATTTTTAAAGTGGCTGTGATCACTTCTTCAGTGGCTAAGATCACTTTGTAGTGGCTTACATGACTTTTTCAACGGCTGAGACCAGTTTGTTAGTGGTCAAGATCACCTATGTAGTGGCTAACATAATTTTTAAAGTGGGTGTGATCACTACTTCAGTGGCTAAGATCACTTTCGTAGTGGCTGAGATAACTTTTAAAGTCGCTGTGATCTCTTTTTCAGTAGTCAAGATCACTTTGTAGTGGTTTAGATATTTTTTAAAGTGGCTGTGATCACTTCTTCAGTGGCTAAGATCACTTTGTAGTGGCTTACATGACTTTTTCAGTGGCTGAGACCAGTTTGTTAGTAGCCAAGATCACCTATGTAGTGGCTAACATAACTTTTAAAGTGGGTGTGATCACTACATCAGTGGGCAAGAGCACTTTTCTAGTGGCTGAGATATTTTTTGAAGCTGTTCTAATCAGTTCTTCGGTGGCGAAGATCACTTTGTATTGGCTGAGATAACTTTTAAAATGGTTGTATTCACTTCTTCGGTGGTCAAGATCACTTTTGTAGTGGCTGAGATAACTTTTAAAATGGTGGTAATTACTTCTTGAGTGGTTGAAATCACTTTTGTCATTGCTTAGATATTTTTTATAATGGTTGTAATCACGTCTTCAGTGGTCAAGATCACTTTTGTAGTGGATGAGATAACTTTTAAAATGGTGGTAATCACTTCTTGGGTGGGCGAAATCATTTTTGTCATGGCTGAGATAATTTTTATAATGGTTGTAATCACGTCCTCAGTGGTCAAGATCACTTTTGTAGTGGCTGATATAACTTTTAGAATGGTTGTAATCACTTCTTCAGTAGTCAAGATCCCTTTGTAGTAGCATAGATATTTTTTAATGTGGCTGTGATTATTTCTTCAGTGTCTAAGATCACTTTGTAGTGGCTTAGATAACTTTTTCAGTGGCTGACACCAGTTTACTAGTGGCCAAGATCACCTTTGTAGTGGCTAACATAACTTTTGAAGTGGCTGTGATCACTTCTTCAGTGGTCAGGATCACTCTTCTAGTGGCTGAGATAACTTTTAAAGTTGTTCTAATCACTTCTTCGGTCGCAAAGATCACTTTGTATTGGCTAAGATAACCTTTAAAGTGGCTCTAATCACTTTTTTAGTGGTCAAGATCACTTTTGTAGTGGCTGACATAACGTTTAAAGTGGCTTTGATCACTTCTTCAGTGGTCAAGAACACTTTTGTAGTGGCTAACATAATTTTCACAGTGCCTGTTATCACTTCTTCATTGGCCAAGATCACTTTTGTATTGGCTGAGATAACTTTTAAAGTCGCTGTGATCTCTTTTTCAGTGGTCAAGAGCACTTTTGTAGTGGCTGATATAACTTTGAAAATGGTTGTAATCACCTTTTCGGTGGTTGAGATCACTTTTGTCATGGCTGCGATAACTATTATAATGGTTATAATCACTTCTTCAGTAGTCAAGATCACTTTGTAGTGGTTTAGATAATTTTTAAAATGGCTGTGATCACTTCTTCGGTGCTAAGATCACTTTGTAGTGGCTTAGATAACTTTTTTCAGTGGCTGACGCCAGTTTGTTAGTGGCCAAGATCACCTATGCAGTGGCTGAGATAACTTTAAAGTGGCTATGATCACTTATTTAGATCACTTTTGTAGTGGCTTAGATCATTTTCAAAGTGGGTGTGATCGATTCTTTAGTGGCCACGATCACTTTTATGGTGGCTGAGATAGCTTTTAAAGTTGATGTGATCACTTTTGCAGTGGCCTAGATCACTTTGTAGTGGCTTAAATAACTTTTTCAATAGCTGACACCAGTTTGTTAGTGGCCAAAATCACCCTTGTAGTGGTTGAGATAACTTTTAAGGTGTGCGTGATCTCTGGAGTAAACACCAAAACAGTGTTTCTATAATGATTATTAGGTATTATATGTTTACCAATTACAATAATTAAAGGGAACTGAGTGTTCATTTTTTGGGAGACACGGCTTTAGATCACCGGGGCCAAAGCTGAACAAACGCATAGTTTCTTGTCGTCATTTTTACTGCTGCCATCTTAGATTTTGTCTTAAAGTACTTAACATTACTCTTAGTGAATTCACTGAAAATTAAAAGGCAAAATTAAATACCAAGACCGTGGTTGAAATGACTATTATATTATGCACAACATGTTCAATAAAGCATTTTAGGAGGATTCATTGATTCCATGGCGACCATTTTCTAATCGGCCAAAAGTATTAATTACTTAACAAATTAAGCATTAATAACTTGATCTTGACTCATAGGACGTCTCGGAAATAAATAATACCGCTCATTGAGGTTTTCATACAGATTGTTACCTATTTGGATTGAGATCCATATAGGTGGGTTTATGTTTTGTTTGTAGCTTTATTTACTGTGTCATTCCCTTCAGTTTCTCATTGCAGTCAGTGCAGACAAAATACAACAGTTCACTGAATGTAAATGATTAGGCTGTAGGCTTGGCTGTTGGTTTTATCCTTCCACACTATAAGCTGTGGACTAAACAGTACTCTTAGCTGTTTTTTTTCTGTGCAAAACAGGGATCCAAAAGTATCCAATCACATACTAAGTTTTCTTCCCAATCATAGAGCAGCTGTTTTATGATTGGCTGCATAAGAGTACTCTCCTATATTACCAATCTGAAACCTCTTGAATCCATCGCTGTAGTCTCCATCTGGATTCCCAAATCAGTCCTTTGTTTGCCAGCCTGGAGCTAGTTGGGGTGCAGTCATTTTTCTATACTTTTTTATACCCACCTCCTCCCTCATCCATCCTCTCTTCTTATGTCATACTAACATCTTCAAGTTATATAGGGAGCTTCATAAGTGGGCATTCGATTGCCATCTTGGCCCCCAATCGTGCTCTCAAGCAGCCTCAGCAGCATCATGATACGCGGCAGGGTAGCTTCGCTCATGAGACACAGCACTAATGCTTCTTCATGACCCAGAGAATTACACCCCCCTTATGATGCTGGAGAACTCCCCAAAAGCCAATTGTAATATAAAGAATAAATTGTAGTTTGAGTAATTACTGACTTGATCTCATTTCATTCGTCTTCATATATCACATTCGTCTGAACCGAACTTGTTCTAAGCACTTATCGTAAAATTGATTTAAAATAGAATAGAGCGTGTGCTCATAGATTATTTGTAAAATGGTGCGACATTTTGAAAATGTTGCGGCGGCCATCTTGAATTTCTACTTTTTCTCCATGTTATCATACTTTTAATGAACATGGTGAGGATTAAAAAGTAAGATTAGACATTTACCCGGTAAATCGTGTCTGTGAGATAACTGTGTAACGAACAAACCGGTAATATATTTCACAGTGACTATTTTGAAATATGCGATAATTATTAATTATTCAACACATCAAGCATTAATTACCTTTTTGTTCATGGGTAGGTGTTTCTCAATGAAATGATACCGCTCATGGAGGTTATCGTACACCATTAGAGCCTGTGCTCATAAACTATTTACAAAAAAAAAAGTGAAATTTTGAGCCTTTTCTTCACCATTTTCTGGCGGCCATCTTGGATTCGGTAGTAAATATCACCTTCCAGCATTTTTAAATACATAAGCGAACATTAAAATGTAAGATTAGATACCAAAACTGTGATTGTGATGTAAAATTTAAGAAAACTATGTTTGATAATACATTGCAGGAGAAATCATGGATTTTACGGCGGCCATTTTAAAATTGACCATAATGATCAATTACTCGAAACACCTAGCATTGGTAACCTAATTCTGACTTAAGGGATGTATCTGAACCAAATGGTACCGCTCATGGAGACTTTCGTGCAGAAACGAACCTGTTGTCATAAACTATATGCCAAAAAATGGACAAATTTTACATTTTTGAAAAATTGCATTTTGCGAAATATCTACAATATCCAAAATAGCTCTTCGAGGTGGGATGCTACTGCAAAATTATATTTTTTTTACTATTTTATCTCCACAGATATATGACCTGATGGATAGAAAAAAACTAAATACAACAATATTTGATTTAACTGGCCCAACATTGTGATAGAGTGAGAATGACGCGAAAATCATATTTAAGGGACTATTTTCTCTAAAAATTGGTTATGTGTACAAAAATGTCAAATTCTCAGCCCGCCCCCAGTTCCGGCAAATTCATCAACCAGATTCTGTATCTAGAGATCCCTGAGAACAATCCTAGACATGTGGACAAATGTTGTACCGCCGGTTTAGGTACCTCGAAAATTTGGTCCCCCTGCTGCTGTACTATTATACTTATTTAATATTATGGATTGGTATTTTAGTACAGTAAATATGAAAATGTAACATTTGACCCCACATTAAAACAAGAGTCAGTTAAATTCTGGCTGGTATTTATCTTTGTGATTGATGTTAATGTTTCTGTCAGAATACTGGGTGAGATAGCAGATGGAGGTCACAAAGAGGACGATCTGCTGCATTCCCTTCTCACTGTATTAAGGTGATTATAATGTGAAAATCTAACACTTTATTGCTCAGTTTGTAACATTAATTATTCAGTATTTTCGGGTAGTATTGCTACAATGTTGATTTTTAGGTCCCAACCCCTAAACCCACCAAGTTATTTAATTGGAATTTTCGTCCACTTGAAGGTGTGGCTCGCTGACGCGATCCACAACTTCAAGTGAGTGAAAATTATTCAGGTTTGACAAAATGGAAGTTAACTATTTTCAAATCTGGCCGATTGATGTCCCATTTTATATTTAACATGTTTGAAAGGAGGCATTTTATGTGCTAATAAATAAATAAACAACCGAATATAATCGGGACGATGGGTTAACGGGTCAGGTAAATATCTCTCTCATGGTGGTTTGAAAGAGACATTTCTATGAATTAGACAGTTAAATTATTTATAAAATTAAGAGAAATATTTGTTATTTTCATTGTGGGTTGGATAATTCGGCGCCAAGATATTCAGACCACTTAATAAATTGGGCCATACTGCTTTGTTTTTTAGCGACGAATACTTCCAAGGAGCGACTACATTCAGGCGTGATAAGGTGGAGAGCATACTGACTGAGATGGGGGTTAGTTATCCAAGCCTGGGTACAAGTCCAGCACTGCTTAACACATATGTCAACTATATCTACACATAAGTCACATCTTCCACGCAGGCAATATTGTTATGTGGTGAAACGCGAAAGAACAGTAAAAACTAGAGGAGAATTGGGACTTTTCAAGTAACAATAATGTTTGGAATAAGTTTTATGAATTTTTGTGGTGGCCATTTTAAGTTTTGTTGTGTTATTTGTATTATCATTGATTGGCGGTTTGCTTCTATGTTTTTGGCAGCCATTTTGAATTGGAATTTTAGATTTCAGATTTCAGATTTCGGACTTCAGACTTCAAATTTCAGAGATCAGAAGTCCCCACTTAGTTTTTGTTCTTTTAAACAGATATATTTTTGTTTGCAAATTGAAGTACATTTAGAGGGCTCAGTAAACACATAGACTTGACTCTCTGTTCATTTAATGTTGTATCTCTGTCTGTGATGGTAGCCCAACATTAAAACAACATTAGGTCGACTTTTCCTGTTTGAACGATTTACAACTGCTATTTTAATTTTAAAATCTAGCATTTAAAAGATTTATACTGTCCATATCAAACACCCAATGTTGTTTCAATGCTGGGTCACTGTCTGCGAGGCTGGCCCGCATTAAAACATTCTTGGATATATGTATTTTAACTATTTAATGTAGAGGGTGCTCAAAAGGTGGAAGTCGGTTGTGTCGCCTATTACAAAAGGCCCCTATGGACTGGCCAAGATTCCATTCATGAGGCTTAATTCACCAGACATCGATCCACATAGTGGTCCAGAAAATCCTGGGTAAATCCGGAAGGACAGCTGGGAATTCCTAAAAATGCATAGCATGCATACCATAGCATGCATCCTGACTATCCGAGAAATATTAAATTGTGTTAAATTTGTATTGTGTTAAATTGCAAGTTGATTGGGCACAGAGGAAAAAACCTAGCAGGAACCGTTGCTAACTCAATATGTTCGGGCATAGCCCAAAACTAACAAGTCATCAGTTAACATGGTTAACGGTGACTTGGTACAGGTGTGTATTTATCAATAAGATAGAAGGTGTGTACACTAATTGATTGGCCCCCAAAAAACCCCAATTATATAACATATACCATTGTGATCAGCACTATTCAAATCATAATATTTTACACTCTTAGCAGCTAAATGACGATGTAAAATCTTTTTTTGTACCGACTGGAGTCGTCTGCACAGTGACAGACGAGAGAGTCCGAAAAATTAAATGAAAATTTCTTTCAAAAATACGGAATCATGTGTGAGCACATGATTCACTTTATGGAACTTCAAGCAACTCTAATTGTTTTGTGTAATAGTACTTATAAATATTCTTGGTTACCTAATGGAAATTATACTTTTGTGTTAGAAATGATTAGTTAGGTCACCTAGTGACAGCCCTTATTAGATGGCCGCCAATCAGATAAGTTATGTATTTTTATCTGAGCTTAAATCCTTTGTTTTCACACTTTTATATTATAAAAATTGTTTCTCCCTCCTCCACTCCTTTCTCCATAAGTGATGGTTTGGTGTTGTGCTTGCACAATGCTTGTTCCGGGCTTTTTCGTTGCCCTTCACGGTCTTTAGATTAAGATACAAACATAGATGTAAATAAACATCCTCTCATAAACAAGCTGTTTGTCACTTTTACCAATACGAAATAACTGTTGTGTATTGGTTTTATAAATGTACCAATATTTGCTCGCATTTTTTACTTCGATCGTTAGACAATGTGCTTCTGACTAGGCAACTTCGTCAAAGTGATATCATGTTTTTGTTGACTGGTCAATTTATAAAATTACTAGTCCTTGTGGACAACTTAAATAGTACAAGCTATCCACTGCAGAGGACCCTGGTCCGTTTGTTATAAGTGGATTCAAGAGTTATATACTGATGATATGCTTATTATTTTACAAGTGCCTGTACCTAAATGAAATGGCTATATATACCTCATATAATTTTAGTCAGGCACGTTTTTTGTGTTTTATGTCTTTGTTTACAGTTTTACTTTGTATATATTCATCTTTGACATTTTTCTTATCAATTAAAGGACTCTCTAATGCCAGAATGTCTTTGTCATTTATTATTGTTGTTATGTTTGGGGTTCCATAAAGGATATTACTTAGAGTTATAATAGAGTTATAAGCCTCTGAAAGTGGACTAAATGTGTCAGAGCACCATGAAAATCCCTAATTGCCATTATTGTACGCCAATGACGCTGTTTTATTAGCAGAGTGTCCTGGTAATTTGCAGAGATCAATATGTTTAATAAAAGAATACTTATGGACTTATGGAAGCTAAATGTCAACGTAGCAAAAGCAAAGTTATTTTTTTTTCGGGACAGCTTTATTAAAAAACCTCTGGACATGTTGTATTCTAGTTGTATTCCTCACTTGTCCACTGTATTACCATTTGTCTACTATGTAACCTTAACCCAAAGTCTTTGTTTGCAATGATTATTGAGCTGTGGATTGACATACACTATCTAGTCCATAAAACAGTGTACATGGTGATGTACCGTATAGGATGACATAATATGCAGAAATGTTTTGATTTAAACACACCCGAGAGTTATTTGCTGAAACACAATTTTTATGTAAATATTTATACATGTTAACGCCATTTTCACGAATCACATGAGATACGATTTATTTTGTAAATGTATCATGTTTTAAACCATGTAACATTGCCTGCAGATGGACACTTTGGCTATATGTTTCAGCAATGCAATATATTCACAGTCTATTCACAATGTTGTAGATTATTAGGAAGTTGTCCGTGGCTTAGTGGACATTTTATTGATTTATTTTGGACAGTTCAGTTTTTGGAAGTATACAATTTTCTACCAAAATGGTAAATTAACATGGCGCAAACTATTATTTTGTGTTCTTGTATATTTATGTGTTTATTAAAATAACATACACAAATAAATTCAGTTAATTGTTTTCATGAAGGAAAAATATCACAAGAGTTCCTATTTCGCTGGAATGACCCAATTGTTTCCTAGTTAAATATATTTTGTAAGCTAGGCGTATCTGTATTAAGCAAACATAGCCTATTAATAGTGTAATTAAATTATTTGTGCACGTCAAAGGTTATTTTTAGTCAGCAGGTCAAAAGCGTCTATGACTAACAATGTGGTTCAACTGTGGTTCAGATCAGTGTTAATTTTAACTTCCCTAAATTGGGTTGTTTTATTTTGATAAGAAAAACGTTCACACTAGGATGTTATTGAAAGCTTGCGCTCTATAGAATATTTTGAATTGTATTAGCTAAGAAACACGGTCGCAGGAGCTAAAACACTAAACCGCATGCTGAGAAAGCAAAGGTGTAGTCTAATGATATCACGATCCTAGAAACGAGAACGCAGTTTTTGGTCCTGATTGAATACACTGTAGAATGTGTTCTTTAGTAATATTCATGAGTTTAAACTGATTTTTATATGGCCAATATAGAAATGCCTAACAAAAATGGTATCTTTGACATTCTAAAACACATGGTCAGACCATGGTCAAACGCGTGGTATTGTGATGAAATTAACATTAGATCAGCCAAGCTCATGATTTAGGGAGAGTGGTGAGAACCAGAAAGGGTCTTGACTACATTACTAACCCTAAAAGGCTCTGTTTCTTATCCAAAGTGGATATATAGTCATGACATTATATATACACTGCATGCACAATATTCAACAATCAAATTGTGCTCCTGTCAGTATTGTCTGGTGATATATATTGACTATTCCAGTAGAGTTATATTATATAACCCTTGCAAAACAAATTTGAGCAGGATACATGGAAAAACTTTTGAAGTTATCACACCCACACGGTCAAATTATTGACGTAAAATGCGAGCAATCTCAATAAATCGTTCATTTTTAATTTTTTGTTCAGTCATTATTGAAGTGTCCGAGAACTGGTTACTAGCAACATGCATACCAAATTTGAGAATTGTACTCAAGTTATCGTGCACATCATAGATCTAGAGGAAATGGATCGTCAACATCGCTCTAGGACGACTGAACTTGCGTCCACTCGCACTCTTGAGAAGTGCTGGTTACTGACTTCCGGTATGAATCTCAGAGCTGTCATCAGATCATAACAAACCAACATTCTCCGTCGATTGATCGCATAAAAACATCGACAGCGCAGCTCCACAGGTACGTACAAAGAAATACTATATCGGCAAAGATTCACAGGTGTTTAATTTTGTAAAAAAGTTTCGTTGTGGATGGTAATATGTAGATAATTTGCAAAAATATACAAGTTCCAGTGAGTGACTGCCGAGCGGCGAGTGGTCTGGACTCGGGCTGCCTGACTCAGTCATGTGTCAGTAGCAGTGTTCTGCCACGGTCTGCACTGGGCCAGCGTAATTACTGTCACTGATAGCGGATTAATTAAAATCAATAGTCTATGAAAATTAAAGATATGTTAAAATCTGCGGCAATAATGAACAGTGTCGAGTGTCACAGGATTTAGCCGTGACATTCTCTCATTCTGAAACCTGTTTGAGGAATCAAGCCACTGTCTCAGTGCCAGAGTGTCAGTCACTGTAGCCTGTAGGCCCCCCTATACTGGGGCTATGGCAGGCTATGAACTCTTTAGCACTCATTCTAACCAGTGTCCAACGCCAAAGGTGCCTACTAAACTGGAGGTCCGGTGGAGTAGGCCTAGTTCTAGGAGTACTAGGAGGCTTGGATATGAGCGTCCAAAATGAAATTATTTAGGCATTCAGCTCTAGATTCTAGCCTCCTAGGCCGTGGGTCTATATGAATGAGATAATTCTCATGAAATTTTGTAGAGGCCCACCATTCAATTAATAGGGTGGGCGGTGCTGCATTTTTTTTTAATTGGACAAATTATTTATTTGCAGTGGCTAACCGTACGAATATTTATGATTAACCTAAAATACGTAGGCTACTGTTAGTCACGTACGGATAAACACTCCCTTATTTATTTCACTTCCTATCTACAGAACTTTATTTTTTGCACACTCTGCCTTAAATTGAGGAAAATATATATTTCACTTTATTGAATAAAAAATTCTGTCTACAAAGTTGGATCACAAACTAGGCCAGAGTATATATTTATCTAGAAGTTCGTGAGGCTTCACAAATGTAAGGTTCATTTAATGATGCTGAGCGAAGTCGAGCAAGGCTCAACGTTTTATAAGGGTCATTGAATATATATTTAGGCCTACAGTCAATTGTTTATTTGATGAAAATTTGGTCTGAAAATATTTCTTTTGAAAATACATGTACTCCAGTCCCCCTTGGTGAGGTTGGTTGCACCCTAATCATTATAATATAGTTCTAGCCTATATTCATGATAATGCAGTTCAAGATCATTAATAATATATTTCTAGCCTAGGCCTATTTTCTTGTCATTTGGTATCAATCCTAAAATAAAAGAATATACATTTCTACTTTTATTAAAAACTACTTTGAATTGGTACTCCAGCAGTAAACCTCTTTGTGTTGTATTAGGCTGGAAGGAGAAGAAGGCTGGCAGACTTTAAATCTCCCACGATACAATAAATCAATGCTGGTTTAAGTTAGGCCAGTGTTTTAGACGTTGAACCATTTTGGCATTTTAATAAAAATTAGCAAATGTTTGGGGGTAAACATGGTAAATCTGCCAATGTTTTTATTTTTCAACAGAATTTAAAGATATAAATAATGGTGCCAGGCTCACCTTACAGAAACAACAGGGGTGCTGTGTGTTTCGAAAGCTTTTTAGACTGCTAGCTGTACTCCTCACTCTTTGATCCACCCTGGATATAGTAGACCCTTTTTAATATTACACATGTCAACTACCATATTTATGATAATAAATGCCCATATTCAAATAAACGCCCACTTCCCTGATTTGAAAATATAATCCACAATCATGGTAGGCCTACACTATATACCAGAGTAGACATAAAACACTAAATCAATATTCTAATAAGCTCGCACTTCCCCTATGTCTTTTTTTATTCAATTTACATTTTTACTGTCTTTCTTAGCTCTGTATATTGGCCTACTACCGGTAGATAATAGATGAAAAATATAATTGTTTGCCATGCACTGTCAGATAAAACAAATATCTAGGCTATCACTCGAAAAAAAATGTGTCTTTTAATATTCATTATTTGTTTGATCAAATATACCTGGTCTCCCCTAAATGTCAAATATCAGTCTCCCTAGGCTACTTACAGTTTATCAAATAGTCTAGAAGTTGTTTTGGACTAAGATATTAAATTTATGAAATTTAAACATGTTGTATGCTAACATGGTTAAATTCTCTTCCCCAAAATTCCCATGTCTGTTTTGGAGTATGTTGTGTGGAATCAGATGGTTATGTAAGCCTTTAATTGAAAAAAAATGCAAATATCTAATTATGTTTTTTTTTTTGTATTTTGCAGGAATTATCCCATCACATTTGGCTCTAAGTTTGACTGGTTATCTTCTACTCCACTGTGCTGCTGATATAAAGCTGCTCTCTGTACTCTTCAAATACAGGCATTGTTGTGTGTCAGAAACATGTTGGAGACTACAACACAACTAGAAACACCTGGTGTGATTCTTCTCAGTTTTTTATATGCAGACTCAGTGACTGATCAGTGAGCATTTAGGAATATATTTTTTACTGTTATTGGTTATAGACTCACTGCAATACCATAATCTAACATTGTTAGTTATAGGAGATTCAAAGCCAACTGTTTCACTAAATCTCAGGATATATGTAGGCTATGTGATTTTAACCCTATCAGGATACTTCATCATATATCTTAAAGACAATTAATGTAATGAAACATGGTAAGGTCTATAAATTATATTATGGATTGTTGGGCTTTATTTGAGATACAAAATCTTCAAATTTTTATTCACCTGGAGTTAGGAATTGCAATTTAGCATTCCCCATCTAAGGTGAATGAAAATAAAATAAGGCTAGATGAGTGATGTTGAGAAGTTAGACAAGAATCTGAGAATTTGATGACTATGTTCAGCTTTAAAAATATTATATATGTATTTAACCCTTGTACTACTAAAGTTTTTGTGAGTATTTTTCATTCATTTAAAGCTGAAAGTGCTAAAGCAGTTTCCAGC
Organism: Flabesymbios commensalis; assembly: GCA_964017125.1. Classification (NCBI taxonomy): domain Eukaryota; kingdom Metazoa; phylum Annelida; class Polychaeta; order Terebellida; family Flabelligeridae; genus Flabesymbios; species Flabesymbios commensalis. The sequence continues at coordinate 74,689,038 of OZ024911.1, forward strand.
TTCAAATGAATAAAAAATAATATTTAAATTTTTTTATAAAAAATGGATCTCTCCTAAATTGAATTATTTTATCAACTGCAAATCTACCACAAAATATGTTACGAATTTTAGTGGTATTTTATTAAGTCTGAAATTTGCTCAGCAGCACAAGGTTTAAAATAAAAAATTGGCCTAATGTCAGCAATGACTGACAATTATGTCAATAAAATATTATATTTGTGAATGTGGCTGTAATAATGGTAATAGTCAGTGCATGGTATAGTCTCAGAATATATGTAGGCTATGTGATTTTAACCCTATCAGGATACTTCATATATTTTAAAGAAAACTAATGTAATGAAACATGCTAAGGCCTATAATATAGCATATTATGGATGGTTGGGCTTTATTTGAGATACAATGTCATCAAATTTTTATTCACCTGGAGTTGGGAATTGCAATTTAGCATTCCCCATCTCAAGGTGAATGAAAATAAAATAAGGCTAGATGAGTGATGTTGAGAAGTTAAACAAGAATCTGAGAATCTGATGACTAAATATTAAAAATATTATATATGTATTGAACCCTTGTACTACTAAAGTTTTTGTGAGTATTTTCCATTCATTTAAAGCTGAAAGTGCTGAAGCAATTTCCAGCTACAAGTGAATAAAAAATAATATTATTTATAAAAAAATTGACCTCACCCAAATTGCATTATTTGATCAACTGTACATCTACCACAAGATATGTTACAAATTTTAGTGGTATTTTATCAAGTCTGAAATTTGCTGAGCACAAGGTTTCAAATAAAAAATGGACCCAATGTCAGAAATGACTGACAATTATGGCAATAAAATATTATATGTGTCAATGTGGCTGTAATAATGGTAATAGTCAGTGCATACCCATATATAATATAATGATCTGATAATGTACATCTATGCAGTAGTTTTGTCAGGAAGAGGGAGGGTTTTCAACCGGAAATATAACAGGGAAAAGTAAAAACAAGGAATTTCTGGTTATGGAATATGCCATGGTATTGTAATCTTGATTTTTTTTTCAAATATAATAATTAAATATTGTGCTATATATAGTTGAATAGTTGTGTTTAGCCTTTTATTTAATATATAGGTGAATGGTCGTGTAATATCCTTTTATTCAACAACCTTGAATCAATAAAATTTAAAGTAGAAATAACTACGTTGATTCAAATTGTACAAAATTAGGTAATTTTTACTCACTTTAAGTTCTGTGTTGTGGTAGCAAATCCATAAAACATCAAATAGGTTAAAATTTAAATTCTATAATTTAGTGCTTCTCATGTTCAAGGGTTAACTATTTTAAAAATTAGCAACCCAGTGCTATGCAGTGACCAGATTTAATATCAAAGAAATGCTAATATGCTGATATTTTTCAGGTTTTTCATATTATTTTTTAAAGAATGTGTTTAATTTTGTTGTTGAACATGTTTAATGTATCTTTCTGATAGTTATCATTAAAACATGAAGAATTTACTCTGTATTTTTGATTGATTGCTGTTGGTCTTTACGATTTTTAATTCATTTTCAGAGAATGTGTTCGTATTAACACAAAAATTTAATTACAATTATTTTAAGTGGTTTTCAATTTGGCGGAGATCCAATATCAAGGTTTTATCATCTCTATATCTCTGGGTTTTATATTGTTTTTCAAGTTTTTGATTGGCAAATACAGTAGGCTATTAGCATGATTAGCAACAATATCATTTTAATTTTAAAATATGTATCGGTATTGTACAAAAGTTATTATTTTATAAAATATCACTTTATGCTTAAAATGCGTAGTTCAGATTAACAGCTGCTTGTGCCGGGGTGGGGGGGGGGGGGGGGGGGTTGGGTCTGGAAATGCCCAAAAACTAAAGTAGTCTAGAAAAGGGTAATACATGTATCACTACCCTGAGGGGGTTAGCAGTGGTTAGGGCCTAACGTATTACTATAGTTGTCAAATGTCTGTGCTTGTCAACAGGTCAAGTTAAGTTGTAGAAATGTAGGTATAGATAACCTAGGCTAAATCATAGCCTAGGTTTAGACCTATAGACTATAGTCTATATTGAGTCATCTATCAGATTATATAGGGCCTAGGCCTAGACCTCTGTTTAGACTTGACATGATTAACCCTTCTGCTGCCGGAACCGTATATATACGGTTTCAAGCAAGTTTCTGAACAAATAAAATGACACTGAAATCCACAAAATTTTTTGATAGATACTCAAGTTTATAATTAAATAATTCAATTTTGCAGATGGCTATTTTTCATAAATGGACATCTTTTTTGCCATTTGAAGCTGGAATTTGCGTTAGCAATTCCAGCTTCAAATGAATGAAAAATAGAAATAAACAATTCAGCAGCCTAAGGGTTAAAGTCAGCATAATTTTCGGAAAGGTCTACAGTCTGTTTCACCAGATCCTGGGAGTAGCCTCTTTTCAATTTGCTCGGTTGCTGTATAAATTTTTTTACCAAAATTTATCTCAGTCAATTTTTTTCATCTTCCCCTAACAACGCTGAAAATTTGGTGGAATTTTGTTGCATTTTAAAACTTAGACTATTTGGCATGAAATAGAATTCTTGTTTCACGGTAAGGGGGCCACCATTCAATCTCCAAGGAGGGGGGGGGCTGGAGTTTTTCTTTAAATAAATAATTTCGGGCGAACTCTGCGTGAAATAAATAATTCACTTCAAGAAATTTTCTATATAAACATGTAATAAATTTGAAATTTTCAGCGCGCTGCCGCGCCAGGTTGAAATAAAGAATTTGTCAGCGACAAAAACTCTAGCCCCCCCTGGATATTAAATGATAGCCCCTAATGGCTTTAAAAAATTATTACATGCTAAATGGTCTAACTTCGATGATACACAAAAAAATCCACCAAATTTTCAGAGATGTTGGGGGAAGATGAGAAAAATATCAGTGAAAAATTTTGGTAAAAAAATTTAACCAGCGATCAAACAAATTAGAAAAAGGCTACTCCCAGGATCTGGTGGAACAGACTGTATACAGGGGCTGCTGAATCTGTGTAGTGCTGAGAGGTGGGGTAGACTTGGGCTTAGGCCTTCCTTAGCCCCAGCAGTGGCTGACACTGAGTGACAGTGTTTGCGATGGCGCACAGGGTCTCGCGTTGATCAAGGGGTGAAATTTTAGCTAGGGCCTAGGCCAGGGTAGACTTACCCCTATTGTCATGATAATATAGTAACGCCACTCGTCAGCCACTGCTACCATGGCTACTGGCCCAGACGGAACCGGTTCATTGACTGACAGTGTCACTGCCTGGTGAGACTTGAGTCTGAGAGTGAGACTGAGAGATTGAGCGTTCACGGCTCGGCTTCTCCATCAAATTAAATTGTAAATCTTTATTGTCAACGTGTTGATTGTATATATTTAGCATGTGTATTTCAAACTACAATTAGATATGTAATTATTTTTCACGATTATTTAAATATAACGCCACATTATTGAAAATATAGCTCGAGGTACTTGCAAATCGAGCCGATCACAAGCATAAGCAGATGACAGAACCGGGAGACCGGAAGTGAACAACCAGCAAACTTTGTGAGAGACCAGTGGACGGAACATCGAATACGGAATAATGAAGAACGCACCAAGAAGTTGACGATCCATTTTCTCTAGATCTATGGTGCACATAGCTAATGCTAACGCCGCCACCGACGACGCCGAACTTCAATTGCAATTACCCACCATTCTTAATTAAAATATTAAAGGCGGGCTGAACATGTAGTCAGAGAGGGAGAACCGCCTCGTGAGCTGCAACATAAACATGTAGTCAAGGAGAGAGAGCCGCCTAGTGAGCTGAACATAAACATGTAGTCAGGGGAGAGAGAACCGCCTAGTGAACTGCAACATAAACATGTAGTCAGAGAAGGAAAGCCGCCTAGTGAACTGCAACATAAACATGTAGTCAGAGAAGGAGAGCCGCCTAGTGAGCTACAACATAAACATGTAGTCAGGGAGAGAGAGCCGCCTAGTGAGCTACAACATAAACATGTAGTCAGAGAGGGAGAGCCGCCTAGTGAGCTGCAACATAAACATGTAGTCAGGGAGAGAGAGCCGCCTAGTGAGTTGAACATAAACATGGAGTCAGGGGAGAGAGAACCGCCTAGTGAGCTGCAACATAAACATGTAGTCAAGGAGAGAGAGCCGCCTAGTGAGCTGAACATAAACATGTAGTCAGGGGAGAGAGAACCGCCTAGTGAGCTGCAACATAAACATGTAGTCAGGGAGAGAGCCGCCTAGTGAGCTGAACATAAACATGTAGTCAGGGGAGAGAGAACCGCCTAGTGAACTGCAACATAAACATGTAGTCAGAGAAGGAGAGCCGCCTAGTGAGCTACAACATAAACATGTAGTCAGGGAGAGAGAGCCGCCTAGTGAGCTGCAACATAAACATGTAGTCAGGGAAGGAGAGCCGCCTAGTGAGTTGAACATAAGCATGTAGTCAGGGAGAGAGAGCCGCCTAGTGAGTTGAACATAAACATGGAGTCAGGGAGAGAGCCACCTAGTCAACATAAACATGTAGTCAGAGGGGGAGAGACGCCTAGTGAGCTGCAACATAAACATGTAGTCAGGAAGAGAGCCGCCTAGTGAACTAGAACATAAACATGTAATCAGGGGGAGAGCTATCTAGTGAGTTGCAACATAAACATGTAGTCAGGGAGAGAGAGCCGCCTAGTGAACTGCAACATAAACATGTAGTCAGGGAGAGAGCCGCCTAGTGAACTGCAACATAAACATGTAGTCAAGAAGGGAGAGCCGCCTAGTGAGCTGAACATAAATGTGTAGTCAGGGAAAGAGCCGCCTAGTGAGGTGCAACATAAACATATAGTCAGGGGGAGAGCCGCGTAGTGATTTGAACATAAACATGAAGTGAGGGACAGAGAGAGCCGTCTAGTGAGCTGCAACATAAACATGTCACAGGAAGGGAGAACAGCCTAGTGAGCTGCAACATAAACATGTAGTCAGAGGGGAGAGCCGCCTAGTGAGCTGCAACATAAACATGTAGTCAGGGAGAGAGAGCCGCCTAGTGAGCTGCAACATAAATATGTAGGCAGGAGAGAGAGAGCAGCCTAGTGAGCTGCAACATAAACATGTAGTTTCATTAGCTCAGCACACCAGACATATATATTTGCATTCGCTTTAGTCTCTTGAGTTCACCTAAAAAGTACCTTGCACTTGACAGATAGCTCTGGTAAAAACAGTACACTAATAATAGGTCGTGCGGAGATCTGAATCAGGTATATTACTTGGATCCGATAATTTTTACGTTAGTGAAAACCTCGCGACATTCAAAGTGAATCAATTTTGGCTTGGCATGATTCCTGCTTAAGTCGCTGCTTAAATGTTGGGTAGATGTAAGGTTAACTTAACCATAAACAGGACATGCGCTGATACAATCTCTAGTTATTTGTATTGCCACACAGAGTTTTGGTATTGAGTAACCATTCATATCCATATCTGAAGGTTTATCAATGGTCAATGGTCAGTAGGGGTACCTCAAGGCTACGGCTCAGTCTTGGGGCCTTTATTAACGACCCACCTACACTCCTCAGTCGAGCATCAATTAATATATGTGCTGATGACTCGGTATTTATCGCAGCTGATAGTCACTTAAGAAGGTTGAAGAAATTCTTCAAACTGATTTTGGCAATATTATAAAATAGTTTTACCAAAACAGATTAATTCTCACCCGCATAATCAAATACATTGATGTTGATATTGATTCCAAACTTAATTGGAATAGCCATATTGATAGGCTCTGTGAACCAATTTCACTTAAAATTTGAATCACTGAGGCGGCTCAGACCTCAGATCGTGCCAACTGCATTTCAACTGTAATAAATACTATTTGCTTCAGTATGATCTGACATTGATTATTGTTTAATTGCCGCTGGGAGATTTACATCTAATAAGCACCTCAATATACTTCAAAAATGCATAAACCGTGCTGCAAGAATAACCACTAATTGCTAAGTGCTATCAACATGAATAAAGCCCTACTTAAAGATCGGACGCTAGTGTAGACTCGTCAGACTATGATCCCATTGAAGATAGTCAACAAATGTTACAGTACAGTACAGTGTACAGTACAGTACAGTACAGTACAGTACAGTACAGTACAGTACAGTACAGTACAGTACAGTACAGTACAGTACAGTACAGTACGGTACAGTACGGTACGGTACGGTACGGTACGGTACGGTACGGTACGGTACGGTACGGTACGGCACGGCACGGCACGGCACGGCACGGCACAGCACAGCACAGCACAGCACGACACGACACGACACGAAAAAAATATGTTGGTACTTCAGTGGAAGATTTAATAAATATATTTCTTTGGAAAGAGTATCTTTAAAAAGTCGATAATTCAAACATTTATTGCTTTCAAAAACATGACTTCTCCAATGTTGCATTGTGGGAAGTTGTCTGACTGGTTAAATTCAGGCCGGAGGCAGTCTCTGATACTGTTCGGAGCAGACTGTCATTGTTCCTACATGATCACGTTTTTTATGATCTAACATAAGATATTACCACATATCAGGATGGTTGCTTTCTGAATTTTATGTTCGGTCCGTTTTATTTTGTATGGTCAGGGATATTTTCGTCGCCTTTGTTATCAGACGAGATGGTGCCATGCAGAGGATTTGAGATATGCTGGTTTTCTCTTTGAGGTCGGGAATAGTTTTATTGCCAGTGTAATATTGCATAATTATGTGGTAAAGTCTGTGTCGTGATCGGAATGGTGTGGGTTACCAACTAAAAATATTATGGTCAATGGATGGTCATGCTATCTATGTATGTATTTAATTTATATGCGTTTTTATGTGTGAGTGCAATGCTTGACAAAGAAGACGTTCATCATTTTATGGCATTATAAATGAACCTTATCTTACATCTTTATGCTGATATAGTGTCGCCATATGAATAAACTGAACTTTTTTTTAAAATACTTTTCTTCATAGCTAAGATTTTCATAACTGATATAATTTGTTTATAATAAAAGTTTTTGGTAATCTAAGTATGATTATTATGTGAAAATGTATCAACACAATAACAGGTGATTTTACCCTCCCCCCCCCCCCCCATGGCAATGCCAAGTAGGCTAAGTTAATTATAAGTGTAGCTTTGATCAGACTATGAATATTTGCATTTCGTATATCATTGCCATAACAATATTGCAATTTTAGAGCTTTATTGTATTATTGAATGTATTTAACAGGCACATGTTTAAATTAAATAGCAGCTTTGATTATATGAAGGCCTATGTACCCTTTATAAATATACTTTAATAATAATACTCTTTAAAAACAAATAACACTTTTCACCGTGGAACAAAAAAGACGCATAATTCTGTATCGTTGCTCACATTTTCAGACGAGTTTCAGATAAATTTTCGAAATGTAAACTGTTGTTATGTAAATGTGCGTTATAAGATTGAGCCTCGCTCACAAACTCGGATAATGTCAAAGCTCCGTCCGCCTTGTGGTTTAAGAAATGAAATGAAATGAAATGAATCGGGCTTTAGGCCACCTTTGTGCACATATAGGCTAAACTGGGCCAGGAGAACCTCCTGAGGATGGTGAGATGATTGAGATGACACTGTCCTCCAGACACAGGATTCGAAATTCGAGCCCTGGCGGTCTGAGGCCGAGCACGCTACCTCTCGGTCACTGAGGCTCCCCACATACTGACTTTCACACATGGATGGGGAAGAAACATTTTTGTTTCTTTGAAACCGCCGAGACCGGGAACCGAACCCCGAACTCTGGCGTGAAAGGCAGCGGTGCTAACCACTAACCTAGGGCCCCCGCCCTTGTGGTTTAAGAAGATTGCGCTATATTTGCCGTTGGGAGAACAGTGAGTTTACGTTGTGTATCTGGTGGTCGGGGCTGTGTAAATTAATCAGATCCAGGCGGCTGAGCTTTTGTCCCGCGGATTCAGGGTGATTACACACGTGTGTGTGCGCTGGCAATCTGAACCAGGAAAAAAAACTAGGCCGCGAGAGTTTATTGTGGTGCGAGCAGCGTATACGTTGTTTGTTCTCTTTAAAAAAGCCGGTACAGTGCTGGGCCAGCGTCGGAGATGCTTGCCCAGCATTTTGCCAATGTGTTATGTCGGCCAGGTACGCAGTGTTTGAGCAGAGGTCCCAGAGAGGCTACATCATGCTGCTGTGATATGAGGCTTGGTGTGGATTTAGGGAGGTCGGCTTGCAGCTGATATCAAGTACGATATTATAAACCCCAAGACTGATTAGAACTCGGACTTTATCAACACGGGGCTCTCGATGTAATTAGCTGGTGGTATGTATGTTTCACGCTCATTTCAATGGTAGGTTTAATAATGTTCAGTCATGTGAATCGAGTGGAATGTCATTTCCTCGTCGCAATTACAATCATGTCCTATAAAATTTGCTCGACCATTTTGATTCTGTGCATCTGCATGACGCATGTATTTTGCTGATTTATTGTATGTTTATTTATATATTTGTGTTTTGACATAATCAGTTATTGCCTTTCATTTCTAATACAATGTAGACATTATATAATTGACAGTCAGAATACGCAGAGGATCAGGCTAATTTCTTGACAAGCCATAATTACTACATTTTAATATGGATCAAATGACACCGTTTATATCACAAGTTAATTATATGTTAGTGAAATAAGTTATTGAAATAAGTTATTGAAATAATGTCTACCACAATATATATAATAGGCCACTTCTCTGTCGTATGGATCAATAAATCGATATCAGGACCGGGCATAGCTTAACTTTTCAGACGTAAATCACGATGTAATCACTCTTACCAGTTTCTATCAAACATATTTTGGAGGTGAAATATTTGGCTAATTCGGAAAGACCGACAAATATTACGCCAAGCCTGCCAAAGATATGCAGGATTTGGGATCCAAATACCCCCGTTTCGGCCAAATGTTGTGTACATAGGCCTAATTGTTAGGTCTTTTTAAAAACCATGTTACTAATTGCCATACGTCTCCTTACGTGCTTTATTATTTGCTTTGGAGATTGCTTTAAAATTTGTCAATCCATACCATATATAGGCGTGGTCGGCCATTAAGCGGGAGTCGACATGAGCGACATATATGTGTGGATTAATAATAATATATACACGGTATGTATTATATTTTAGAGAATCCGTTGACCACTCTTATCCATATAATATGAATTGAATTAAAAGCTGTATAGCTGTGTAATATACAAGTACAAAAGCTGTATGTCCGTGTAATAAACAAGTACAAAAGCGGTGTGACTGTGTAATAAACAAGTACAAACGCTGTGTGGCTGTGTAATAAACAAGTACAAACGCTGTGTAGCTGTGTAATAAACAAGTGCAAAAGCGATGTGGCTGTGTAATAAACAAGTACAAGAGCTGTGTAGCTGTGTAATAAACAAGTACAAAAGCTGTATGGCTGTGTAATAAACAAGTACACAACATGTGTGGCTGTGTAATAAACAAGTACAAAAGCGGTGTGGCTGTGTAATAAACAAGTACTAACGCTGTGTGGCTGTGTAATAAACAAGTACAAAAGCTGTGTAGCTGTGTAATAAACAAGTACAAAAGCGGTGTGGCTGTGTAATAAACAAGTACAAAACATGTGTGTCTGTGTAATAAACAAGTGCAAAGCTGTGTGGCTGTGTAATAAACAAGTAGAAAGCTGTGTGGTCGTGTAATAAACAAGTACAAAGCTGTGTGGCTGTGTAATAAACAAGTACAAAGCTGTGTGGCTGTGTAATAAACAAGTGCAAAGCTGTGTGGCTGTGTAATAAACAAGTACAAAGCTGTGTGGCTGTGTAATAAGCAAGTGCAAAGCTGTGTGGCTGTGTAATAAACAAGTAGAAAGCTGTGTGGCCGTGTAATAAACAAGTACAAAGCTGTGTGGCTGTGTAATAAACAAGTACAAAGCTGTGTGGCTGTGTAATAAACAAGTGCAAAGCTGTGTGGCTGTGTAATAAACAAGTACAAACGCTGTGTGGCCGTGTAATAAACAAGCACAAACGCTGTGTGGCTGCGTAATAAAAAAGTACAAAAGATATGTGCCTGTGTAATAAACAAGTACACAACATGTGTGGCTGTGTAATAAACAAGTACAAAGCGCAGTGGCTGTGTAATAAACAAGTACAAAGCGGTGTGGCTGTGTAATAAACAAGTACAAAAGCTGTGTGGCTGTGTAATAAACAAGTACAAAGCTGTGTAGCTGTGTAATAAACAAGTACAAACGCTGTGTGGCTGCGTAATAAACAAGTACAAAAGGTATGTGCCTGTGTAATAAACAAGTACACAACATGTGTGGCTGTGTAATAAACAAGTACAAAGCGGTGTGGCTGTGTAATAAACAAGTAGAAAGCTGTGTGACTGTGTAATAAACAAGTACACCATTTATAGCAAGACGACGTTTTAGGTAAACAATGACGTCAAGAAGAGGTGGCCTGCCCAGGCTGCGGACAGCCCAGGTGCTGGCGTCTGTGGACGGCATCAGACGTAATATATGGAACTTGAGAAACAGGATCTCCTCCTACACGATATCAGTGAGAGAGCTCGTGGCGAGCTGGCGAGAGAGAGCGGAGAGAGGCGATCAACAGGACGACCTCAAACTGCCGGCACATCTACTCAATCTGCGTCAGATGATACAAAACACTATCGAAGTGAGTGCATTTTCTCTTCCATGTATGTAAACCAGCCTGACATCGCTGCGCACATTTCTACAAATCAGCCTGACGTCTCTGTAATGTGCTCCGAGCTTTTCTACATCGATAAAATAAGTGCAGCTTTTTGCAAAATATCCAGGTGTTAGTCCAGTTGCCAGCACCATCATTCATGTAGTGGACCGGGATTTTCTTCTAAGTTCATTGTTTTTTTATTGATTTGTGTTCATATGCATGTTTCAAGCATTTTCAGATTTGTTGGCGTTGCGCCAACTTTGGGGATATTTTTTTATATGCTAATTTCCATAATTGACCCTAATTAACATACTTACTCATTTCAACAAATATACCATTTTTTCGAATAACTTTCACACGAGGAAGTGATTTATGACGTTATTTTTTGCAATTTAAGGTCAGGGTCAACTGATAATGTCAAGGTCAAGGCTGAAATATTGCCAAAATATCACTTGTGCATGTTTATATTCCACATATCTGCTAATTGTAAGGATATTTTTTAATCCGTGCCATTTTAAACATGTATGTGCCAGTATGGAGATGAGTTTAGTTAGGCTTATTTGCATAATTGACCTGATTAACATAAAAAAACGGTATGTGTAATTCTATGTATGTGTAGTGCCATATAAGTTTGAAACGTTGTAGTACTTTTTGACAACTTTAGAAAATCATCTCATGAGCTGATTTGCATTATTTACGTTAGTTAACATAATTAACCATTCCGATTATAGGGCTACAACTTTTTGGCAAATATGCTCAGAAACATTTTTTAAAACCACTTTTCCGTATAAGCTTGGCACGAGTGGGTCTTATGTCTTGCTTGCAATTAGAGGTCAGTTTCAGCGTTATAAGGCCAACGTCAAGTATAATTTTCTCTAATTAACATACTTGGTTATTTGAATCGAAGAAGAGAGAATAGCAGTTTATCTATTGGATCTAGAATCATGCATACTACTATTTTTCTAGTAAATTCACTCAAAAATCTATTCCTGGTGTTATTTTCACGATTTGCTGTTGTATTGAGTTATTGTATTTTATCAGGGTCAAAGTCATTTTATTACTACATTAACCGCTTAGGCACGTCTGGTTATCCGCATTTTTTCAAATGTGTAAATCGGTATAATGGTCACATAAGAATTAAAATCTGCGTAATTACCCCTTTAATTATGTAAACAGACATCTAATATGTGAGGGGTGTGGGTGAATGTCGTTCTATTGGGTAAAATAAAAAAAATGTCGGCGTAATGATGACGTAGCAGCCCAAAATGCATGATAGTCCGGTTTGCAATAGCGAATCTGGAGGGTGTGTTTATTTTCTTTAATACGTCTTTATACAAACTTCCCTGTATAGAATTCTAAATTCAGTTATTTAAACACGTCTTTATATAAACCTTACCATGTAGCATCCTAAACTATGCGCCAATATTGAGCTAATTATATTATATTTTAATGCACACATTTCACCATACCTAGCATAACCATCTCTTATGAGAACCGGCACAGAACATATTTGCTACAGTTCTTTAATGAGATCAAAATACAACGATGTGAATATCGAAAGCTAAAAAATGATATTCAACCTCTTATTTAGTTTTTCCCATCCGGGTGACATTGCATCTGTGTACCCTTAACACCAAATTTTAGTCACTGGCTTACACAGATATGCATAATCTACTTCCGTGCTTACTTGTTTCAATATTAACTAGAAGATTCAGGGTCATATTTTTACACATGACGTCGTTTTGTTATAATAAAATGGAATCAAAATGTCTATAATTGTAAATAATCTCACTGAGTCGATATATTCTGTTCTAGTAGTATACTATTATTTAGAACTTCATATATTAAGATTATGCTGTTATATCCTGAAATCATGGCGTCCTATGCTCTCAACTCAGTGTCATGTACTGACTTGATAGCCTAATTGCTCCCCACAATATTGAATTTTTACGAATGAGCGGGGAAGAAACATTTTTATATTTGATACTTAAAGGCTAGAGCGGGGTTCGAGCCCACGATCTCTGACTTTCCAAGCAGGCAGCTTTATCCACAGCACCAGGGCCCAGTTAAACTTGATCTCTAATCACAAATAACAGAAACATTACTTGATCGTGTCCAATGTATTTTACACCATATACTACCTCTATATTATACAGGATCTGCGCACGGATGCTGAGCTAATGCTACAGAAGCAGTATGTGAGCGGAGCCCAGGAGCGAGAGGTACTGAAGCTGGAGAAAATGATAAACGAGTTTAGTTACCTTGAGCAGCAGGTTGCTCGGGCAGACCAGATAAAATGTGAGATAGCGTCACTGCTGAGCAATGACAACTCAGAAGGTGATGTACAACCAAGTCCTGTACATAAGGCCGAAAACACGGATGTTATGGGTGATGACGAAATGACCACACTGCCAAGTTTAGATGATGCTAATGCCACACCTCGAAAAATATTTGTTCCCAATAGCGTCAAGCCATCTCTTGACAAAACTGAAGCCTTGAGTGAAAAGGATAATGGTTTGTCGGCCAGAAAGACAGAGGATGACACCCCAGGTTTGTCTGCTGACCATGTTTGTGCTGCCACCTATGTGAACCGTCTAAACACATCTCCCAGAATGCCTCAGATCTCCAGAAACGTCACACAATATCCGCTCGTCAGACAAAGAACTATGTGTCGTGTTTCTCACACACAAAGTAAGTCCCCTGGATACACATATAGATCAAAACCGGAAACTAGCAAACCAGGTAATCGCTACATTGTCAAATCTAACGTAGGCTACCCGTTCGGTTCATGTTTCCCATCTCTGGACCCCATTCCGCGCATGAGCAAGCTGAATAAGACTCACTGGTCGGCATCGAATCCGTGTCCCGCGCCTAGATTGCGAGCGAGGCGAGAGAAAACATGGCTGTAAAAAGTTTGTGAAAAAATTCTTGTGGTTTTATATGAGGTTACAAACGTAGTTACTACAGCATTAGAAACTACACATTTACACAAATTTACAAAATAATGGTAATTATAAGTTTACTTCGTTATTTTTACCTAAATCTATTTTCTAAGCTGTCAAATACTACCCTCCTCCATTTCAGTTGTTCTGATAAGATCACCTGATTTCGCCAGCTGAAAGTGGATAATGTTTTACTAAGCACTCGAAATATAAGTATCAGTTTTATGGCATCCGAGTTTTTATAATATAATATTAATAATAATAATAATAATAATAATAATAATAATAATAATAATAATAATAATAATAATAATAATAATAATAATAATAATAATAATAATAATAATAATATTAATATTAATAATAATAATAATAATAATAATAATAATAATAATAATAATAATAATAGCTTTATTTCACGAGAGTAAACCCAATGAGCGATAGCTCATCTGCCTTGGGACCCTCAACATATATACAGAATGTTTTTGGTAGGCGGCGCTAGTGTTGTTTTTAAAGTTGCGGTCACTGTGGCTGTAGTCAACTACGCGTGGATGTCAACTCTGCCATGTTAACTCATGTTAACTCTCACATTTTGCACCGCACTGTAGTCGTTTTTAATCCGTTTTATTAGCCGTTTAGCATGTTTGAATCGCAAATATTGGGAACGAAATGGGTGTTTAAATAAGATTTACAGATGTTTGGTTTCAAATTAAACAAATATGAGTAATTTCCATCCACTTGAGCGAGACACAACTTTCGGTGGGTGAATTTTTGTTTTTTTAATGTAGCGCATAAAGAGTTGAAAGTTATAGCCTGGTAAGAATTGTAATGGCGATGGTTTGGGCAATGTTCTATTTTGATGCGCTTTCTTGTACGATTCACCCCGCCAATTTAAATGTTCTGGTACGGCTGAAATTGCACAAGTCTGCCTCCAAGCATACGTGTTTGTTATATTAGTGTGTTATTTTGGTTTGTTTATGTCATCAATAGAGAGGCATAGTGCATAGGGTGCATGTACATGTTATATTTCATTTTTCATTTTTCTTTTCATTTTAAAGTATTTCTTTTATGGTTTTAGTTACTCTGTATTCAGGTATCTCTGATGTGTTCATTTGTTTTTATTGTGAGTTTTTCAATACCTAGTTTGTGCCACTTTTGCAAATGTAGTTATTTTTTACATTTTTTATGTTTGTCAAAACCATGCATGACTGTCATCACGTTTCAATTTTGTTTGCTGTAATCAAGACAGCGTCCGTTTGGCAGTTCGGGTCTTTCCGAGAGGTCAGTCGGAAAAAAAGGTATATAATTATATATAAATGAAAGACAAGTTGTAAGCATTGACCCAGTGTTGGGCCAACGTCTTGTTCTTAATACAAACTATTAGCGCTGACCCGGCGTTGAGCGGCTCAATGCCGTGTTTCTATTTCAGGGCAGAGGCGGTCAGTGAATGTCGTGGAGGTGGGTTAATGTACAGGTGGCATAATAGCCGGAATGGTGTTGTCTTCCGCACAATTGTTGGTGCAACGCTGGGCCAGCATCTGGTGATGGTGGACCAGCGTTTTACCAACGCAGGACACAGAAACATTGATGTGGGCTGTATTCAGATGGTACAATATTTGGGCCAACACTTTGTCTTGCATGTTGTAGTTGGCGCGATGCCAGCTCAGCATCCTAAGATGGTGGACTGGCATCGTGCCAACGCCTGGTTCAGATGGTAATATGACATCTACTGTTGAGAGGTGAAAGAGGGCATACAGCCACTAGGTTTGGGCGCGATACTTCTCTTTCACCTCTCACCTTTCACAGTGATTGTGATTTGGCTTAAGAGCGGTAACTAGTTACTGAGTCGTATCTAGTTACCGCTTTTTGCCTGGTGATAGAGGAGACTCTGTCTGAGCGTTTCTGGCTTTGTAGGTGACCATGTGGGTGGACTCAGGCCATTGATTCGCTCAGGCGAGAATCAACAAATGTATTCAGCTTATAGTGTAAGGCTGAGGGGGTTTGAGTCACCGATCAAGTCGTACCCTAGCTGAGAGGGTTGTTTTTCCTTTTCTGTATATAATGTAAAGCAGCAGCTGTCTGTCCCTTGTGTTAATAAAACTGTATCAAGCCTCAAGTGTTTTGGAATCCTGACTGGCGTCTCTGCAAAACATCCAAAAGTCATCATGAATCCCCATGTCTGTTAACAATGTTTGTGTACTCTGCTGACAGTCCAGATATGATCGATCATACCATACGCTTCGTGTCATGTCCATTCAAGATATATTATGACAGTAAAATGTGTCGTAGCATAAAGGTAGACGAGACTAACTCTATGATGGTATTAAACATTTATTGCGATTGTATTGTTGACGTTAATTTATATTTTATTTATACAAAACTTTTCATCATGTTTCCATGTCTTCATAGGCCTGTATATAAGTTTTCCATGTCGTTGTAGGCCCGCATATAGGTTTTCCATGCCGTTGTGGGCCTATATTGGTTTTTCAGGTTTTTTTAATAGTACAAGCATGTTAACCGGTCAAAATATGAGACATAGCCTATGTGCATGTTAACCGGTCGAACTATGAGACATATATGTGATGATTCACATTGTTAATCAATGATGCTGAGCCATGTCTGTCATCATGGTCATCGACATACTTACCAACCTTGGAGGACATTTCGTCCCATTAGGATAATAATGAGCTCAATGCACCATAACTAAAAAAACACGTTGTGTAATAAAAAGCTTAACTGAATGAGATTTAATTCCTAAAAAATAAAAAAAGAGGTTGTGTTAAAAAGAAGTTACGGCCATTGAGCAGGTTATACAAAAATCTTATAAAAAATTAAAAACAACTCAATCAATTAAGCTTGTTTTTGCAGTAAGTAGAATCTTATAACATTTAGACGAAAATGTCAATCGATTGAGCTTGTTTTTACATTAAAAGAAAAATGACTATTGGTGGACAAACTCGTTTTTACATTAAGTCCCCAAAAGGCTGTGGCTGAGACAAAAAATATAGTGCTAATTTTGGCCTGCTTATAGGTTTTCCATGTCGTGGTAAGCCTGTATAGGTTTTCTACGTCGTCGTATGCCCGTATATAGGTTTGTCATGTCTTGATAGCTTGTATATAGGTTTGTCAGGTCATTGTAGGCCTATATAGGTTTTCCATGTCGTGATAAGCCTGCATATAGGTTTGCTATGTCGTGGTATACCTGTATATAGTCGTTGTATACCTTTTTTTCATGTCGTTGTATATACGATTTTCCCTGTGTTGACTTGGGTCAGTATTGCGATATTATATTCTACAGCAACAACTGCATGTATATATACTGTATGTTCGATCCTTGCGTGGCCTGCTAGGAGACAGCTTTTCGAAAATATGCCAGTCTCCTTATATAGTTTATACAAGGACACTACAATTGGTGTGAATGTATTTAAAGCACAAATGAATTAATTAGAACTTAAATGAATTAATTCCCATATTTGCAACAGGGAATCTCGTATAGCTCTACACGAGGAGCCACATGGTGATCAGAATGCTACAATATTCATCTCTTCATGTCTCATAGGTGGCTCCTCGTACAGAGCTTATTCTAATTTAATAAATTTAATAAACATGATAAACCAGCGCCGAACCTTACTTTTTAGTGTTTAACTACAAGTATGATTATAATTATACTATCTGTTTCAAAAATGTTTTTTTTATTTTGATTTTAGTTTTCAGTAAAATAAAGTATATATGAGTCTCTCATAGCTTCTCATGTACAGTGGCTCGGTGTTTATACACACTGTGCCCCACCTTTTGTGAATATTATGTGTATTTATGTACTGAGGTGAGACATGAAGAGATGAATATTGTAGCATTCCCTGTCCCTTCCACAACTCATTGATTTTGACCATATGTAAATCGTTAAATGCATAATTTTGGTCTTTAATGTATTTATCTTCATATGCCATACCTCGCACCACTATAATGTAATATCTAATAAATTGTGTAGATCCTGCTCCGTCTCAGCTAATAGTGCAATATCGTCAGCATATGATAATGAAATATTAATTTGTTCATGCAAATAATTTTGCATACATTTTATGGAAATATGGCAACAAGACGAAGCCAGGTCCATGCATGTCAGACTCCTTTATAGCTAGGGCGTCAATCTAGAAAGCTATGATTTTGCTAAAGGTTGTTTTTCTTAGTACAAACATGTTAACCGGTCAAAATATGAGACATATGGGCATGTTAACCGGTCAAACTATGAGACATATGTGATGATTTACAGTGATAATCAATGATGCTGAGCCATGTCTGTCATCATGGTCATCGACAGACTTACCAATCTTGGAGGACATGTCGCCCCATTAGGATAATAATGAGCTCAATGCACCATAACTAAAAAAACACTTTGTGTAATAACAAGATTAACTGAATGAGATTTAATTCCTAAAAAAATAAAAAAAGAAGTTATGTCAAAAAGAAGTTACGGCCATTGAGCCCGTTATACGAAAATCCTATAAAAAATTAAAAGCGAAGAAAACACAACTTAATCCATTGAGCTTAATTTTGCAGTAAGAAGAACCTTATCACATTTAGAAGAAAGAGTTCAATCGATTTAGCTTGTTTTCTAAAAAAATGACTATTGGTGGAAAAACTCGTTTTTACATTAAGTCCCCAAACGGATGTGGATGAGACAAAAAACATAGTGCTAATTATGACAAAATAGTCTTATAATGTATAATGTGGATGTCTTATAATGCATATTGTGGATGTCTTATAATGTATAATGTGGATGTCTTATAATGCATAATGTGGATGAATAATATTTTTTGACTCAACTTAAACAAGAGTACATTGAAAAAAAACAGCCGTGTCAAGTAAAATAGCCAGGTAGTATCCGTGAAAACTATTTTAAGCTAATTTACATTGAGCATGGCACTAGATTGCAGGAAACGGGCTCTTTTTATAACCCAAAGTCCATGGTGGAGTACCCCCACCATGGATCTACTCATGGATATTTTGGCTTCCCGCCAAAATGCTGGTTACGGGCATGTAATATATATATATACTTTTATTAATGTATCACCCTGTATACAGTTCATATAAAGTTATAAAAGACAGGTCACTCATCATATAGAGTTGCGAGAGACAATTGTGCGTGCCTCGCTCATACACTTAAAAAAAAACAATATCAATTTTAAAACAGTTTTTAACAGATTGACTGAAAAAAATAATTACCTTAATGAATTAAAAGACAAACAGCGATTATGATAACGGGTTAATGGAATAACAAAATAATGAAGGAATGACTGGACGAACATACGGGCGGACGAACACACGAATGAATGAATAAATAAATGACAGGATAAATGACTGTATGAATGAATAAGCGAACGGACAGACGTACAAATTAACAGATTAAATGATGGAGTGAATGAATGGATAAATGAATTAATCAACATGATCACAGAATAAATGTAATAGTGAATGTCTTGAAGTTCAATGCGAATGAATTAAAATATATTTGTTATCACATGTTATTTGTCGCTCCACAGCGAATGTCCAATATAGACAGGCAGGTTTTGGCACACTTCCACGCGATCCTCTAAATAAAAAAAAAAATTGTCAATAACAGTCATTTTCATAAAAGCATTATTAAAATATGTTGCTTGGGTAAACAGTTCATTTCGCACTTCTGTGTACATAGTACATAGTACATCTTACGATTGTATGGACCTCATCCTCAATACAGTTATCACAGAAATGACAAAATCTCTGATCAGCAGGTACATACAAGTATCGGACAAGCTCAATATTAATAGGTGCAATCCCACACAAGAAACGGGTCATCGCGCTCCTCTGACCAGTCTGATACACTTTATCAACATACCTATCCGTACCGTATTCATGTTCAAAAAGTTTATAAGTTCTAAGTTTGTTCAAGCCGTGTCCCCTCTTTGCGTGAGGTCCATCTCCCAGTCGTGTAAAAATTGTTGTCTCGCAGCATCGCTCACTTCATTTTGCAGACTCTTAAAATTATTTTGAGGTTCCTTATTAGTGTTTATATTAAAAGATGTCAACATTTTTTAAACACGACCTGGCCATCCCAGTGTCCTTGTGGTTGGTCTCCCACTCGCCCAAATGAAAACTTTATGATTAATTCGTTCCGGTGACATTTGTGTGATTCTGTGTGAGTGCCACCTCCTGGTAGTATATATGCATATAAAGGCATCTCTTGCTGTATAGCTAATCCTTTGTTCTCGGACACACATTTTTTTCGATGCCCTGTCACATACAGATAGTCACATAGTGTCACATAGTGTCACAGAAGAAGTGTAACACCATCCTAGGCAGAGTTTGCACAATCCAGGCGTGATATTACAAGCGTCATCACCACCTTCGCGAGTGTGGTTTTATTGAAGTGTGCCTTCTCCTCCTAATGTGCCTCATATACATGTACTTGCTGCGGATAATGTTTCCCACATGCGTTGAGAGGGACATTTTTGCATCAAAGGTCACACCCAGCCTGAGTGTGACTTTTGATGCAGAAATGTCCCTCACAACTGAGCTGGTGTGTTTGCAACTCGCAGGCAGATGCTCAGATCAGCGAATTTGGCCATCATTGAGCATAAATATGTTACGCACCATCCACGCAATAATCTCCGTGCTACATTCTTGCAGGGCCAGGAAAGACGACACATCCCGGGGGTCAAATACTACATATAGCTGAGTGTCATAAGCGTAGATGTGACAACGTGCCGACGGAGGATTTTACCTACAGGTAGAAAGTAAATACAGAAGAAGGATCGGAGCTTGATTCGTTCACCACAACACGTTGGGTACATCCGCTGAGATACGACTCGAACCACTCATGGTCATGGCCAGACACGCCCAGGTAGGTTGTCCTCTGAGCAGGATGGAGTGGTCGACAGTGTCAAAGACCAGAGGAGGTTGGAACCGGAAATCACGTGACAAAGACCAACCAAAACCAGAAGCACACCTGTCCTGTTGCCGAGAACATGGTCGATGTCGTCGATGTCGTTTTTCACTCTCAAGATAGCTGTTTCAGTAGAATATCCAGGTTCATAGGCAGACTGTAGTGGCTCGTGTAAAATATCATCCTTACTACCATTATATAGCGTGAAGGGCGGGGGCCCTAGGGTAGTGGTTAGCACCGCTGCCTTTGACGCCAGAGTTCGGCGTTCGGTTCCCGGACTCGGCGGTTTGAAAGAAACAAAAATGTTTCTTCCCCATCCACGTGTGAAAGTCAGTATTGTGGGGAGCCTCCGTGACCGAGAGGTAGCGTGCTCGACCTCAGACCACCAGTGCTCGAATTTCGAATCCTGTATCTGGAGGACAGTGTCATCTCAATCATCTCACCATCCTCAGGAGGTTCTCCTGGCCCAGTTTAGCCTATATGTGCACAAAGGTGGCCTAAAGCCCGATTCATTTCATTTGTATAGCGTGCGAGAGTCCGAAATATGCATTTCTTCGTGCTCGAGACATACAATACGCACACCCTTTAAATACCGCGCACCCCGGTGTTGCGGTTGTATGGTGATTAACACAGAATATGCGTACGTCTGACCTAACGTTCAACCCTTGCGGCCCCGTCAGCGTGTCATCCGTGGGTATTAGATTGGCTAAAGTATATCACAGGTTATTAATCAGAAACATGACTTAAATTCTCACATTTATTCAAACTGAAAGTGGTTTATAACTAATTTGAAGATAGAGAGTAAATTAAAGAATATACAGTATATATGATACATAAGCTGCATAATGTACATAATTACTACACACCAGCGACCACAGTATCACAACAGCTGCCAGACATGATGCTTGTTTATGCTATGACAAACATCTGTCTGTAGAAAAAAGAAATTATTGCCCGTTACTTTGTATTCCTGTTAATTTCTGTCCCACACCGCTCAGCACCGTCTGTAGGATCACCGTGGTAGACGGCGAGCCAACATTTATTTTTGCACATTGGACCGAAAAACAAAATCAGGATAACGTTCAATCGTGACACTTTAAAAGGGCGTTAAATTATAATTTGCGATACTTTGATAACGCGCAAAATCATAATAAGTGACACTTTAATAGCGTGTGAAATCATAATTCTTGACACTTTGATAGCGTGTGAAATCATAATTCTTGACACTTTGATAGCGTGTGAAATCATAATTCTTGACACTTTGATAGCGTGTGAAATCATAATTCACAACACTTTGATAGAGTGTGAAATCATAATTCACAACACTTTGATAGCGTGTGAAATCATAATTCACAACACTTTGATTGCATGTAAAATCATAATTCACAACACTTTGATAGTGTGAAATCATAATTCACAACACTTTGATAGCGTGTGAAATCATAATTCACAACTCTTTGATAGAGTGCGAAATCATAATTCACAACACTTTGATAGCGTGTGAAATCATAATTCACAACACTTTGATAGCGTGTGAAATCATAATTCACAACACTTTGATTGCATGTAAAATCATAATTCACAACACTTTGATAGTGTGAAATCATAATTCACAACACTTTAATAGCGTGTGAAATCATAATTCACAACACTTTGATAGAGTGCGAAATCATAATTCACAACACTTTGATAGCGTGTGAAATCATAATTCACAACACTTTGATAGCGTGTGAAATCATAATTCACTACACTTTAATAGCGTGTGAAATCATAATTCACAACACTTTGATTGCATGTGAAATCATAATTCACAACACTTTGATAGTGTGAAATCATAATTCACAACACTTTGATAGTGTGAAATCATAATTCACAACACTTTGATAGAGTGTGAAATCATAATTCTTGACACTTTGACAGAGTGTGAAATCATAATTCACAACACTTTAATAGCGTGTGAAATCATAATTCACAACACTTTGATAGAGTGTGAAATCATAATTCACAACACTTTAATAGCGTGTGAAATCATAATTCACAACACTTTGATAGAGTGTGAAATCATAATTCACAACACTTTAATAGCGTGTGAAATCCTAATTCACTACACTTTGATAGCGTGTGAAATCATAATTCTTGACACTTTGATAGCGTGAGAAATCATAATTCACAACACTTTGATAGCTTGTGAAATCATAATTCGCGACATTTTATTAGCGTGTGAAATCATAATTCACAACACTTTGATAGCGTGTGAAATCATAATTCACTACACTTTAATAGCGTGTGAAATCATAAATAACGCCACTTTGATAGCGTGTGAAATCATAATTCACTACACTTTGATAGCGTGCGAAATCATAATTCTTGACACTTTGATAGCGTAAGAAATCATAATTCACAACACTTTGATAGCGTGTGATATCATAATTCGCGACATTTTAATAGCGTGTGAAATCATAATTCACGACACTTTGATAACGTCTGAAATCATAATTCACAACTTTGGCTAAAAAGCTTAGGCTTTTAAAATCAAATAATTCTAAAGAATATTGGCAAATTAATAATGGAACAAATCAAAAAGAGACTACACCAAAATTATCTATCGATGTTTTGAAAGACCACTTTAAACAACTAAATTATGACAATAATAACAACCCTGAAAATCAGAATATTACATATAACACAGAGGAAGTAAACGAATTTTTAGTTAAACCATTTACAGAAGTAGAGATTCGGAGACTCACTAGAAAATTGAAAAATGGTAAGAAGATAACAACATTCTTAATGAATTTCCTAAAAACTCATCTCATAGATGCTTGGAACTTTATGTTAAGCTGTTCAATTTAGTTTGAGAGACGGGTATACAGGCTTTATTATTCCACTATATAAAGGTAAAGGAAGTAAAGATGATGCAAATAACTCTAGGGGCATAACAATTTTGAGTTGCTTAGAGATATTATTCACTGGAGCTATAAACCATCGGTTGAAAGGATTTTTAGACAGACAAAACGTTATAGGACCGGAACAAGCAGGCTTTTAAATAGTAATATATCTGGTAAAATATTCAATGTGGTTCATAATTTGTATGATACATCCCGTATTTTTGTTAATGGCGAACTATCTAATATATTTCCTTGTCAAGTCGGGGTTAGACAGGGTGATAGCTTATCACCTCGTCTATTCTGCTATTTATTTATCAGATTTAAATAAATTTCTCTGCGAACACTGTGAAGGGTTAAAGTTATTAGCAGAATCCGAGGATGAAATGCAAAAGTCATTAAATACCTTGCATGAATACTGTGAAGAGTGAAGCTTAAAATAAATGTGACGAAAACAAAGATTATGATATTCTCCCGTGGAAAAATAGAGAAGTTACCGGATTTAATGTTTGGATACTCTAAAATAGAGGTTGTTTTTTAATATAATTATTTGGAAATAATTTTTAACTATAATGGCAATTGTACTAAGGCTATAAAGAGTTTATATGATAAAGGTTCGAAAGCGATGTTTTCCTTACTGCGTAAGGCACGCAGTTTACAATTACCTTTTGATTTACAACTCAACTTTATTTATTTGACAAAGTTGTTACTCCAGTCATTTTATACGGCTGCGAAGTAGGGGGTTTTGAATCATGTAAAATACCGGACAAACTACAATTAAAATTCTGCAAATAAATCTTAAAATTAAACAAGAGCACTTTCTCTAATATGATTTATGGAGAGCTAGGTGTTATTCCTATATCTGTACAAGCCAAATGCCGTTTACTGAATTTTTTATCCAAGCTGGTGGATGGCACTGAGTGAAAGTTAAGCGATATGTTTTATTATTTATTATATAAGATAAATGAACCCGTATTTTTTCAAGTAATTGGATCAGATTTGTTAAGAGTAATCTAAATGCTCTTGGTTTCTCTGTATTGCATGCAAACACAAAATATACCCTATACTAGCAATTGTTTTAAGAATAGAGTACAGTTAAGAACAATAGATCAATTCAGACAGAATTGGGCATCAGAAGTAGTTGACAGCTCGAAGTGCATCAATTATCGAATGTTTAAAACAAATTTTGAATAAGAAAATCATTTAAGTATTTTAGAAGATAGTCAAAGAATTGTATTTACAAAATTTAGATGTAGAAACCACAAAGTTTATATCGAAACTGAGAGTCATAACAATATACCAAGAGAATTGAGAATATGTCAAAAATGTAACAGTAACTCCATCGGTGATGAGTTTCATTATCTATTTGTATGTATTTTTTTTAGACAACATAGACACAAACTTATAGCTGCAAAATTTTTCAATAACCCATCAATGTTAACTTTCAATGCTCTTCTGAGTTCGCATGACTAGGAAATTTCTGTAAATTTCTGTAGATTATTTTCAATGAATTTAGTCAATAATTTAATATAATATAAACATCACGCTTTTACAATATGAGAATAAAGTATATTTGGTAACGATGTGATAAATATGTGACATTATTAATATTGTGAATTACGCTTTAGAAAGTGAATAATTATTGTATTCTTATATTATCACGTTTATGATCTGTAGGTTTTCATTTGGATTGGTATTCGTGACTAATAAAAGTGATTGATGTCTGAAAACTGGTTGTGTCCTAGGCTCGATTAAATCCACGACCCGTATTACAGTATTATTACGAGGACTCAAAACCCTGATAACCCTCTGGCATCTCCTGTCGCCAAACACCCTGCGACAGAGGGAAACACCATCCTACATCCATTATTTTGTCAATAATTCACAATTGTGAAAGAAAACGTAAATACAAAAAAAACGTAAATACAATGAAAATGTTATACTATTTGAAATATAGGCCTATACAGTATATAGCTTAGTTTTACCATAGGTTATATTATTTTACTTATACTAGGCCTATATAGGTTCTAAGGCCTTTTCAGATATATATTTTGAATTAATCATCACATTAACGATGTCGGAGAATTACCTACGGTAGTAAACTGAAAATATATATTCGTTGTCCCGTAAAGTCAAGCTTTTTGTGTAAATGCGATCACTGTTATACGTGTATGTATCATATGACGCATATATCATAGTATCCATATATTCCAGTGTATTATTTTATTTTAATTAATGTTTGTGCCAAAGAAAATACCTAGATCACACATTTTTTGTATTTGGCGGCTATTTTGAATTGCATGATTATTGCAAATGCCACAAGTGTTATTCACGGCCACTTTTATTATGTTTATCTGGGTGATTATAGTAATAATTATAAAGTTGAGGGTTTGCAAGAAATTATAAAATGTGGAATATTTATTCAGTTTTTAGCAAAAAATGGGGTCATTTGCAAACATTTTGTGTCATTAAAACAAAATAAAATGTTCCCTCTTTTTATTACATTCACACTAAGAGACATGAGCTATTTGGTGTCTTCTGTGCCACCAATGACACGATACAAATGAAAAAATGTATGTATTTAGTCCATTTCGCTTATCCGAAACTGGATTTTGGCGGCCATCTTGAATTTTCGTACTTTTCCGAACTGGGATTTTTGGGGACTTTTAATATGTTTTTCAGGACTGTATTCTGAGTAGTTTCTGAAAAAAAACACAGCTTGTTCCTGGACTACATACCACAAGCTGCATGTGTATTTATAGTGATGTAGATACAACTTGTACAAAGTTCTTGGACATACAGCAGTTATTCCGACATTTATTAATGTAATTTGAACGAATATTTTGACTCATCACCAAAAAAAGAGTATGGGTCTATATTGTTAATGTTATTTCTAAAAGAACTGTTCACCTTTTTCAAAAAAATATATCTTAGCTCATACTTGGCATAAGGACTAATATCCACTGACATAAAAAGGAACCCATTACATGTTCAACTCTTATCCCCTCCCTGCCGCCGCCGCTTTTAAATTTTTGGAGAGGAGGTAGGCCTACATGTATAATTATGTCACAAATTGTGGCACGCATAATGCCTCGTTAAGGTGTGATTTTGACTGGATAATTTAATTATGGTAGGTTTTCAATAATTATTGATCTGCTACTTTCATTGCTCAAGGTGACAAAAAAATCGATTTAACTTTTCAAAAGTGTCTTTTTTAACAAGGAATTACAAGGAATAACAAATGGGGAGACGCTCAAAGGCGGTGAAGAGGCCTTAACAGGCAATGTGGAGGCGTTAAATGAGGACGAATAGGCGTAAAGTTCGACTGGGTGTGTTAAAAGGTGAAGGAGAGGCACTAAAGGGCGCGAGGAAGCGATGAAGAGTGACGCATCCGTGTTAAAGAGAAATTGGGTAAGTTAAAGGGCGACATAAAAACATTAAAGGGGATGGGAAGGCGTTGATTTTCTAGTCAAGATCAAATTAAAACAAGATATTACATCGGTTAAAAATTATGACTCGGCATTCAAGATGACATTTAATCATCAAAAATCATACTATCTACATCTTGATCTTGGAATTTACTTTTTGATATTAAGATGTCCTTGGAATCACCAAAGGAATCACCAAAAAGGGATTCTTCAATCAAAATCACATAAAAATAAGTATTCGTAAACTTACTGCTATTTGTATTTATTGAAAATAATATTTTTAGAAATTTGACATTGAAATGGACCTTTTGACCTTCAAGGTCACCTTGAATCACAAACATAATACCATAAATAATTCATTTTCCAGTCAAAATCCCATGAAAATTAGGTATTACAGTCATATTCCTAGTTTTATTTGGTAAAAATCATATCTTCAATTACTTGACCTTGCCATTGACCTTTTGACATTGAAGATGACCTTAAATCATGAAAGTAATACAAAAAATGGATATTTCAGTCAAAATTACACGACAAAGAGGTATTACACTTGTTCCTACGTTTTTGATTTTGCTAATTAAGACCTTGCAAGTACATATGTCACCAAAATATAAGTTCATATGTATATTTGAGAAAATCACTAAAAATATTATTTTAGTGTCGAAATATTGTTGAGATCAATTTCCTCGCCCCCAAAAACATATATTTAGACTCATTAATGACATTTTATGATGATTTAAGCCCAAGATATGACAAAATGTGAAATCGTTGGCCATCTTGAACGCCATCTTGAATTTATTTAAAGGCACAGTGTGGATTCTTGGGGATTTTTAATATGTTGTAGGGGATCGTTTTCTGAATATTTCCTGAAGTTTTCAGCTTGTTATGCATTTGTTCAGGTACGAAACCTAATATTCTTGGTCTAAAAAAGAATAAATCTAAGGGGCTAGCCCACAACCTAGTTCAAAGGGGCAGGCAAACCACCTAGTTTAAAGGGGTGGTCCACCACCTAGTTTAAAAAGGGTGGTCCATCACCTAGTTTAACGGGTGTGGCCCACCACATAGTTTAAAGGCGGTGTCCCATCACCTGGTTTAGATCTAAAGTAAAGGACATGCCTTGGGTGCGATGTCGGACTAGTATAGTATGTTTGTTTTGGGGACCGTTTCACTAAGATTTCCATATTGTTATTTAAGGAATTAAGGAAATAAGGAATTAAGGATTTGCTAGGGATTTTCCTAATTTTGCGTTTCACTACCATAATCCTTAGGCTATCCTTAATTCCTTATTTAAGGATACGAATTCCTATGTATTTCACTTGAGACACCACATTAACATTATTGCTGGTGTAATAGTCCGACAGAACAGTTTAATTCCAAGGTCAAAAAAGTAAAAAAAAACTTGACTTTTAACAAATTCAAATAAGTGTAATTCATCTTTTTGACGCGATTGTGATTTAATAATCCATTCATGATACTATTTTCATATGAAGGGCGTCTTCAAGTGTCAATTCCCAGGTCAAGTAAGGGAAACATGACTTTTAATAAATAACGGTTGGAACAAGTGTAATACCAGTACCTCTTTCTCATGTGATTTTCACTGGAAAAAACATCTCTGGTATTATTTTGGTGATTAGACGTCATCCGCAAGGTCAAGAGCTCAATTTCAATCTCAAATATGCTTTTACCATATATGCGGAATATTTGAGTACCATATTACTACATTTAGATGTGATTTTGAATTGGATTATCTACTTTTGGTGGTGATTTTCAGCAAATAAAAATAGGAAAAGTGTGATACCTCTTTTTGGTATGATTTCCACTGGAGAATAGTTTTATGGTGTTCTTTTGATGATTGAATGTCATTTTCAAGGTCTAAAGATCAATTGGAAGGCTTAAATTTGCAAAAATATTATTTTTAGCAAATACAAGTAGGAACACGTACATACATAGGCCTACATATATACGCGACAAACATAAACGTAATCACACTCGCAGTCCCAAAACCGTTTGCGTTTGTCGCCTGGGCCAGTTTGGCTTAAAAATAAGGGAATTCCATCTAGAATCAGCTGAATTTTATTGTAAGTTTCTTAAGGCCTACTGCTGATTGATTATTAGCCTACAAATTAGACCAGACCCCACATATTATGATCATTTTATAACGGATTTCCACAAATAGGCGAATAGTATTAGATCTGTAAACAGGCTGAAGGGGAAAAAAATATGCCCAAGCTGAATTTTTCAGGATACCTTCCAAATCCAATTAGAAACAACATAATAAAACTCCCCGTGATTCCCGCTGGAGCCTTTTCCATTATTCAAGATGGCGTCCAAGATGGCCGCCAAAATGTTGAAACCGCTATATCTCGCCTTGTAATCAACATAACTTGATGATTCAAATGTCTACATGTGCATTTATTACCATAAGGATTCCATTGAAACAGGTTCTGAGTCACTAAATAGTCACGCCTATAATGTATTTGCAATTTAAGGTATATAAATAAGCAAAATAGCAAGATTTTGATACGTATGACATTTTAAATACCGTACTATTTCAATCATTAACATATCAGAAATTGAAAATAAATGATATATGTGACTATTTCGTGACCCAAAGCCTGTCTCATTGTAATCATTTTGTAAAAAAGAACATTTTGATATAAACATCATGAAACTATGCTGATTACAAGCGGAGATACTAGGTCGTCGATTTATGCAGACATCAACTCCAACACCCCGACAAATTATACCAAAGATATTTTCCAGAGGTTTTTTCACTAATGAGATGTATTTAAAAGCAGGAGAACTCTTCAAAATCTGACTACCAGAAAAGTGTCAAATTCAAGATGGCCGCCAATGACTCTAGAAGAAGGCAATTGCTATGACTAATTAGTGTATACCTACTGTTTAAGTTTCAATGTTAGTGCAGGCACTGATGTTGGCTGTGGTAGCCTTAAACAACCGGCAATATATTGTCACTATGGGGACTATCCGACCAGATTCTCATGGACATGCCTGGGGTAAATCCCCCAGACATGCCCAGAACCCCTATGTTATCGGGCGAGTGAAGGAAAACGATCTCAACAACTGACCGTGCCCTATCACCGCAAACCCACATCATATTAATCTGTACATCATACATCTCATCAATGGTCTGTATTGTTTTTTATCGCATTTCAGTGTCACATAAATGACCATTAGTGCCAAAACTTGACGTGAAGCAATAATTTACTGGGAATTATACCATAAAAAAAACAGGGAAATTCAAGGAATACATGTACATTGTGTTTCCATCATTCAATTGGTTCAGTTCTTCTATCAAGCTGAAAAAAACATGTATTTATGTTTTTCCCACCCCCTGAGATAAAAAGGAACCTTATATACTACGCTCCTGGTGTACCCCCCAGCCCTCTCAATTTTCGGGAAGGGTGAAAAACATATATGCAATAAATTAAACCCATAATAGCTCGTATAGGTGGGGTTTTGACTGCATAATGTAATTCCTCTAGGTTTTTAATGATTAAGCATGTTCAAGGTGAAAAGATCAACTTAACATTGTGAAATGTAATTTTGAGCAAGGAATTACAAGGAATTACAAGGCATTACAAGTAAAGGGGCAGGAGGCAATGGAGAGGCGCTAAAAGGCGACGAAGAGGCATTGAAGGGCAATGTAAAGGCGTTGAAGGACGACAATGAGGCGTCAAGGTGCGACTGGGTGTGTTAAAAGGTGGTATGGAAGGCAGTACAGGGCGACGAGGAAGCGTTAAATGGCAATGGGAAAGCGTTAAAGAGCAATGGGGAAGCGTTAGAGTGCAATGGGTAGGCGTTTAAGGACGACGAGAAGGCGTTAAGGAGCGCAGAAGAGGTGTTAAAAGTCAATGGGGAGGCATAAAAGGGAAAGTAAGATGCGTTCAAGTGTGACGGGATGCGGTAAAAGGCAACGAGAAGGCATTAAATGGCAACGAAAAAGCGTCAAAGGGCATCACAGAGGCATTAAAGGGTGATCGAGAAGCAATAAAGGGAGACAGGGAGAAGTTAAAGAGCAATGAGGAGGCGTTAAAGATCGACGAGGCAGTGCTAAAGCGCGACAACGAGGCATTAATAGGCGACAGAAAGGTGTTAATATGGTAACGCTATTGCCAAAAATGCGATGGAGGGGAAACAAAAGGGGATAAGTAAGTGTTAAAGGGTGACGGATAGGAGTTAAATGGCGATTGGAATGTGTTGATGGGCGATTGGCGGGAGTTGGAGAGCATCTGACGCGGTAAAGGGTAACGGAAAAAACGATAAAAAACGGTGGGGAGGCGTTGAAGAACACTTTATTCAGTCAAAAATAGGCTAGCTAAATAACTTTATGCCCATAATTATGAAAAATCAAATGAAATGAATGGGGTTTTACGCCACCTGTGTGCACATACAGGCTAAACTGGGCCAGGAGAACCTCCCGAGGATGGCGAGAGGAATGAGATGACACTGCCCTCCAGACACAGGATTCGAAATATGACATTTAACTATCAAAATTGTACTACAAGAAATGCAGTTCAACCCTCATCAAAGCTACAGATTACATTTGTTTCTATTTTTATTTGTGTCAAATGTTTTTTGGAATGAGACTTTGGATCAAACTACTACCATAAAAGGATTTTCTACTCAAATTTAAAGTGAAATAAAGTATTACATTGTATTATTTTAATTTGTTAGAATCATTGTTTCGCTCATTTGACCTTAAAATTGACATTTTGACTTTGAAGATGAAGTTGAATAGATCACTAAAATATCACCAGAAATGGATCTTCTAGTAAGTTAGATTGTGTCGGTTACTTCTTTTCACACAAAAATAGGTATTAAGCGTGCTTTTACTTAAAAATGACGTTTTGACATTAAAGACCTTTGATCTTCAATTTGTTTTTATACATTTTAACCTTGGAATTTATATTTTGATGTCGAAAAGTCCTTGTATCACCAAAATAATAACCTAAGTGGATTATCCAGTAAAATCACCTCAAAACAAAGTACTACATATGATATTTTTTTATATTTGTATTTGTTTAAAATAATATTTTCAGGAATTTGGCCCTAAAATTAACCCTTTGACCTTAAAGGTCACCTTGAATCATAAACATAATACCATAAAAGAATTTACCAGTCACAATTTCATAAAAAAGAGGTATTACACAATTTCTTAACTTTATTTGGTAAAAATCATATTTTTGATTAATTGACCTTTAGATTGACCCTTTGACATTGAAGATGCCCTTGAATCATATTAATAATATAAGAAATGGATTTTCCAATCAAAATTAGACGAAAAAGAGGTATTACACTTGTTCCTACCTTTATTTGTTGAAAAATCATATTTTACCTTGGCCATGATCTTGGATTTTGCCATACCTAAACTCCCCCCCCCCCACCCCCTAGCCCCACAGCCATTTTAAGACTTTTGACACTGCCTAAATGTTATTGTATCCAATGAGTTCCCCAACTCTTAAAAACGTGGAATAAAAACAAGAATCATTGTTTAAATGTCAAATTTTAGGCAATTTAGGGTGGTTTCACCGATTTTCACGGCCGCTGGCGGCCATCTTGGATTTTTCATCTATTTTTAGGGGTCAAATTTTGATTGACTGTCATTCATTATATATCCGGTAGAATAGAAAACTGTTATAAACCTCTTCTCATATTTTTTGGGGGATGAGGTGGTATATCGACCCGTCTATAAAGCTGTGTTATCATTTTGGCGGCCATCTTGGACGCCATCTTGAATATTGGAAAAGGCTCCAGCGGGAATCACGGGGAGTTTTAGTATGTTATTAGTATTTAGTATTTAGTATTTGGAAGGTTTCCTGAAAAATTCAGCTTGAGCATATTTTTTTCCCCTTCAAAACCTAATACTATTCGCCTAAAATATGTTTTATCTTGTACCATATTGTACCATAATTACGCGGATATGCTGAGAGGTGCGTGTTGCACCAGTAACTAGCTTTATTTGTTGAATAATCATTTTTGACCTTGATATTGCCGTTTAAATCTTGCAGATGACCTTGAATCACAAAAAAATAAATAACTGTATTCTAAAGACCTAATCAAATCAAAAGGCAGTATTACACTTGCTTCTTTTTGTATTTGCTAAAAATTAAATTTTCCCAAATTTGATCTTCAAATTGACCTATGACCTTAAAAATGACCTTTATTCATCAAAATATTATTAAAAATCAATTCTCCAGTCAAAATAAACATATTCTACAGTCAAAATCACATCAAAAACAGGTATTACACTTGTTCATAGTATGAACAAGTAAATACAAGTATGAACTTCATACTTGTATTTATAAAAAAATCGCAAATTTGACATTCAGATTGACCTTCTGACCTTGAAAATGACATTGAATCATCAAAATAATACTACAAACGTTCTCCAGTCAAAATCACATAATAATGACGTGTTACACTTGTTCCTATTTGTATGAGCTAAAAATCATTTTTTTGCAATTTTGACTTTTAAATTGACTTTTGCCATTAAAAATAATATCAGAAATGAATTTTGCAGTCAAAATTAAACAGAAATGAGGTATTACACTAGCTTCATTTGTTGCACAATCGTATTTTCACTCCTTTGACCTTGGAAAATGGCGGTCATCTTGAAAAAGCAAAAGAGGGGTTATGTTTACACACAGCAGACTACTTGCAGATGATCTTGAATCACGAACACAAAAAGTGTATATGGATTTTCCAATCATAATACCATGAAAAAGAGGTAATTTAGGGCCTACACATGTTCCTAACTATATTTTTTAAACATCAGATTTTCATTCACTTTACCTTGAAATTGACCTTTTGACCTTGAAAATGACCTTGGATCATTAAAGTAATCTAAAAAATGGGTTTTCAGTAAAAAACTACACAAAAAAAGATATATATATTACATTTACCACATTTATTTGCTGAAAAATCATATTTGACCTTGAAATTGACCTTTTTGACCACCTTCAAACCTCCCCCCCCCTAGCAAAGAAGCCATATTGTTCAAGGATGACAAAATGTCATCCGGCAGTTTCTGCAAAAGCCTTTACACTTACAAAAAAATGCATGCATGTAACTGTTACTTCAAAAAGAGGTCATTCAAGTCCATAGCCTGGCGTTTATCTGCCGGATTATTATTATTTGAATAAAATATCTCTAAATATTCATGGAGTGCTGTATTTTATTTTTTCAAAAATGTTTAAATGGTCAAAATGTGACGTTTTAACACTGTGTTTCCACGACAGCTATCCTGATATTCAATTTAAGGAGTGCCTCAGACCACTCCTTAAACTTCATCTTATTTAAAGTGAAAAACAAGGATTTTTTCAAGGAAGGCATGTTTGTGAAACGGTAAAAAAAAATAAGGAAAATCCTTATTTAAGGTGCAGCTTAAGGAATTACGGTGGATTTTAAGGATAAGGAATGTTAGTCAAACGCCTCCCAGGCCACCCACCTATTTTTCCTTGAAGGTAATACCCATATATCTATCACCTACAATAAAAAGACTATGTAGCAGAAAAAATACTCGTAAATTATATCCACGGGACTAGCCCACTATCTAGTGTATATCGAAATGACTAGCCGACCACTTAGTTTAAAAGGGGCTGGCCTACAACTTAGTTTAAAAGAGCTGGTCCACCACCTAGTTTCTAAATGGACTAGCCTACCACCTTGTTGATTTTTAAACGTTCATTTTGTATCTAATTTCTGTTTTTTTTTGCGCTGATGGAATATTTTGTACTTTATCTGGAAATTTGGAACGGGTAGTTTTAATTTTATAAAAAAAATTTCAGATAAATGTCTACACATTTATTTTACTGATCAGAATGTTTTGTTAAACTGTATTGCCGAAAAATATGTCACAAAGAAAAAAGGTCGTTTTTACAGTGCTTTCATAGCCTTTTCCAAAGCGTTTGATTCTATACCACACTCTCTGATGTTCTACAGGCTGTTAGTGTAGTGGTTAAGCTCCCATAATGGAACCATTGTGCATTTTATGATTAAAGCATGAAACTTCCATCATTATTAGTACATATCCTGTAGTTTATTTTAAGATGTGGAGGTAAGTTAGATTTGACCCCTGGTGACCTCTAGAGGTCATTGACCTTGAAAGGTCAAAATATCTAATTGCGAAGCTAAAAAGTGGTGAAAATTGTGTATTACAATATCTATGAAATGTTTTTGTATTCCATAAGTGTGCGAAATACTCTAAGAGACTCTTGGTAATCATACAAATACCATCAAGGTCATGTCAAGGTTACTTTAGGGTCATTTGAAGGTCAAAATGGCTACAAATAGTGAAAATATCCACTTTTAATCAATTTAAACAATACTAGTGGTGCAGTCATCTATTACAAAGGATTACTTTTGACACAGTCTTGGTCAGATATCTTTTCCACGCGCATTTTGGGAGATTGAGGGCAGTATCTAACTTGGGAGGGGGGGGATACACCCTAAGTATTCCCCTTACTACACCCTTTCCTAAATGTTTAATTGGACGAGCAAAATTACAGTGTGCAGCAGCTGTTAAACATCAGTTTGGGCTCCCGTGGAAAACTATTGATGCATAATTGGGCTATGAAGTCTAACATGGGTTGAGATTATGTTTTACTTGGATAGCGACGAAAAACAAGGTCAAGGTCATATCAAGGTCATTTCAAGGTCATACTGTCAAAAATATGTAAAAAAAAAATCAGAAAGTTCGGCAAAATACTTGGGTCATAGTGTACTCGTTTGGCTCCCATAATAAAACAAGTGTGCATTTTATGATTAAAGTATGAAACTTCTACCATTATTAGCACATATCCTGATCTTTATTTTAAATTGTGGAGGTGAGCTAGATTTGACCCCTGACGACCTCTAGCGGTCATCTACATCGAAAGGTCATATAAGCATTCGCAATGCCAAAAGTGGTGAAAATTGTGTATTACCGGGTACCATATTTATAAACTATTTTTGTATTTCAGAAATATGTCAAATTCACAGAGAGACTACTATTATTGATAAAAATAACACCAAGGTCATAGCAAAGTTACATCAAGTTCATTTCAAGGTCAAAATCGCAAAAGAATGTGAAAATATCCCCTTTATATAAAATTCAACGCGGTTAGTGATGCAATTAACTATTAGAAAGACCGATTTTGAGATATTATTGGTCAGACATATTTTCCACAAAAAATTTCAAGAAATTGAGGGCAGTGTCAGCCTTGGGAGGGGTATCACACCCTCATTCCCCTTATTACACTCATTTTCCAATGATTAATTGTACGAGCAAAAATTGCATCTTGCAGCATTGTGAAACATCAGCTTGGGCTCCCATGGCAAAATATCAATACATAATTGGGTTATGTAGGATCATATGGTTTGGAACTGTGTTTTACTGGGGTACCGTCTGAAAGCAACGTACATGTCATATCAAGGTCACTTGAAGGTCAAACTGGCAAAAATCCTAAAAATATATACTCTCACTTACTTACAACTCCGTTGACCTCTTGAAATTGAGTTTTTATTTGCAGAATATGTATGATATTGATAATTTGGTGATAGTTTTAACACACAGTGATTATATGTCCCAATATATTATATTAAAATACACACCTTTGAAATGATCTTAACTTGACCTAAAAAGCACAATTTTATGAAGCCGATGTCAACTGTAACCGCCATGTAGGCCCTACATCGATTGGTTCATATAATACAAGATAAAAATACTCCGCCCCTCCCTTGTAATTGAATGTGCCTCCCCTTGTGTAGGATACAAGTGAACAAGTAGATTATTACTGTTCATTGTCTCATATGCGTAATGAATAGATGGTGCAATTATGTAATTATCACGGCGTGTAATACTCTGAGAGAGGGATTTTTAATAAGGAGAATTTGCAAAAGCATAATAATTTCGGCGATTTCTTGGCAGCCATTTTTATTTTTTTTCAATTCTCAAAGATGAGAGCTCTACATCCGCCCAGATATCAATACAGGCGTGGATAATTCAAAGAGCAAAAACTATATCAGCGAAAACAAAGTGCTTTTATTACAATAAGATTTTTTATCAATCCGTTATAACATATACTAATCCGTTATAACGGTCTACTAATCCGTTTTAGCGGTATAATATTCCGTTATAACGGACTAGTACTTCGTTATAGCGGTAGAGTATTTCGTTATAACCGTCTACTAATCCGTCATAACGGTCTACCATCCCGTTATAACGGTCTCGTATTTCGTTATGACGGTCTAGTATCACGTTATAACGGTATACTAATCCGCTATAACGGTATATTATTTCGTTATAACGGTCTAGTATTTCATTATAACTGCCTACTATTCCGTTATAACCGTCTAGTATTTCGTAATAACGGTATACTATTCCGTTATAACGGTTCAGTATTTCGTGATGACGGTCTACTAATCCGCTATAATAGTCTACTATCCCGTTATAACGGGCTAAGAATCCGTTATAACGGTCTACTATTCTGTTATAACGATCAAGTACTCCGTTATAACGGTATAGTATCTCGTTATAACGGTCTAATATTTCGTTATAACGGTCTACTTATCTGTTATAACTGTTTACTATCCCGTTATAACGGTCTAGTATTTCGCTATGACGGTCTAGTATCACGCTATAACGGCCTACACATCCGTTATAACGGCTTAATAATCTGATAAAACGGTCTAAAATTCCGGTATAACGGTCTAGTATTTTTTTATAACGGTCTGCTAATCCGTTATAACGGTATACTGTCCCGTTATAACGGCCTAGTTTTTCCTCATGACGGTCTGTTATCACGTCATAACGGTCTACTATTCCGTTATAACGGTACACTAATCCGCTATAACGGTCTAGTATTTAATTATAACTGCCTACTATTCCGTTATAACAGTCTAGTATTTCGTTATAACGGTCTACTGTTACGTTATAAAGGTTTAGTATTTCGTTATAATGGTCTACTATCCCGTTATAACGGTCTAGTATTTCGCTATGACGGTCCACTAATCCGTTCTAATGGTCTACTATTCCGTTATAGCGGTCGAATCATCCGTTATACCGGTCTACTATTCCGTTATAGCGATCAAGTATCCCGTTATAACGGTATATTATATCGTTATAAAGGTATAGTATCTCGTTATAACGGTCTACTATTTCGTTATAACGGTCTACTTATCCGTTATAACTGTCTATTATCCCGTTATAACGGTCTAGTATTTTGCTATGACGGTCTAGTATCACGCTATAACGGCCTACACATCCGTTATAACGGCTTATTAATATGTTAAAACGGTCTACTATCCCGTTATAACGGTTGAGTATTTCTTCATAACAGTCTTCTAATCTGTATAACGGTCTACTATTCCGCTATAACGGTCTAGTATTTCATTATAACTGTCTACTATTCCGTTATAACGGTCTATTCTTTTGTTATAGCGGTCTACTATCCCGTTATAACGTTTAGTATTTTGTCATAACGGTCTCCTATCCCGTTATAACGGTCTAGTATTTCGTTATGACGGTCTAGTATCACGTTATAACAGTCTACTAATCTGTTATAACTGTTTACTAATCCGTTATAACGGTCTACTAATCCGTTAAAACGGTCTACCAATACTTTATAACGGTCTACTATTCCGCTATAACGGTATACTCTTCCGTTATAACGGTCTGGTATCTCGTTATAACGGTCTACTATTACTTATAACAGTTTACTAACCCGTTATAACTGTCAGACAATTATAACGGATTAGTCTGTCTACTAGACAGTCTGTCTACTATCCCGTTATAACGGTCTAGTATATTGTTATGACGGTCTGTTATCACGTTATAATGGTCTACTATTCCGGTATAAAGGTCTACTATTCCGTTATAACGGTCTAGTATTTCATTATAACAGTCTGTTATTCCGTTACAACGGTCTAGTCTTCCGTTATAACGGTCTACTATTCCGTTATACCTTTTTAGTATTTTGTTACAACGGTCTCCTATCCCGTTATAACGGTCTAGTATTTCGTTATATGGCATTCTAGTATCACGTTATAACATTTTCTACCAGTTTGACCTTTAAATGACCTTGGTGTAACCTTGAATTGACCTTGATGTTATGTTTATCATTCAAAGCAGTCTCTTCGAGTATTTGACGCACTTTTGGGACACAGAAACAAATCATAGACATTGTAATATACAATTTTAACTACTTTTTGGCTATGCCAGTGAATATTTTGACCTTTCAAGGTCAATGACCTTTAGAGGTCATCAGAGGTCAAATCCAGTTTACCTCCACATCTAAAAATGACCCTTAGGATATGTTCTACAAGTGGTAGAAATTTCATGCTTTAATCATAAAATGCACAATAGGTTACCTTATCTACTACACTATGTTGCAAGAGTCCATGGAAAAATATTAACCGTTCTAAAGTCGCTGTATTTAAATCCTAACGCATGTGTTCGCACCGACTGATATGTTTAAGTGTACTGTTGGTATCAGACAAGGGTGTATTCTAAGCCTATTTCTCTTTGCCATGTATATGAATGAATTTATATCAATGCTTCACAAAAATTGCTGCAGAGGTACTTATATTAATGAGGATGCTCCTAGTGTCTTTAATGTGTGCGGATGATCTCGTGCAATGCAATGTGGTGCCTTACAATGTATGTTAAACACACTTGAACAATTCTATAATCAATGGGGACTTGTCGTTAATATGGCTAAAACAAAAATAATAGTTTTTCGGAACGGTGGTCCTCTCACACATTTTGAGAAATGGTATTTCAGAGGTTCAGAAATAGAAATAGTGTCACATTATAAATATCTAGAGATTTTTTTTTCGTCTCAGTTGAAATGGAAGCACGCTTTACAAGCTCTGAATTCTCAAGCTAAAAAAGCGCTACACACGCTGCGTAAATTACACTATACTATACAATAGATGTGGATTTCACACAACTAAGCTGTCTTTAAAACTGTTTGATAACACAATTGTCCCAATTCTCACATATGCGTCTGATATATGTCGGCGGGATTGAGAATGCACAAACAAAATACTGCACATTTGTCCTACGAGTGAGAAGTACAGCAAATAACTGTGCAGCACTTGGAGAATGTGGTAGATATTATGTATATATCAAGTGAAATGTATACAGTTTTGGTTGACGTTACAGATCATCCATAGAGTTGGTGGTTTTCTTTGTACTTACAGAAGCGTATTTGTCTAAAATAGAGCTAAGGACAGAATCATACTGTTGACATAGTGCTGAGGGATCTTTCTCTGGTTTCTTTATTGAAAGCGAATAATTGAGAATATCTGAATGAAACAATTCATAATCACTTTAATTTATTTTTCGGAACGATATTTTTTAATTGTTCCATTTTATCTTACTACCGTCAATTTGTGATATGACGGAAATATGGTCAGAAATGCCTGCTGCCACAAAAAAATTATTTGATAAAATTACAAATGCGTTCGGTGATTAAAAGATCTAACCAATGAACATGAACGTTTGCTGCAAATTACTTTTGCGACTGTTAGATATGTTAACAAGTCGATGTAGAATCAGAAGGGAAAACTTTATTGATATACAAAATGTAAAATATAGGTATTATAGAAAATACAAAGATTGAAAAATGTAAAAGTTTGCAAATATACAGTGACATCAAAAGATGAATGTGAGCAAAAATCAACGTTCGAAGTATTATCAATGGAACTTTTATGGATGAGCAGTTTGTATTGTCATACACACCACCAGACGATGAGGGTTTGTATTGTCATACGCACACCAGAAGATGAGGGTTTGTATTGCCATACACACTACCAGAAGATGAGGGTTTGCATTGCCATAAACCACCAGAAGATGAGGGTTTGTATTGCTATACTCACCACCAGAAGATGAGGGTTTGTATTGCCATACACACCACCAGAAGACGAGGGTTTGTATTGCCATACACACCACCAGAATATGAGGGTTTGTATTGCCATACCCACCACCAAAAGATGAGGGTTTGTATTGCCATAAACCACCAGAAGATGAGGGTTTGTATTGCTATACACACCACCATAAGATGAGGGTTTGTATTGCCATACACACCACCATAAGATGAGGGTTTGTATTGCCATACATACCACCATAAGATCAGGGTTTGTATTGCCATACACCACCAGAAGATGAGGGTTTGCATTGCCATACACCACCAGAAGATGAAGGTTTGTATTGTCACACACACTACCAGAAGATGAGGGTTTGCATTGCCATAAACCACCAGAAGATGAGGGTTTGTATTGCTATAAACCACCAGAAGATGAGGGTTTGTATTGCCATAAACCACCAGAAGATGAGGGTTTGTATTGCTATACACACAACCAGAAGATGAGGGTTTGTATTGCCATACACACCACCAGAATATGACGGTTTGTATTGCCATACACACCACCAGAAGATAAGGGTTTGTATTGCCATAAACCACCAGAAGATGAGGGTTTGCATTGTCACACACCACCAGAAGATGAGGGTTTGAATTGCCAAAAAACACCAGAAGATGAGGGTTTGTATTGCCATACACACCACCAGAATATGAGGGTTTGTATTGCCATACACACCACCAGAAGATGAGGGTTTGTACTGCCATACACCACCAGAAAATGAGGGTTTGTATTGCTATAAACCACCAGAAGATAAGGGTTTGTATTGCCATACATACCACCATAAGATGAGTTTTTGTATTGCCATACACACCACCAGAAGATGAGGGTTTGCATTGCCATACACAACACCAGAGGATGAGGGTTTGTATTGCCATACACCACCAGAAGATGAGGGTTTGTATTGTCATACACACCACCAGAAGATGAAGGTTTGTATTGTCACACACACCACCAGAAGATGAGGGTTTGTATTGCCATACATACCACCATAAGATCAGGGTTTGTATTGCCATACACACCACCAGAAAATGAGGGTTTGCATTGCCATACACCACCAGAAGATGAGGGTTTGTATTGTCACACACACTACCAGAAGATGAGGGTTTGTATTGCCATAAACCACCAGAAGATGAGGGTTTGTATTGCCATACACACCACCAGAAGATGAGGGTTTGTATTGCCATACACACTACCAGAAGATGAGGGTTTGTATCGCCATAAACCACCAGAAGATGAGGGTTTGTATTGCTATACACACCACCAGAAGATGAGGGTTTGTATTGCCATACACACCACCAGAAGATGAGGGATTGTATTGCCATACACACCACCAGAAGATGAGGGTTTGTATTGCCATAAACCACCAGAAGATGACTGTTTGTATTGCCATCCACCACCAGAAGATGAGGGTTTGTATTGCCAATAACCACCAGAAGATGAGGGTTTGTATTGTCATACACACCACCGGAAGATGAGGGTTTGTATTGCTATACACACCACGAAAAGATGAGGGTTTGTATTGCCATAAACCACCAGAAGATGAGGGTGTGTATTGCCATACACACCACCAGAAGATGAGGGTTTGTATTGCCATACACACCACCAGAAGATGAGGGTTTGTATTGTCACACACCACCAGAAGATGAGGGTTTGTATTGCCATACACACCACCAGAAGATGAGGGTTTGTATTGCCATACACACCACTAGAAGATGAGGGTTTGTATTGCTATACACACCACCAGAAGATGAGGGTTTGTATTGCCATAAACCACCAGAAGATGAGGGTTTGTATTGCTATGCGCCACCAGAAGATGAGGGTTTGTATTGCTATACACACCACCAGAAGATCAGGGTTTGTATTGCTATACACCACCAGAAGATGAGGGTTTGTATTGCCATACACACCACCAGAAGATGAGGGTTTGTATTGTCACACACCACCAGAAGATGAGGGTTTGTATTGCCATAAACCACCAGAAAATGAGGGTTTGTATTGCAATGCACACCACCAGAAGATGAGGGTTTGTATTGCTATACACACCACCAGAAGATGAGGGTTTGTATTGCCATAAACCACCAGAAGATGAGGGTTTGTATTGCCATACACACCACCAGAAGATGAGGGTTTGTATTGCCATAAACCACCAGAAGATGAGGGTTTGTATTGCCATACACACCACCAGAAGATGAGGGTTTGTATTGCCATACACACCACCAGAAGATGAGGGTTTGTATAGTCATACACACCACCAGAAGATGAGGGTTTGTATTGTCACACACCACCAGAAGATGAGGGTTTGTATTGCCATAAACCACCAGAAGATGAGGGTTTGTATTGCCATACACACCACCAGAAGATGAGGGTTTGTATTGCCATACACACCACCAGAAGATGAGGGTTTGTATTGCTATACACACCACCAGAAGATGAGGGTTTGTATTGCCATACACACCACCAGAAGATGAGGGTTTGTATTGCCATACACACCACCAGAAGATGAGGGTTTGTATTGCCATACACACCACCAGAAGATGAGGGTTTATATTGCTATACACACCACCAGAAGATGAGGGTTTGTATTGCCATACACACCACCAGAAGACGAGGGTTTGTATTGCCATACACACCACCAGAAGATGAGGGCTTGTATTGCCATACACACCACCAGAAGATGAGGGTTTGTATTGCCATACACACCACCAGAAGATGAGGGTTTATATTGCCATACACACCACCAGAGGATGAGGGTTTGTATTGCCATAAACCACAAGAAGATGAGGGTTTGTATTGCCATAAACCACCAGAAGATGAGGGTTTGTATTGCCATACACCTCCAGAAGAAGTCGATTTAGTTAAATTGTACACGACCAGAAAATGATGGTTTGTATTGTCTTATACCATTAGACGATATAAATGACACAAAAAGAAGTGCAACATAGCTTAATACTGGTCAAAGTAATGAATATTCGCCAGTTATATTGTCGTGTATTAAAGAAGAGCAGTTGTTTCGTTTCACTGCTGCATAAGATTTGGAACTAACGGACCTATTAATTAGAACGTTCAACATGCAGTGCATGCGGG
The DNA here is from genome assembly GCA_964017125.1 of Flabesymbios commensalis. Classification (NCBI taxonomy): domain Eukaryota; kingdom Metazoa; phylum Annelida; class Polychaeta; order Terebellida; family Flabelligeridae; genus Flabesymbios; species Flabesymbios commensalis. The sequence continues at coordinate 74,732,930 of OZ024911.1, forward strand.
TGAGCCTACATCATGTGATCGGCGAATCGTGACGACCCACCCACTTAACGTCAGGTTATCTTATGTGCACCATTTGTTTTATAACACCAGACAGCATTATCAAAACAACACACAAACACTGAAAAGTTCGTAAAGAAAATAAATATCTGCTGGGGAGGGAATACTTGGTAAAAACATATTAAAGGAGTATTTCTCCAAACCAGCTGCTTTGCTGAACTTCCTGAGCAAGTCATCCGACATTGGGCCATTAATCCGTCATTGCGTCAGCTGCTCTGTAGCTCACTTTACTCTATGTAGTCTATACACCATTCAGGTGGGAGTATGGTAGAGTTCAGTTTGCTCTGTGTATACATCATTCCGGAGGGAGTATCGTAGAGTTAAGTTTCAGTACACTCTCTATTACTTCTCTGTTTCCAAATTTGAGAAGAATCACAGTATATGATACCATCATCACCAGCATCTGAAACATTAGAATCAGAGTGTAGGACACAATCGTCACAAGAACCTGAAACCTTCAATAGGCCTACTATATTTACACATTTATCGGCATTGAAAAAATAATGACCTACTTGTATTTCTATATATTTTCTCTGAAATATCTGTTTATTGTCTCTTTGTATGTCCCGTTTGAGGTGTGATCATGGGAAATTTAAAGACAATCCATGACATATCCCGCTGCACGACCTTCTGTTTCTAGAAATATGTCGGGGAATTGCAAGCGGCCAATATGACGAGCCTACAAGTCACACCTCACACTGAGTGAGATTCAGTCTGGCCAATCACAACCTAAAAACTAGAGCCCAGTATCTGGTTCAATTCAGGCCGGTGCTCGGTGGAATGACGTCATGCTATACAGAGAGATGAATGAATGACGCCGCCCTCAACTAGATATCGCTTGGTAGCACTAGCAACGTTACCATATGTCAGTGTGTGGTGGGTCACATACTGACATATTAGTGCATTGCCAAAAGCCAAAGCCAAAAGGCTGTTTACTTTACAAGTGACAGTTACATCCTTTTGAGTCTGCGGAGCAGTGTAATTGTATACATACTGTCTGAACTGTCTGTTTGTTCACATTGAACATATTCCACGCTGTTAATCCAATATGGCCGCCACTCACCCTCTCCATGAACGCATAGTACTGTGTCAACAAAGTAAGCAAATATATAAAACAAATGCATTAGAGTTTCTGTAGAAAAAGTTAACCATTGTCATGCTGAATTGTTTGTTGCGATTTTTCTTTTACGTGCAATTTCAATTTATTTTATTTATGATATTTCTCACCTGCATGAACACCTGGCCACCACAGATACTCTCCTTTATTCGCAGGGATAGAAGAAGGTTTCTGAAAGACATCGCCTGCAACATCGGATTTCTCCTTATATCAAACCAAACTGATGTTAACCCCTACACCGCGGGGATCGACCTTACACGTCAGGTACTGACGTCTACAGTCGATCCCCGTACTGAATGAGTAAATATATTTCCAATGGCCGTAGACACATAACATAGGTATTCAACTAAAGCGGAAAGAGATAACTAACACTTTTATGATGATTTTAAATAGAAAAAACTTTTTGGTCTCCATGGTTTATGCAAAAATCCATATATAGGCCTACACTACTTACACTGTTAGTTAGATATGTAGCAGCACCAGTGACGATGAACATCTGTGATAAGCCAGTACAGATGAAAATGATTAAGGCGTATTGTTTATAATGTAGCAGGTCGTCATTACTTTTACTGATGGACGACCCCAGAATCATAGTATACAGCAGCATACACACGCTCAGTACATTAGAAAGGTAGACGGCCAGCAAATAGAAGGAGAGGATATCATCTGTTGTACGCACCAGCTCACATACATGCTCATATCTCTGTCTGTAGGGCTCCAGATCTATACGTAAGTCAGGATTTGATTGCCATTTTTCTGATTCCAATTCAGTGCTGTCTTCCATATCGTGTGTTCGCGGTGGTGTTTCTATATGCTTCAGTTTAATGTGCTCACCATTACTACATCCTGAGCTCATCTGGTGAGTGCTCTCAATGATCATATTCTCTTCATTCAAGCGATTTTTCATTTCAATGCTCATATCGTGGAACATATCTTTAATATCGAGACAAATTAGTACGATACATGTGAGCGACACGATTACAATCAGCACGCTGTGCAGGTACATAATAGAAAATATAACTACCCTGGTGTAATCTGAGGGTGACATTACATCACCAGCAGAAGGGCTCATGAAAAACTCAATCATCAAGTATTTTGGCGACACACTCAGTATGTAGATGAACTCACTGATGACAGAAAGAAAATAAATAACACAAAACAGAAGTAGAATACGTGCTCTCTTAGTTGTCACCTTTCTTGGACAGGGGAATGCTCGTCCACATACCAGACCTTTCTTAAACCATTGCTCTTTTTTCAAGGAGAATCTCGTACAGGTTGTGACAGAAACAGCGCAAAGAAAATGAAAGAAATGTAGGAAAACCTTTGTCAGTAGAATCGGACCAAATGTTTCGTTTCCTTCATAAAGTGTGAATGCATAGCATACTTTTCCCCACATGAAGATCAGTAGGATACAGTGGTAGGCAAATAGAGGGGAAATCCAGGTGTATCGCGTCCTTTGTTTGTAGAAGATTAGGCCGAGAGCTTTCACCAGGACAAGTACATTCCTGTTGTGCTGCCAGAACTCAGTGAACCGCACCTCCTCGTCCTCCATCTAAAAACAATATGAAGAATGAGGTGATACACATGTACATATATATAAACAATATGAAGAATGAGGTGAGACACATGTACATATATATAAACAATATGAAGGATGAGGTGAGACACGTGTACATATATATAAACAATATGAAGGATGAGGTGAGACACATGTAAATATATATAAACAATATGAAGAATGAGGTGAGAGACATGTAAATATATATAAACAATATGAAGGATGAGGTGAGACACGTGTACATATATATATAAACAATATGAAGGATTAGGTGAGACACATGTACATATATATAAACAATATGAAGGATGAGGTGAGACACATGTACATATATATATAAACAATATGAAGAATGAGGTGAGACACATGTACATATATATTAACAATATGAAGA
>OZ024911.1:74736255-74827813 GCA_964017125.1 Flabesymbios commensalis
ACATAACTCTTCACAATATGACACAAATTAGTTTTCACATAGGATACTCACTTAACTCTCTATGGATATTTAAAAACATCTCCGTTAAGTGCAATATCCCAGCCAGCCAACAGAAGACGTGCAGTCAATGCTGTATTAATGCTGACCAGCGACAAAGACACTGGTCCAATATTAATCCAGCATTGTCTCAACATCTCGAGCTCACTGGTCAATAGATTTAAAAGCCTCGCCATCAGTATAATTATACAGACATTTTTCGACATCCTGCATCCCTTGTAAACCACAAGATGTCATACAGACATATGACAACATGATGCATCATCCATAGGTAACCACAATATGTCATACAGACATACGACAACATGATGCATCATCCATAGCAAACAACAAGATGTCATACAGACATATGACAACATGATGCATCATCCATAGCTAGCCACAATATGTCATACAGACATACGACAACATGATGTATCATCCATAGCAAACACAAGATGTCATACAGACATATGACAACATGATGTATCATCCATAGCTAGCCACAATATGTCATACAGTCATATGACAACATGATGCATCATCTACAGCTAGCCACAATATGTCATACAAACATACGACAACATGATGCATCATCCATAGCAAACAACAAGATGTCATACAGACATATGACAACATGATGCATCATCCATAGCTAGCCACAATATGTCATACAGTCATATGACAACATGATGCATCATCCATAGCTAGCCACAATATGTCATACAGTCATATGACAACATGATGCATCATCCATAGCTAGTCACAATATGTCATAGAGACATATGACAACATGATGCATCATCCATAGCTAGCCACAATATGTCATACAGTCATATGACAACATGATGCATCATCCATAGATAACCACAATATGTCATAGAAACATACGACAACATGATGTATCATCCCTAGCAAACAACAAGATGTCATACAGACATATGACGACATTCAGCATCCCTTGTAAACCACAATATGTCATACAGACATATGACAACAGGGGCGTCGGAACAGGTCCGGTTGGCATGGCTAAAGCCGGACCAATATTTAGTCAATATGATGCAGCATCCATAGCTAGCCACAATTGTCATACAAACATATGACAACATGATGCATCATCCATAGCTAGCCACAATATGTCATACAAACATATGACAACATGATGCATCATCCATAGCTAGCCACAATATGTCATACAGACATATGACAACATGATTTATCATCCATAGCTAACCACAATATGTCATACAGACATATGACAACATGATGCATCATCCATAGCAAACAACAAGCTGTCATACAGACCTATGACGCCATATTGCGGCCTTGGTAAACTCTAGGCTTATCTTGATGCCTGGAAATTCTCACCTTTTAATTAACGTCAGAATCTCTGGCTGAAGGTTACTCATATGAGCTCGGATGTGTTATGTGTTATTATTTCCGTGCGTGCGATGATTTTTCTTCCCAGTCATCCTATTACACAGGCTATGTCTCCACTCTGGTCATTGCTGTAAATGAGGAACCATTTGCATTATTGATCGCCACTACAGCTGGTAGCGCACTGCCAGCCAACATGATGGCCTCACACCAAACACCAGGCATTCCTCAAATTTTTATTTAATGTTGGGCCAGTGTAGCAGACGCTGGACCAACGTTTATTCAACATTGATTCAATGCATCGTGTTTACTAGGCTGGTAGATTATATATAATTTACAGCAAGAATCATATTATGGACATTGATAGCATCATGATCCTAAAAACTATATACACAGATACTCTAACGGCGTCTCTGGATCATGGCCCTGATGTGGTGGCCCATGCTATCGGTATTCGGGTTTAAAGTAGCAACTTGCTTCTTCTGTTTTCACTCCTGAGCATTGTGGGGAGCCCAACAGTAGCCCAGCATCGTCTTGTGTCTGCTGGCTGATCTATTTTACCATTTACAAAACTTGTAAACGAGAATTACAGAATGTCATGCGAGTTGTAGATTATATCTGCATGAATATGTAGTTTGTGACAAAATAACAAGGGCATTCGTTTCTTTTTGTACTGTTATGATCAAAATGCAAGAAAAAACACAATTTAACGTGATATTTCTTAAATAAATGCAAATGATAGGTAATTAATAACAAGTATGTGCATCGAATAACTAAATTGATTATGAATTAATTTCACGAGTATGCTACACAATTTCAAAAGAGCTCGACACTCACTACACACCACATGTACACAGGCAGACTGATAATCAGGTATTATATAGGGCCCATGTCCACGGCACGAACACACACAACGAAGACCACACGCACGTGCACAGAGAGCACACACACCCAATGCAGAGACCACATACACCCACCGGAAGGTAGAGACCACGTGCACACGGGCACACACACCGGGAGGCAGAGATCATGTGCACAGGGGCACACACACCTAACGCAGATACCAGGGCCCATATTCTCGTGCAAGTTACGATACATCTTAGGCTTCTGATTGGTCGAGACGGCCGTCTCGACCAATCAGAAGCCTACGACGTATCGTAACTTGTACGAGAATACGGGCCCAGGTGCACGGGCACACACAAGGCAAGGCAGCGACCACGTACACAGGCACACCCACCGAAAGGCACGTGTATGCATATAGACGCTACGCATTTCACTGGTATACCGTCAGGTTGTTCTGAGAGCAAGTGTCCATCCCTCTATTATTTATGTTATTTATACAGCGGTTGCTGGACGCTGACATTAAGTAGGATGGTTGTGCATTATGAATGAGGCAGACGGGTGCAGCATGACTTGAGCAGTGTTCAGCAGCAAAGTAGACAATCAATAATGTGGATGTTTTTTCTGGTTTACGGGAATGGGTTAAGCTTTGTGGAGACGGTCGGTCACTGCAGAGGAAACCACGCAGGTCCTGCACAGAGTCATGTGTCTAATGGTCCCATCCTGAATTCACCGATCACCAATAGTTTGATCTCGGAAATCATTCTTTCTATTCAGACGGAAATTGCAACAAGAGCACTTAAGGTAAAATTATACCATTTTCTAACATTCATTCATGTAACGTTAGGCATCGGTGTCTTTGAAACGCGATGACTATTTTGTCAGAGGAAAATACAACAGCACATTTCAGTACAGTATATACAACAGTATTTCTTAACCGGATTTTTTTTCAGAAATTTTTCACATACTTACATCAAATCGGTAGGATAGTTTATGGTTTCATATAATTATAGGTTACAATCACTTGCCTTTCAAGGACGACTATCAATGAGAAGCACTGCCTTGTTTTAGTCGCTGCTATACTGCCGTGCAAATACAAAACAGCAGTAGCTGGACAGTGGTGGCGCTTCAGGTAAGCAGTTATGTACCGTTTGCCTTGGCGTCACAATATATACAGATATACGCCGTATTCTCTATTTCTAGAATGACTGATTGCCGCTGTCACGTTAGCGGAATAGGTTAAGCGGTCTAACTGGATGATGTGTATGGTGAACAGGGGGGGGGGGGGGGGATGGGGGGAGCGAACAAGGGGGGGAGGGGAGTGCTGGTGTGAAATATTCTGCAAATACTTCCGTATAAATCGGTCTGTTAGCCAACATCACATTTATGATCACTTGGCATATTATGACTAATTTCTTTTGAAATAAAAGTGGCATAATCCATCTCAAGAAAAAATGGCATAATCCATCACAAGAAGGACTTTCACAGCTTTCATTTAAGATATTATACTTGGCTATTTAAAAAACAATCATGTTATTTTTATTCACTTTGAGGTGAGAATTGCGGCAGTGGCTGATTACAGCAATAAATGTATGCTGGGCTGATTATTACATGAGGAATACATGGGCGCTGGGCTGATTATTACATGAGGAATACATGGGTGCTGGGCTGATTATAACATGAGGAATACATGGGTGCTGGGCTGATTATAACATGAGGAATACATGGGTGCTGGGCTGATTATAACATGAGGAATACATGGGTGCTGGGCTGATTATAACATGAGGAATACATGGGTGCTGGGCTGATTATAACATGAGGAATACATGGGTGCTGGGCTGATTATAACATGAGGAATACATGGGTGCTGGGCTGATTATAACATGAGTAATACATGTGTGCTGGGCTGATTATAACACGAGTAATAAATGGGTGCTGGGCTGATTATAACATGAGGAATACATGGGTACTGGGCTGATTATAACACGAGTAATACATGGGCGCTGGGCTGATTATTACATGATTAATACATGGGCGCTGGGCTGATTATAACACCAGTAATACATGGGTGCTGGGCTGATTATAACATGAGTAATATATGGGTGCTGGGCTGATTATAACACGAGTAATACATGGGTGCTGGGCTGATTATAACACGAGTAATAAATGGGTGCTGGGCTGATTATAACATGAGGAATACATGGGTACTGGGCTGATTATAACACGAGTAATACATGGGTGCTGGGCTGATTATAACATGAGTAATACATGTGTGCTGGGCTGATTATAACACGAGTAATAAATGGGTGCTGGGCTGATTATAACATGAGGAATACATGGGTACTGGGCTGATTATGACACGAGTAATACATGGGCGCTGGGCTGATTATTACATGATTAATACATGGGCGCTGGGCTGATTATAACACCAGTTATACATGGGTGCTGGGCTGATTATAACATGAGTAATATATGGGTGCTGGGCTGATTATAACACGAGTAATACATGGGTGCTGGGCTGATTATTTATGAAAAAAAAACTATATGAACATCCTTGGTTTTCATCAGTCAGGATGTCACGTGAATGTCAAATACGGGTACTTTTTCCAGAAGACCACATACATACATCTGAACAGGGATGTGCTTCGCATTGATTTTTATTGTAAATGACCTATCGTCGCTGTCACATTAACTAATTGCTTAAGCGGTGCCCCTGGAGGACTTCATCAGGAAGTGACGAGCCAGAGGCAGTAACTGCTGGTGGATGTTACCCGCCTCTTCGGTATCCATCACTGTGTTCATTCAGCCAGTTTTAAACATCTGAAAACATTTTAGCAAATTTAATAACCAAATGTATTTTACAGTTGTTTACATTTGTTGTTACATTTTCCATAGCGCAATTTCTACATTTGGAGATGCTACACTCGTGAATATTTAATATTGACAATTCAGCTTTAGTTATCAATGGGAAGACATGGTGAAGCTGTCATTTTATACCTCGTGATAAAATGACGCCAACTGAATTGATATTCCGATTGCATCCTAGATATAGCTTTGCATGGTTAACTCTGTCCGCCTGTCACGCCTGACGTCGCGGATTCTTCCTCTGCTCTGGTGATCTAGTGGTTAACGCTGTCCGCCTGTTACGCCCTTGCTCTGGTGATCTAGTGGTTAGCTCTGTCCTCCTGTCACGCCTCTGCTCTGGTGATCTAGTGGTTAACGCTGTCCGCCTGTCACGCCTCTGCTCTGGTGATCTACTGGTTAACGCTGTCCGTCTGTCACGCCTCTGCTCTGGTGATCTAGTGGGTAACGCTGTCCGTCTGTCACGCCTCTGCTCTGGTGATCTACTGGTTACCGCGGTCCGCCTGTCACGCCCTTGCTCTGGTGATCTAGTGGTTACCGCTGTCCGCCTGTCACGCCTCTGCTCTGGTGATCTACTGGTTCACGCTGTCCGCCTGTCACGCCTCTGCTCTGGTGATCTAGTGGGTAACGTTGTCCGTCTGTCACGCCTCTGCTCTGGTGATCTACTGGTTCACGCTGTCCGCCTGTCACGCCTCTGCTCTGGTTATCTAGTGGTTAACGCTGTCCGTCTGTCACGCCTCTGCTCTGGTGATCTAGTGGTTAACGCTGTCCGTCTGTCGCGCCCCTGCTCTGGTTATCTAGTGGTTAACGCTGTCCGTCTGTCACGCCTCTGCTCTGGTGATCTAGTGGTTAACGCTGTCCGCCTGTCACGCCTCTGCTCTGGTGGTCTACTGGTTAACGCTGTCCGCCTGTCACGCCTCTGCTCTAGTGATCTAGTGGTTAACGCTGTCCGTCTGTCACGCCTCTGCTCTGGTGGTCTACTGGTTAACGCTGTCCGTCTGTCACGCCCCTGCTCTGGTTATCTAGTGGTTAACGCTGTCCGTCTGTCACGCCTCTGCTCTGGTGATCTAGTGGGTAACGCTGTCCGTCTGTCACGCCTCTGCTCTGGTGATCTACTGGTTAACGCGGTCCGCCTGTCACGCCCTTGCTCTGGTGATCTAGTGGTTACCGCTGTCCGTCTGTCACGCCTCTGCTCTGGTGATCTACTGGTTCACGCTGTCCGCCTGTCACGCCTCTGCTCTGGTTATCTAGTGGTTAACGCTGTCCGTCTGTCACGCCTCTGCTCTGGTGATCTAGTGGGTAACGCTGTCCGTCTGTCACGCCTCTGCTCTGGTGATCTACTGGTTAACGCGGTCCGCCTGTCACGCCTCTGCTCTGGTGATCTACTGGTTAACGCTGTCCGCCTGTCACGCCTCTGCTCTGGTGGACTACTGGTTAAAGGTGTCCGCCTGTTACGCCTCTGCTCTAGTGATCTAGTGGTTAACGCTGTCCGTCTGTCACGCCTCTGCTCTGGTGGTCTACTGGTTAACGCTGTCCGCCTGTCACGCCTCTGCTCTGGTGATCTAGTGGTTAACGCTGTCCGTCTGTCACGCCTCTGCCCTGGTGATCTAGTGGTTAACGCTGTCCGTCTGTCACGCCTCTGCTCTGGTGGTCTACTGGTTAACGCTGTTCGTCTGTCACGCCTCTGCTCTAGTGATCTAGTGGTTAACGCTGTCCGTCTGTCACGCCCCTGCTCTGGTGATCTAGTGGTTAATGCTGTCCGCCTGTCACGCCCCTGCTCTGGTGATCTAGTGGTTAACGCTGTCCGTCTGTCACGCCCCTGCTCTGGTTATCTAGTGGTTAATGCTGTCCGTCTGTCACGCCTCTGCTCTGGTGATCTAGTGGTTAACGCTGTCCGTCTGTCACGCCTCTGCTCTGGTGATCTAGTGGTTAACGCTGTCCGTCTGTCACGTCTCTGCTCTGGTGGTCTACTGGTTAACGCTGTCCGTCTGTCACGCCACTGCTCTAGTGATCTAGTGGTTAACGCTCTCCGTCTGTCACGCCCCTGCTCTGGTGATCTACTGGTTAACGCTGTCCGTCTGTCACGCCCCTACTCTGGTGATCTAGTGGTTAACGCTGTCCGTCTGTCACGCCTCTGCTCTGGTGATCTAGTGGTTAACTCTGTCCGCCTGTCACGCCTGACGTCGCGGATTCTTCCTATGCTTTAGTGATCTATTGGTTAATGCTGTCCGCTTGTCACGCCCCTGCTCTTGTGATCTAGTGATTAACGCTGTCCGCCTGTCACGCCTCTGCTCTGGTGGTCTACTGGTTAACGCTGTCCGTCTGTCACGCCCCTGCTCTGGTTATCTAGAGGTTAACTCTGTCCGTCTGTCACGCCTCTGCTCTGGTGATCTAGTGGTTAACGCTGTCCGTCTGTCACGTCTCTGCTCTGGTGATCTAGTGGTTAACGCTGTCCGTCTGTCACGCCTCTGCTCTGGTGATCTAGTGGTTAACGCTGTCCGTCTGTCACGCCTCTGCTCTGGTGATCTAGTGGTTAACTCTGTCCGCCTGTCACGCCTGACGTCGCGGATTCTTCCTATGCTTTAGTGATTTATTGGTTAATGCTGTCCGCCTGTCACGCCCCTGCTCTTGTGATCTAGTGGTTAACGCTGTCCGCCTGTCACGCCTCTGCTCTGGTGGTCTACTGGTTAACGCTGTCCGTCTGTCACGCCCCTGCTCTGGTTATCTAGTGGTTAACGCTGTCCGCCTGTCACGCCTCTGCTCTGGTGATCTAGTGGTTAACGCTGTCCGCCTGTCACACCACGCTCTGGTATATAATACACGTTGCTGCCCACTCGTTGATGAATCAATACAGTTGATAGCTGCCGTAACCGAGAGGTAGCGCGCTCGATCTCAGATCGTCAGGGCTTTAATTTAGAATTCTGTGACTGATGGAGGGCAGTGTTATCTATAGTGTAGAGTCATATAATTCCGTGGGAATCTCTTAAGGTCATTTTTCGACCCCTATAGGTCATGACCCCTAGATCTCTTTTTTCAAACACATGTCTTACTAGTCGTGTAACACATCAAAATGACCGAAATTGTTTAGGAGATATCATCAAATTTGACAAAAAGGAAAACAAAAACAATTTCCTACCCACTAGAAGTCATTTTAAGGTCAATTATTGCAAAGATTTCAAATATACATATTATTACATCGGTCACCATGCAAACCCCCCTTTATATTTTGGCCGCTTTTATGGGGGTACCCCCAAACCTGTCTGGAATTAAGGGGTAGGGTTACGTTATCATCTGTCGTTGATGTTCTGAATAACCAATCTGCACATGCAATATACCATATAACAGATAATTCAATTTCCGTTGTACTAATACATCCCCCATTACAGTAAAGTAAATAGTCGTCTCTCCACATACGCTCAAACATGTTTTTTATTATAAAATAATCAGAATGAACAGCAAAATAAACTAGTCAACATGGTCATTAAAAACAACATAATAAATGAAAGTTATCAGACATATCCATGTCCGGCCTATGTTTTCTGAACCCAGATATGTGTTTGCTTAAAAATGTGTGTTATTTATATTTATAAATGTCATACATATATTTTTATGAAAGAAAATTACAGCCTTTCATAAAAATAGGTCGATTTAAATAAAATGAAATGAATCGGGCTTTAGGCCACCTTTGTGCACATATAGGCTAAACTGGGCCAGGAGAACCTCCCGAGGATGGTGAGATGAATGAGATGACACTGTCCTCCAGACACAGGATTCGAAATTCGAGCCCTGGCGGTCTGAGGCCGAGCACGCTACCTCTCGGTCACAGAGGCTCCCCACAATACTGACTTTCACACGTGGATGGGGAAGAAACATTTTGTTTCTTTCAAACCGCCGAGACCGGGAACCGAACCCCGAGCTCTGGCGTGAAAGGCAGCGGTGCTAACCACTACCCTAGGGCCCCCGCCCAGGTCGATTTAGCCTGGGTTGAAATCTGAATCATGGAACTTTGCTCGGGATTTTAGTGTATACTCTTGTATTCACTTGTTTGTACATAGTAAAAAGCGTGTGCTGAATGCGAATCTGTCGGATAACGTTGTATATTTGTAGATCTTCACCTTCAAATTAGCAAAACACAAAATGGCGACCAAAATGTTAAGAAAACTCCATATTTTCTATAGTTTGTCCACATAAGCGTACAATGTATGGTTTCTGCAAGATTTTTAATTCATCATTTTTTTCTTAGAAAAGAAATTACCTTTATTAGACCTTTAGATCCAAGACATCCGCTGTTTTTTATGTATTTGCTGTGACTATAATATAAGTATACTGCTAAGCATGTTGACGATAATATGGCGTAATTGTGGTAAAATAGCGGATTATGACTAAACGTTACTGACGTGTAAATTTGAAAGTAAAAATCCAAAATGGCCGCGAAATTTTTCTTCATATAAACAAGAAACAAAATGCCTATCAAAATGTAAATTAAACTTCTTTTTTTATTTGTGGCTCGCAATTTCTCAATTTATTGATTTTGTGTGACTTGGTGGCCAAAACAAGCATTTCTGGTGTTTATTGTTCACCTATAGTTTATCGTAAAATCCAAGATGGACGAGATTTGCATACTTACTAATAAAATAATGATGTCATTCTAATTACTAAGCACATCAAATCATAATAGAGCATACTGTACTTAAACACAGTTTCGAATGCCTTGCAACTTAATCTGTCGTATTGCGTAGTCTATTTTTTAGATTTCCATTAAACAAATGTTGTTTATGATATTATAGTTCACGTGCATAAAAAACGCTTTTATTTGTGTGTTGGTGGTAACCATTTTCAATTTGAGAGTCAAATAAAGGTTATTTTGATCGAAAGACATGAGACATAAATTTATCAACCCAAAATCATGCAGAAACCAGAAATCGTGCAATAATTTGTATCAAAAATATAGAAAAGATGTAGTTTTGCCGGCCATTTTTTGTTTTGCTAATTTAAAGGTGAAGGACACCAAATATAGAATTTTATCCGACAGATTCGTATTCAGCACACACAGAAAAAAGATTTATGACTTAAATAAGACTTAAATGCAGAGCAAAGTTCAATGTTTCATATTGCAACCCAGGATAGATACACACATTTTCAAAAAAGTCCGCGATATTCTTTAATTTAAAAATATATAATTAATGTATTAGTCTAAATACCACTCAGTTTAAGTATATACACAATTGGGTTCAAAAAACATAGGTCAAATATAGATATGGCCAATAATGATGTTTTATTAGGTCGTTTTCATTGACCATGTTTACTAGTTTGTTTTGTTGTCGATTATTTGTAATATTTAAACGTAAGTGTAGAGATAACTGTTTCATCCACTACATCATGCAATACATCAGTAGAGCGGAAATTTAGTTATCTATTATATGCTGTATTTCAAGTGTAGGTTTATAAGCTAAAATTGCAACGACAAACGTTAGCTTAACACCACCCCCTAATTTTGTACAGGTTAGGGTACCCCCACATGAGCAGTCGAAATACATGTTTTGTCCTTATTTTTACTGGTGACATCTTCTTTCATGTTTTGGGCATATCAAAGCATAACAAAATTTGGTGTGGGAGAGTAGTGAGGGGGGGGGGGGGGGAGGAGGTGCAAGGTGACCAATTCTGGCCTATGGACTATCTATGTGTTTAGGGTTATGACCTTCAACAGACCGGGAATGACCTTCAAAGCTTCTGAATATTTGTTAATTATGAAGTTTGAATATTTCGTGCAAATTCCCTTGAATTAGACATATTACACGACTATATTAACTTGCAATACAAACGTTTTCTAAAATCTCCATGTGTTTTTAGGCTCATGACCTTTAAGACCCCGGAAATGACCTTCAGAGAAAAATGTTTTATTTGTTCAGTATTTATATTTTCTAAAATTGAACATAGGTGTCAAGAAATAACATGCAATTACCACGGAACCACATTTACTGACATATGACCCTACACTACTAATTCATTGCACAGAGGTGGCATAATGAAAAAGCCCCATTCAGACATTCATGAATACATAGATACAGTAGCTAGCGGCAGCAGATTGCATTGTTTGTTGGCAACTTACATGCGAATGTGTGATAAGCAGATTGATGCACGATATAAGCTAATTACCATGAGTATAATCCAGGTTGACTATTTTGTTAGGCGGCTTAAATATTCCTACATTTTCCTTGACTATTTTATTATGTTGATGAAACTGTCGATCCCTTACTGCTCTCAGTGACCCTATGCTATTTCCCAAACATGTATGTAACGTTAGCGGACACATCAGGCGTGATGTGACTAAAGCACGCATGAGTCCAGTAACAACATGATAAACACAGACATGTAGACCTATGTAACGTTAGAGGACAGATCAGGAATGGTGCAGCCTCCTTCTCAGGGCCACACTAGCACAGCTAGGTGGCCCTGCTACAGTGTTTTGAGAATCTCTTCTGTAATTGCTGCGTTCTGAAAGGGCCTCAAAAACTGGTGTCTCGTGACCCACACCTGACTCTGAAACTATGTCAAGTTCGAGGTTTCCTTGCACTTATGAGATACAAGCTTCTATGATTATGTCTCCCTCATACTGGGCTATCGGGGGTTGTTAAACCTCTTCGTTCAATTAATATTCCTTTAAGGTTCTCATATTTGCGTGTGAGAACAGGTTGCGGCAACACGTTTCTGAGGTCAGACGCTACCTCGCCTGAAAGGCAGCACAGGTCAATCTATTCCTTTCGTCGTCATCTGTAATTTCGTGCAGATCGAATAGAGTTTCTATCTGATTGAACCACAGCTCAACATCAGTGGGATAAAATGTCGCTATTTTGAATTTGGGAAGGTCATGAGAGCGTCGGATTGACCGTCGGTGAACTGGAGATGGACTTCTGGAGGATTCGCTCCTAGAAAAATCTCTTTGTCGTCTATTATTATGAGCGATTCGTGAAAAGTCTGATTTAACGCTTTTGTATTCTGCGTCTTTGGGGCGAGCTCCCTTGTCGTCTAGGGGTGTTGAAACAAAACCTGTTGCCCAGTTGCCATGTATGAATGTTTGTGTTGAAATTATTTAAAGAGTTAAGCGCTTGAGTCTGCTGGCCTATTGGCTACTTTGCAGTACACAAACGTGTTTGAAATGGTATGCGTATGGTATAGTATACCAGCAATTTTCGGCCGTCGCGCCCTGTTCAAACAATTATGTGTAAGAAAAAAAATTGAGAAACGTTCTTGATATATGATGATGTTGTCGGTGATGAAGTACCCGGATTGAGGGGTACAGGTTGCTGGGGATGCTGGAAAGCCTGAGAGTTCGGTTCAGAAGTTGTCTGCTGGTGTCAGAATTGTGCTATTTCATTAAACTATTTCACAAAGAACACATTGAAATTGTGAGGATTGTAGGTCATATGATATCATGTACAAATGCCAGAATAATTGCTAAAATACTGTTCTAAGCTATGGGTTTATTATAGTTTAGTAATTCAACCTGCATGGAAATATTTGAAGTCGAAGAACTACAGTAGCAGAAATGGTCTAAATAACACAGCTGTCAATCAATATAAACGGGTATATTTGAAATCCTCCTATCGTAATAAAATGTCCTCGTAACGATAGTCTAGGTTTGACTCTAGGTTATATTCACTTACAGTTCAACCCAATTTTGATAGTTAATTTCTGTAATTGGTGGATCTGACTGAGAGTAGTCTATAAAGACTCCATAGTAAGCAATTCAATGACGAATGCTTCCCAAAATGAACATCGTTTTTAAAAAAAAAATTATAAACAAAATCGATCGCTCGCTTTGATGCGTGTTAGTGCATGTGGTCTAGTGCCTATTGGTGTAGAGTGTACGGTTGGTGTGTGTGCATGGTCGCTTGTTGTGCATCAGCCCATTAACATTTTCACTGGCTGAGCGGTGAGCGCATGTATTTGCATGAAAAATAAAATTTTCCAAAAAAATTTCAACACTGTCACACAATGTGTGATATAATTTGTTAATTCTAAAGGTACATATTTAAAAATAAATTCAGTCCCTGTTATACTACAGAAAAAATATTTGTAATTTGTCCAAAATATCTAGACTACAATTCTAGACATCTTTTCAGGCAGTGATGGCCTTGACACGTGCGCGGAATATCCCAGGAAGTCCGCTGGAAAAAATGTCGGCTTTAGTTTATGTGAATATATTATGAGCTGAGCTGATGGAGTGATGTTCTCCTTGCATGCCGGGAAGTGGAGGGTACACGTGTTGCTCGGCAGCCAGAGTAGCTAAAGATAGGAAAACCATGCTGCTGAAAATGGCAGCTGCTTACCGAGACATAGTATCATAAAACTACTCCCCTGAAATAAAAATGTAATTGTAATTGGAAGGTTTTGACCTACAGTCCTATCATTAGTATATTATAGACCAAATAGGACCGTTTATTGACATATATTTCAGGCGAACATTTTTAATTGGCCCTTAACCTACAAAAAGTTCTTTGAGTCGAGGTTGTATTTTTCAATTCAAAAATTAGAAATATAGATAAGAATAATACTAATTATTCTTGAGTCGGTTGGGGGTTTGTAAAAACCGAGTCCACCAATTGTGATGTTCAACGATTTAAAAATGAATTTAAAATAGTTTCTTCCTAGTCACCTACACTGGCGTAATTAGGGAAAAAAATATTTGAAAATTCTTAATATTTAAGAGTTAGACTATTCCGTCAAATTTTCTTGTGCAATCCACCGTGTCCGTCAATGGAAACACGTGGTTTTAGTCAAATTCTATGAAATTTTTTGCAACTGCGAAAACGCGTGTACCTCTCTTCAAATAACTTTTCTAACTAAACCTATTGGCATTTATTTGTACTTTGACCTGCAATCCCCACGTACCTTATAAAAATGATGTTTCATTTTTTATGTCCCCTACGAATTAAAAAAGTATCCTTTCTCAGTAATTTGCTGATAGATGTAGTGCGAGAATCAGATCAGAAAGTTGCTGGTTTGTTTCATCATCGTGGTCACCAATATCGTATACCTTGTTGGTGACAGAAATCCAAATCAAAAGGGGATGTTCGCATCAAACGTCTGGGGTCGCCAATATCGTATAGCTGGTTTGGGCGGCCACCATGTTGGCGGATCGCCCACTCCAACCTCCAATCCTCTGTCTTTTCTCTACCCCCGTCTGGGCGACAATGAACAAATAACTGTTTTGACTCCGTAATACTCTTGTTCTTTCTCTTGACATACCGTACGCTGTGCACATATCGGACAGAATGCGACGGCCTTAAGCCATGTGTCTACCACGGTGCCGGAGATGAGAGTTGTGCGCGATTGAGAATTGGCAACAAAAGCTAGCGTGGGCGATGCGGGGGGGGGGGCAGGGCGTTCACTCGTCAGTTTCCGGAAACCGAGTGGTCTCGCCGACTGCAGATGAATGAGACGCTGGTCCCCACATTATTATGACCAGTACATGCAATCAACCTGTGTTGTACTATAGTTGGTCCATCTTATGCAATGTCGGCCCAGCAAAAAAGCAACATTGGATCCACGTCTTTTGTCTGTGTCATTGTAGACTTGCTTTTGTGTAAGACCAAGATACCAACAGTATTTGCACAGTGATTGTAACAACCACTCTTTGTTTGATATTGGAACATCATCTCAGATTGTGGATTAACATGAACCCAGCGCTGGCTCATCGTTCTCACTGGTGTGCAGTCTCTGTCAGCACGATACACTGACCCAATATTGGTTTAACGTTGGTCCATTGTTTGCGACATGGGCTTAACATTAGGAAAACATTGGGCCGGTGTAGACCTATTGTGTTTACGATGTGTGATTGACAATGGTGGATTGATGTATGTCAATTGTCTACGACGCTGGCCCAACATAAAATCAACATTGACCATGCATTTAGAAAGTATCTTCTGACTTATATAATACAACTATATTAGGATAGTCAATACACATGATACATGCACAGATGTAGGCCTATATCTCACCAGACAATACTCACAGGAGCACATAGTGTCAGGTTTAAATATCCACAGGATGTCAGGCCAAGTTGGACACGAAATAGAGCATTTTAAATGTAATGATGTAGTCAAACCCCTCCCTGGTCCACCCCACCCTCTCTTAAACATGTTAAAAGAAGCTGTTAATTTCAATCAAATAGTCACCTACCTCGCCATGTGTATTTCTTGGCCTGACCATGTGGCTTAGTATGTCAAGGACACCATTTTTTGTATTGCCTTATTGGCCAGATAAAAAATCTGGTCAAATTCATGAATATTTCTACAGAACACATTATACAGTGCAATCAAACAGAGCCACTCGCTGACACTAGTGGAAGGATGGTGGATCTGATGAATGAGGATGGCATGGTGTGACTAAGGCATGCATGAACCCAGCAACAACATGATAAACACAAACATGGTATGTAACGTTAGAGGACACATCAGGCATTGTGTGACTAAATCACACCTTTGTGTTTATCATGATGTATTTCCAATTATGATCATCTTTTAGGTAGGGCATGTGGAAACGTTCATCACGAAATAATTATCTGCAGTAGGCCTTATATGAACTAGCAATATTGTGAGTCCTTTTAGTCTTCAGCCACATTTTACCTTTCAGCCTGGCATAAGTTCTCCCGTTAATCCATCAGGCTGGGATGGGCGCAATTCGGGCGCGAATGAGATCACGACAGCCATTTTTGTTCATTTGTTTTTAACCGGGAAAAAGCATTATTGGTACCGCTTCAACGTTGGGTCAGTGTCGCAGAATCAATTATATGAGAACCCTGCATGTGACGTCATAGAGTGAAAACCCACCCAGCCCAGATAAAGTGCACATTTACACTCCCTAGTGTGTCTAATAACTGATAACTAATGTACTAAGTTACAGAATACTCAATAGGTCATTATGACATATAGCCTACCTCAGTAATAATAATAATAATAATAATAAACTTTATTTCAAGAGGGTAACCATTTAGCAAATTTAATTGCTAATTTGCAATGGGCCCTCTAAAACATATATACAAATTCAAAATACAATATGTACATTTCAAATTAAAAAGTAAAGTACAAATTAATAGGTAGGTATAATAAATATATATATATATATATATATACACATACATATATATATACATATATATATATATATACATATATATATACACACATATATACACATACATACACATATATATATATATACATATATATACATATACACATATATATATATATATATATATATACATACATACACATATACGAATATATATATATATATGTAGTATCAACTAATTTAGAGTAAACAAGATTTTTAGCATATGGGTGATCATTAATTACCGAAATAATGTTGAGTATATGAATTTTTAAAACTTGATAAAGAAGGTGCAGTTTTAATGCTATTTGGAATTTTGTTCCAAGAATTTGCACCAGTATAAGTGAAACTTTTCTTGTGACATATCTGTGCGTGTAAATGGTTTGATTTAGATGATCTAGTACTATAGTTATGGATATTTTTAGTGTATTGAAATAATTCGTTTAGACCTTGATTGTTGTTGTTATTTAAGCATTTATACACCTGTATTGATCTATGATAGTCTATTCTATCTGCTAAAGGCATCCAACGCAGTTCAGAGAAAAGTACATGGCTTCTTGTATTAATATCTTGGTTCAATATTATCCGCGCTGCCCTTTTTTGTATTTTTTCTAAATCTGCCAATACATATTTTGGACAATTACCCCATATTATACTGCAAAAATCGAAATAGGGTAAAATGTAACTATCATAAAATAATTTTCGAGCACTTAGTGGTAAAAAACATTTGATACTCTTCAACAAAAATAGATTTTTAGATATTTTCTTTCTTACGTGTCTTTCTTTCCAAGAAAGGGTAGCATCAAAGTGAACACCGAGTATCTTAGTACTATTTACACATGGAAGATCTACATTATTAATATTTACATTTAGTTTGATACCCTGACATTTACTTAATTTTTGTCTTGTGGCGATTAGTATAGATACACATTTGGGGATACTTAACATCATGTCGTTAACTAAACACTATTCGAATGCATAATGAACATCCCTTGATAGTTCTTGCTGAATTATTTCTACATTTGGACCTGATCTGGTTAGTGTAGCGTCATCAGCATAGAGTACTTCGTTGCAGCTTTTAAAGTAGAGGGGGAGATCATTAATATTGATTAGAAATAAAAGGGGTCCTAGTATCGATCCTTGTGGAACCCCGGATGTTATTTTGTGTGGAGATGAAACAGTTTTTTCAATAGAAACACTCTGAGATCTATTTGAAAGGTAGGATTCAAACCAGAAGGTAGATGCAGAGCTACAATTATAGAGTTTAAGTTTTTGAAGTAACAGAGAGTGATTTACTAGGTCGAATGCTTTACTGAGATCAAGCTGTACTAATCCAAAATAGTTTCCTGCTTCAAGAGCTTCATAAATTTTCTCTGTTAAAGTTATAAGGGCAGTTTGACATGATTGGTTTCTGCGGAATCCAAACTGGCTATCAGTTAAAAGTCTATGGTGTTGAAGATATTTATAAAAGTGTAAAAATACATGTTTTTCTAATATTTTAGACAAAAGAGGTAGGACTGATATAGGACGGTAATTATTGCATTCTTCTTTGTTGCCACTTTTAAATAGTGGGGTGACTTTTGCAATTTTCCACTGACATGGAAACATTGAAGTTTGGATACTTAGGTTGCATATATTAGTTATAGAACTAGAAATAGCTATGGCTGATCGTTTCAATATTTCAACGCTAAGGCCATCCAGACCAAAAGCTTTATTATTTGGCATAGATAATATTTGTTTAAAGACGAAGTCTTCACTAACAGGAGGTATAATAAATTCAGTTTCACTATTCATTTTGCTGTCTACAAAATTAGAAATCATTTCTACAGATGTAGGGGGTAAACTTGATTTTCTAACAGGTGTATACTTATCAGCAATAGTGGCAAAGTATTTGTTTAATGTGTCAGCTACTATTTCAGGATCTGAAATTAAATTACTATTTATCTGGAGAGATATTGGATTTTTTAATTTTGTGTTTGGACAAAGTTCTTTAACGTGTTTCCAAAGCTCTTTTGGTGAATTTTTGTTTTGCTCTATGGAATTAATGTAAAATTTCTTTTTCGAATTTCTTACTAGTCTTAAAACTCTATTTCGCCATATCTTATACTCAACATGATTGTTTTGCTTCTTGTATTTGTCCCTTTTATGCATCGCTGCTAAAATATCAGTTGTAATCCACTTTGGCTGGGTTGGGTGTTTAACACGCTTAGAAATAATAGGCATATGGTTCAATATTATCCGCGCTGCCCTTTTTTGTATTTTTTCTAAATCTGCCAATACATATTTTGGACAATTACCCCATATTATACTGCAAAAATCGAAATAGGGTAAAATGTAACTATCATAAAATAATTTTCGAGCACTTAGTGGTAAAAAACATTTGATACTCTTCAACAAAAATAGATTTTTAGATATTTTCTTTCTTACGTGTGTGACATGGTCTTTCCAAGAAAGACCACTTCACTCATCCTTTAAACTGACATATGTGTTTCAGATGGAGGAAGAAGAGGAGGCTTGTTTCAGCCGCATCTGGAAGCATAACAGGAATGTGTTGATCCTGATGAAAACACTTGGTCTTCTCTTCTACAAGCAAAGAAAGAAATACACATGGATATCTCCTTTATTTGTTTATCATTGCATTGTTTTAATCCTGATGTGGGGGAAAGTTTGTTATGTGTTCACAATTTATGAGAAAAAGGAGCCATTTGGACCGACCTTGCTGACCAAGATATATTATCATTTCTTTCACCTCCAGTGCGCTGTCTCTATCACAACGTGTACCATGTTTTCTCTGAAGAAAGCGCAATTAATTCAGAAGTTGTGCATATGTCAACAAGAGGTATACAATGCCACAGAAATCACGTGCAATAAGAGGGGAAACACTGCGATCGGCTTAAGTTTTCTTTATATAGTTTGTTCTGTCGGTCTATTCAGCTACATCATGAGTGTAGCTCCTAAATATTTTATGACAGAGATGTTTTTGTATCCCTCTCCTGGAATGCGAATGTCATTTTCAGATTATCTCAAAGTGATTATATTTTCTATAGCTTATTTACAAAGTATACTAATATGGTGTATGTCGTTTGCGTTTATCGTGCTTATTTGCCTGGATGTAAAATACATGTTCCAACATCTCGCAATGGAAATGGACAGTGACATACGTGATAATAACATGAAAATGGACAGTGACATATGTGATAATAACATGAAAATGGACAGTGGTGTGCGAGGTAGTAACATGACTGTGGGTAGTAGTAATGCGCGGATGAGTTTGTCAACCGACAGTGAAGATGATGAAAATGTTAGATTGAATCACGTTGGGACTTCACTCTTGAACCAAAGCGACTTGAAAAAAAGCAGTGACGTGGAATCGGAGCAATCATTTTCAAAACCCAACACACCACGAATCATCAATTTAGAATATTTTAGGAGCAGATATGAACATCTGAATGAGTTGGTGCGTAAAACAGATGATATAGTTTCTCTGTACATGGTATCTGTGTACGTCACCAATATACTGTGCGTCTGCATGATTCTCTACACCATAATGCTGGGCACGTCCATCAACAAAAACAGTGAAGACCTGTTTCATTATAAACAGTCCGCTTTGGCGACGTTCCTTTTTTCTGGATTATTACAAGTGTTCGTGGTCACGGGTACCGCGACACATCTGACAGAGAGCGTGCGTGTTCATCCATATATACAATTTAACCCTTTTAGTGCGGGGACCGCCTTTACACGTTAGAATCTGACGTCTGTAGACGTCAGATTCTGACGCGTAAAGACGATCCCCGCGCTGAAATAATAAACATATTTATAATGGCCGCAGTCTCATGGGATAGGTATTCAAATGAAGCAGAAATAGCTAAGACATTTATGATGATTTCAAATTGAAAAAAATGGGCTCGATGGTTTATAAAAAAAAATCTTGCAGCGTTGTAAGGGTTATAGTCCAGTTACCGTCCATAGTACCTAAGAAATTGTGAGAAGTCTAAAGTTTTTTGATTGATTCATGCTCCCTATGGGTCAATGAACATATTCAATTTTGTTGCCCAGACGGCAACTTTGGGCAACATTCTTTTTGACCGCTTATATTGGAGTACCCCCGACCCTGTCTAAAATTAAGGGGCAAACGTCTGTCGTTGATGTTCTGATAAACCAATCTGCACTAGCGATATACCATAGTAACATATAATTAAATTGTCGTTCTAATGATCACACATTGCGGTAGAATAAGTAATCGTCTCTCCACATACGCTCAAGCATGATTTTTTATTATAAAATAATCAAAATGAACAACAAAACAAATGATTCAACATGGTGAAAGGAAACGAGTTATTAAACACTAATTATTGGACATATCCTTATCTGGCCTTTATTTCTGAACCCAGATGTGTTATTTATATTTATAAATGTCATATATTTTTTTTGTGAAAGGATATTGAAACCTTTCATGAAAATACGTGTATTTAGCATAGGTTGAATTCTGTAACATGATTTGTTTTCAGAATTTTTTGGATAATTTTTTATCAACTTGTTTTTACATAATTTGTGTGTGATGAATTCGAATCTGTCGGGTAACATTCTATATTTGGTGACCTTCACTTACAGATTAGCAGAATGGCTGTCAAAATGTGAATAAACCGCCGTATTTTCTATGGTTTGTAGCACATAAAAGCACAATAATTTATGGTTTCTGCAAGATTTTTATTATATTTTTTTTTTTCTAGTGTCGTGTTAAGAAGTAATTCTCGTTTTTTTTATATTTACTATTACTATATTTATACCGCTAAACATGTTGATGATAATATAATTTAATTGTAGTAACTTAGTGGAGCAGAACTAAACGTCACTGACGAGTAAATTTAAATGAAAAAATCCAAAATGGCCGCGACATGCACCTTCATATTAGCAAAAAACAGAATGGCTATCAAAATGTAAATTAAACATTTTTTTGTAATTGTGGCTCGAGATTGCTAAAGTTATGGTTTTTGTATAACTCTGTGGCCGAAACACACATTTCCGATGTTTATTGTTCATCGGCAGACCTATATGTTATCGTAAAATCCAAGTTGGACGTCATTTTACATATTTACAATTAAAATACTAAGCACATCAAAGAATGTTAGAATATACTGTGCTTAAACGGAGTTTCAAATGCCTTGCAGCCTAATCTGTCGTATTATATATAGCTAGTCTATTTTTTAACATTTCCATTAAACAAGTGTTGTTTTTTATATTATAGTTCAGATGCCTAAAAAACCTTTTATTTGTGTGTTGACGGTAACCATTCTGAATTTAAAGGTCAAATAAAGGTCATTTTTATCTAAAAACATGGCAGGTAAATTTATCAACTCCAAATCATGCAAAAACCGAAAATTGTGCGTTAATGTACAACACAAATATAGATAAGATGTGGTTTTGGTGGCTATTATTTCTTTTACTTATTTGAAGATGAATGACACCAAAGATAAAATGCTATCCGACACATTCGATTTCAGCACACCCAAATTATGTAAAAACAAGCGGTAAAAAAAATCTGCACTCAAATGTCGAGCAAAGGTCAATGTTTCATATTTCACCCCAGCTAAATACACACATTTTCAAAATGGCTGCAATATTATCTCGTTTAAAAATATGTATGCCATGTACAAATCTAAATACCCCTCAGTTTTAAGCATATACTCACTGGGTTCAGAAAACATAGGTCATATATAGATATTGCCAATAATTATGTTTTATTAAGTCGTTTCCATTGACCATGTTGACTAGTTTGTTTTGTTGTCGCTTTTGATCATTTTGTGAAAAAAAACACATGTTTCAACGTATTTGTAGAGATAATTTTTTCAATCCACTGCATCATGCAATACATAATTAGAACGGAAAATTAATTCCCTTTTATCTGGTATGCTTACCTTAAATCATAATGCAGATTAAGCCGATAATACGTCCTATCTATAATTATTAGCTTTGCCAATATGTTGCCCAAAGTTGCCACTTACATTTTCATAATTTTTAGGTGCCCATTGAGCATATTTATAAGAGCAGCAACTGGACTATTAAGTAAAGTACGTATCTTAATTCATGGAAATTGTGTAACTACCGTTTTTAATTGAATGAATGAATGAATGAATGAAATCTTATATAGCGCATGTATCCAGCCGGCGGCTGTTCAGAGCGCTGTACATCGAGAGTAACTTAGCAAGGCCTGTTATCATTCAAATTCCAACTCAGTCTCCTGGGAGATATACAGCTGAGCTGCCATTGAGGCGCATCAAGCTATTTTCATTCCAAGCAAATTCGCCTTATGTGCCAAGTACTCACACATTGTGGATTTTCTGGGGTCTCGCTGGATGGAAACTGCGCCTACGTCCATTGAGGTTCTTTTACGTCCAACTCTAGGGCAGTCAGACGAGCCATCTGATTTACGTGGTTCTCTGAGCCCCACGAGTGTATACAGCACCTGGCAGTCACCAGGCGGTCACCCATCCAATTATGAACCGGGCGCGACGTCGCTTAACTTCAGTGATAGAGCCAATCACGATGAGCGAACGCCGTATTTGAACATGTTAACCCTTAAAGCGCTGTCCTATTTTGTAAAAAACATGGAGACTAAAGGTTTTTTTCCATTTGAAATCATCACAACTGTCTTAATTAGCCCTTTCTGCTTCATTTCAATACCTATATGTTATGGGTCTATTGCCATTATAAATGTGTTTACTCTTACAGTGCGGGGATCGACTTTAGACGTCAAAATTAAGACGTCAGATTCTAACGTCTAATGTCGATCCCCGCGCTGAAAAGGTTAAAGTCTGTGACACCAATATTCCTCATACTAATGTTAATCATTCACACTAATGTAAATCCATGTAATTTCAGACACTTGTAGTTGCAGATCGCGATGGCGAGACACAATTACAAGTGTCTGAATATTGTATTTAGCTCCTGGGTCTGTATTCTCGTACAAGTTACGATATATCGTAGGCTTTTGATTGGTCGAGATGGCCGAATAATATGAGTGAATTGTTGATTTTGCTGTTTCAAACTTAATCATATTTTTATAGGCGCTGTCATTTAGAAACTGCCTGCTCTCTATGAAAATTAACTCAGCTTTATGTGGAATAGAAACGTTCATGCAGGTTAGTGTAATATGTTTATGGCGTGTGCAAACGTGGATTTTAATTAAGTGAACGACGTTGATTTATATTTTTATATATGTTCTTTTATATTTCCTCACACAGTACTATGCGTTCATGGAGAGAGTGAGTGGCGGCCATATTGGACTAACGGTGTGGAATCTAGTTAATGTCAACAAACAAACAGCTCAAGCCGTACGTAGAAAATTAATTCTTAAAAATAGAACATCATCATATATTTAAATATTTTACATTGAATGTTTATCGTTGTATTTGTGATGCGGGTTTGATACGGCGGGCCAGAAATTCGGAATGTCCTAACGCAATAAGTAGCCTACTGTGAAATGCATTATTGTCGTTTTTAGTCGTGTGGGTTGGTTCTCTTCAATAACAGCCTCCATTTTATGCTGTATATTTGTATATTTATTATGCATGTGCTCTCTTATCTGTCTGATTGGACGCATGCGCTTTCAGTTTCCTGTCTGATTGAACGCATGCCAGTTTTGTACACGATAAACATAAACATCTCAACATCAGTCTTTATCAAAGCACGCAAAAATAGACATTCAGAATACAAACAGAACGTTGAAATAACAATGCAGCCCAAGCTACTTATCCTGAGCATTTTTATCTTATTTGGGCCACAGTAATTATGCTGCCATTGTACGAATTTGTGTCGTATTTACAAGATATCTCTTAAAAATAAATTCACCATCCTAATTTTACACCAAACGTTCAAGATTGCTTCTTATTATTGCCAGATAAGCATAATCTTGGTCAGCTAAATTTATGTAGTTAAATATGGTGGTTTGTTTGATTGTATATAGAAAATAAAATAGTCTAGGTTATAATGCATTTTTCTCAACATAGCCCTGTCCATCCACCATTAGGCCTACGCTAATTTTAGGGTAATTAATTTCCTTGCGGATTGTTACCTTCGTGCTTATAACAATAGCCAATTAGTTTTCTCTCTTTAACGGCTTTTTGTGAAATAGTCATCAATATAACAATTTCATATATAAAACACATATGATAACTGTGCCGATACCTTTAACACCTTTCTTATTTGTTTAACTTGAAAATTATATATTTCAGGTGGTGATGATGGTGATTTCATACACTGTTATTTTGCTCAAATTTGGGAACAGAGAATTAACAGAGACTGCATCGAAATTCAATTCGACACTTTTCCCACCTGAATGATTACCACATATATCTAGGGATGTTTAACTGTATATTGCACTTCACATGGTGATTTAATCTGTATCATTATCATCAATTACAAATATCTAAGCTCTCAAAATTAGCTGAAAGAATGAAACCATTTATTATTTCCCCCCAATTGGGCAAAATACTTCTCCGGGTGAAGTGATTTCAGCTTAGCGAAGTAATGTGAGTAATTGTAGTATATATATCACAATATAACCTGATCTGTGCATTATCATTACATGTTAATCCACTAATTATTAGTCATTAGCTAAAACCAAGACCGGAAATGTCCCCTCTTTCAGTGCTGAAGGTCCGCCCATTATATAGATGACATCACACACAAGGTCCGCCAATTATATAGAAGACATCACACACAAGGTTCGCCCATTATATAGAAGACATCACACACAAGGTCCGCCCATAATAGATGACATCACACACAAGGTTCGCCCATAATAGATGACATCACACACAAGGTCCGCCCATAATATACATGACATCACACACAAGGTCCGCCCCTTATATAGATGACATCACACACAAGGTCCGCCCATAATAGATGACACCACACACAAGGTCCGGCCATTATGTAGATGACATCACACACAAGGTCCGCCCATTATATAGATAACATCACACACAAGGTCCGCCCCTTATATAGATGACATCACACACAAGGTCCGCCCATAATAGATGACATCACACACAAGGTTCGCCCATAATAGATGACATCACACACAAGGTCCGCCCATAATATACATGACATCACACACAAGGTCCGCCCCTTATATAGATGACATCACACACAAGGTCCGCCCATAATAGATGACACCACACACAAGGTCCGCTCATTATGTAGATGAAATCACACACAAGGTCCGTCCCTTATATAGATCACGTCACACACAAGGTTCGCCCATAATAGATGAAATCACACACAATGTCCGCCCATTATATAGATGAAATCACACACAAGGTCCGCCCCTTATATAGATGACATCACACACAAGGTCCGCCCATGATAGATGACATCACACACAAGGTCCGCCCATTATATAGATGACATCACACACAAGGTCCGTCCCTTATATAGATCACATCACACACAAGGTTCGCCCATAATAGATGAAATCACACACAATGTCCGCCCATTATATAGATGAAATCACACACAAGGTCCGCCCCTTATATAGATGACATCACACACAAGGTCCGCCCATGATAGATGAAATCACACACAATGTCCGCCCATTATATAGATGAAATCACACACAAGGTCCGCCCATTATATAAATGAAATCACACACAATGTCCGCCCATTATATAAATGAAATCACACACAATCTCCGCCCATTATATAAATGACATCACCCACAGGGTCCGCTCATAATAGAGGACATCACACACAAGAACCGCCCATAACAGATAACATCACACACAAGGTCCGCCCATTATATAGAAGACATCACACACAAGGTCCGCCCATAAAAGATGACACCACACACAAGGTCCGGTCATTATGTAGATGACATCACACACAAGGTCCGCCCATTATATAGATAACATCACACACAAGGTCCGCCCCTTATATAGATGACATCACACACAAGGTCCGCCCATAATAGATGACATCACACACAAGGTTCGCCCATAATAGATGAAATCACACACAATGTCCGCCCATTATATAGATGAAATCACACACAAGGTCCGCCCCTTATATAGATGACATCACACACACGGTCCGCCCATGATAGATGACATCACACACAAGGTCCGCCCATTATATAGATGACATCACACACAAGGTCCGTCCCTTATATAGATCACATCACACACAAGGTTCGCCCATAATAGATGAAATCACACACAATGTCCGCCCATTATATAGATGAAATCACACACAAGGTCCGCCCATTATATAAATGAAATCACACAAAATGTCCGCCCATTATATAAATGAAATCACACACAATGTCCGCCCATTATATAAATGACATCGCCCACAGGGTCCGATCATAATAGAGGACATCACACACAAGAACCGCCCATAACAGATGACATCACACACAAGGTCCGCCCATTATATAGAAGACATCACACACAAGGTCCGCCCATTATATAGATGACATCACACAGAAGGTCCGCCCATAATAGATGACATCACACACAAGGTTCGCCCATAATAGATGACATCACACACAAGGTCCGCCCATAATAGATGACATCACACACAAGGTCCGCCCCTTATATAGATGACATCACACACAAGGTCCGCCCATTATATAGATGACATCACACACAAGGTCCGCCCATTATGTAGATGACATCACACACAAGGTCCGCCCCTTATATAGATGACATCACACAGAAGGTCCGCCCATAATAGATGACATCACACACAAGGTCCGCCCATTATATAGATGACATCACACACAAGGTTCACCCATAATAGATGACATCACACACAAGGTTTGCCCATAATAGATGACATCACACACAAGGGGGTTCACCCATAATAGATGACATCACACACAAGTTCCGCCCCTTATATAGATGACATCACACACAAGGTCCGCCTATAATAGATGACATCACACACAAGGTCCGCCCATTTTCTAGATGACATCACACACAAGGTCCGCTCATAATAGAGGACATCACACACAAGGACCGCCCATAATAGATGACATCACACACAAGGTCCGCCCATTATATAGATGACATCACACACAAGGTCCGCCCATTATATAGATGACATCACACACAAGGTCCGCCCCTTATATAGATGACATCACACACAAGGTCCGCCCCTTATATAGATGACATCACACACAAGGTCCGCCCACTATATAGATGACTTCACACACAAGGTCCGCCCCTTATATAGATGATATCACACACAAGGTCCGCCCATAATAGATGACATCACACACAAGGTCCGCCCCTTATATAGATGACATCACACACAAGGGCCGCCCATTATATAGATGACATCACACACAAGGTCCGCCCATTATGTAGATGACATCACACACATGGTCCGCCCATTATATAGATGACATCACACACAATGTCCGCCCATAATAGATGACATCACACACAGGGTCCGCCTCTAATAGAGGACATCACACACAAGGTCCGCCCATTATATAGATGACATCACACACAAGGTCCGCCCATAATAGATGACATCACACACAGGATCCGCTCATAATAGAGGACATCACACACAAGGACCGCCCATAATAGATGACATCACACACAAGGTCCGCCCATTATATAGATGACATCACACACAAGGTCCGCCCATAATAGATGACACCACACACACAAGGTCCGCCCATAATAGATGACATCACACACAAGGTCCGCCCATTATAGATGACATAACACACACAAGGTCCGCCCCTATAGATGACATCACACACAAGGGCCGCCCATTATTGACATGATTAATTGTAGCCAAATAATGCAGAAATTTCGTTCAGACATCTATGGCGATGAAGCATTCTCGCCATTTAACATTTATTTAAAATAGAATGGAGAATTACTTTGTGCCAATTACTTCTGGGAACGTTATCTGGCTTTTAAATTATTTTCAAAATGGAACTAAACCACAAAATTGAACTAAAGATCGTAATCATGTGATTTTGGCGCGGGTTGGTTTTTGCCAGAAATTCGGAATGGCTCATTCGTTGATTGCTTCGTTGATTGGTAAAACTATTGTGTCTACCAGCTTCGTTATGATGCATTAATATCATTTGAAGCTCGTGTAGGCTGGGTCCCCAGCCCTTCTGTGTAGTTGGTATCCCTAAAGAATAGCGCATACACATTAAATTTAATTAAAACATTGCACAACCTTAACAAAACTGCATTGCAAAGCCAGACAGCAGCAGTTGCTTAGTTTTCAAATAAACCGTTACTGCGGTTCTTTGCAGAGCAGATATGAAACACTTAAAGTCATCTGGTGATAAACAACATACCCGTCTAGCTCGCCAATTGATTTTTATGTCCTTAAATAACTTTAAATAGGGTAAAAATAGTAGTTCTGAGCAACATCTGGGCTAATATGTTATGCGATTTGTGCCTAGTCAAGCGAGTAATATGGATTCAGATATCACATATTTATTGTATTTAAATGCTAATTTATAATCAAATACAACACCCTGATTCTGTTTTATAAACACAGTCTAGAACCTCATAATTCGACTATCAATGACAATGTCTAATACAGAGATATACCTAACCTCGACTAAATCTACATCAACTGAATACAAATATGAAGACTTTCTTGTTTAACAAATCAACGATAGACGGCATATCGATCTTGTAATGTATCAGTCTGCAGTGATATGTTACACCATGTATAATGAAAATCAAACAGTGAGTTTAAAAAATGATGTCACGTCTTTAAAAATATTGATCTACTTTGTTCCAGGACATATAAATTTATAAACTTTTTTCATTCCAAAATTGACTACTGACCACATAAATTCGGTATGTTGCGTCATTTGAACGAGGAGTTTTATAGATGACCACGTTGTTTAAACCACTGGGTAATGTCTCCGTATAAGCCTATATAGGGACTAATACATGAGCATCAACTCCACCAGTCACTCTCGTCCAAGAAAACGAACTCCCATCACAACACAACTCCTAGCTGACGAATATTTAATCTGATCAAATCAAGTACAAAGTCATAGAATGATAATTAGTATTTAATTTGCATATATAACAAAATAAGACCACCGGGGAGTCGAAAACACCATAATTCTGTAAAAATACTGGCATATTTTGTTGCCGCCGTTTCTCGAGATGAAATCATCGCACTTTTGGTACAACCGAATTATCAATACAATCTTAGAAAACATTTACAACTAGAACAGGAGTTCCCGAACTCCGAGGCCCGGCTTTAGTCTGTTTGAGTGCTATAGACGAAAAATCAGTGTATTGGTCTTCCTCATGAGCCAGAATCCTAAATGTCTGCACTACTTGCCTACGATATACCTGATACAGAGAATGTAGGCCTACCCACCAAATTCCGGTTAAATGTTGGGCCGGCGTTGCAGCCCATTGCTGGTTCAATGCCGGTCAATCGTCTATGACGCTGACCCAGCACTAATCTATCACCGGTTCTGTTGTATACTTTGCGCAAACACGTGTCATTCAACCAATACTGTTTCAATGTTGACCCACAGCCTTCGACGCTGGCCCATCATTGAAACAGCATCGGGTTGTACCGTCTTTTCTGGCTGCTGGATTATGCTAGTGACCTTTAAAATCCCGGCGTCAGAAACACCAGATAACACTATACATTGGCCCAATGCCGATGTAATGCTGGACCACCGTCTGTGACGCTGGGCCAACATTATTCCAACCAAAACCCTTCAAGCTCTTAACCTCAAATATAATAGTGAATATTATTATTTCTGAACACTTGTTAAAGACAAAAGTACTTAAGCTAAGGACTTGAAACGTTATATTAGACATGTTCATAATGACTGGTGTACATAAATGTCAACCGTTTCCACACACACAGCACCCCTCTTTCCCCTGAATTGAACACAAACTCAGGCAAAATAAATTTAATAGTAGCTCATGAACTATTACCATCTCATTCTGTCCTGACGACAATAAATTAAATCATCAGTTATTCTGCACACTGGCAGAATACATTATATAACAGGTGTCAACTAGTTCCCAGCAGATACATACGTAGACCAAATGTTGGCTTGATGTTATGCCATCGTCTTCAACGTCATCTCGGCACCAAATCAGCATCGGGTCAACGTCTCTATCCGCTATGTAGTTACACCCCAATGCTGGCTTAATGTTAGGCCAGCGTCGCAGACGGTGGGCCAACATTAAACCAACATTGGCACGCCTATTAACAGCGGGGCCACAATCATACAAAATCCCACACAGAGCACTGTGTATAGGTTATGCCAAACAGACACAGATAGCACGTGCGTCTTAAAATGCCGACAACACACCACACAGGTGTATGTTTGCACTCACCCCTCCCCTCCATGATATTCACAAGATGATCAGAGAACTTTTAGCAGGACAGCCGGCCAATCACAAGTGTTTTACGATAGGCTGAAAATGGGGGGAATGTGACGTCAACCCATCTGCACTATATACATGCAGAATAGCAGTGTGTACGCCTGGCAGTGTAACAAAATCTGATTTCTATGGTTGTCATTGTGATGACAACATGGTAGTGACGTATTGATCTCTAGCAGCTATTGCTGGCAATAAGCTACTCAGAAAATTTGACCCTTACAATGCTGATATATGTTTGTATAAACCGAAATCATCATCAAGATCTCATTTAGCTCCTACAGCTTCATTTCAATACATATATTATGGTTTAACGGCCATTGTAAATATTTTACTTCTCTTAGTGCGATCTTTAGACATCAGAATCAAAAGACGGTCCCTGCGCTGAAAGTATTAATACGATCAATGCATGTACGATTATGTATTATGTTGTAATTAAATGCTAGGACACATTGCTTCATTTGGTAGAATAAAAATAGCTGACATGATCTTATGTCAATACTTTGCCCATGCTCGAACTTATAAAATCTGAGCTATCATTAATATAGGCGTACTTGTGTACCTTCATTATGATATAGTGATAGCTGAGCTGCTGAATATTGATTGAGTGCATCGTGTGAGTGGGCAAATTGGAAGTCATAGAAAGGTTATTTGCGTTAATGTTATAACACTAATTAACGACAATAGCCATCAGCCGAATATATTGCTGAGCTGAAAACCGCTACCATGCATGACAACAGTTGGTAAACACATTAATAAACGGTGTTTTACAAATGTGAAATAGCTCAATATACTTGCTGTAATAAATATTGTTAGTTAATTCCAATGCTCAATGTACTTCATTATTTTGTATTTTTCTACAATAAATATAGGTTTTGTATCAGTACCAACCTGTTTTTTTTTGTTATATTATAATAGGCCTACTACAAACTATCAGCCGCAGACATAATAAAGGAGCATATCTGATATCATACGGGGTGTTATTTCTGGGGCCGCGTGCACCCATCTTCCCTTGGCCAGTCTCACGCGAGTGCATACCGCAGGAGCCTGGCCATATCGAGTACTACAATCAGCTACTCTGTCTACATGGTCATCTTGGGGGTGTGTCTGAGATTCAAATCTCATTGGATGTTTCAAATTTATAAATATGTCATGAAAGGTCGCGAAGAATTGACCTCTTGTTCATCTCTCATACACAGTTACCTGTTTCCGTTGCTAAATGTATTATATAGACAAGTTGGACATTTGGACAGTGACATGTACCGAATTTCGTCATGGCGGCCAGTAATCATATAGTGGCCGCCATTCAGGGAGCTGGGAACACAATGACATCAACGTGAGATTCCGAGCTCTCTGATTGGCCGGTCTTGCGACGCGCGACATTCAAGGTATCTGGCTATTTAAAATAGTTGGACCCTATGCTTGATAAAGCAAGGTATCGCACTGCGTGCTCATGGGTAAGATAACTTGTGGTGGAAGATGCGTGCACCACACAGTCGCAATAGGACACGTGTCGCAGACCATCCGTCGTATTGGACTGTCCGCCATCACTTCCGAGGTGGTACACCAGTTCTCTTCACCGACACCAATTTCAGCCAAATCTTTTTCCCCTTTTAAGATAAGTTTAAATGATAAGATATGATAAGTTTTATTTCAAGTCGCACGGAGTAAAACATATAACATTAGCTCTAACGAGCTAATACAAGCGACATATAAAATAAACAATAAGATATAACAATTAAAACAAGGTTGGCTGCCCGGGCTTGGCTGCCAGGAAGCTAACATGAAATGTAGGCCTAATAAAGTGATTAAGGTTAATATATGTAGCCGGGCTTGTACATGGTGGACTGGGGTGATTACTACTCTGGCCAACGAGTCGACTCTTTGGCTAGATTCGTAGCGCTCAGGCATCACGATGCCAGGTTCGGTGGTTCGATCCCCGGGCTGGGCAGTTTCAACACTGCTACAATAGCACCCAAGTCGGTTCTTCTGGTCTGTAGTGCCCTAGTAGGATATTCTATGTTTGTAGCCAACATGGTTGCAGTAAAAAATGCATGAGGTGTGCAGGAAAATGAAGAATTCAACCTACGAGTGAGTTGAATGCTGCTCGGAGACGAACAGATATTTGAGAGGGGAGTATGTGGCCGGGTTTGTGCATGGTGCACTGGGGTGATTACCATTCTGGCCAACGACTCGACTCTTTGGTTAGATTCTTAGCGCTCAGGCATCACGATGGCAGAGTCGGTGGTTCGATCACCGGGCTGGGCAAGTTCGACACTGTTACATGTAGAAAAATACTTCTAATGTATATGAGAACATAAATTATATGGGTAAAAGTTACATAAAACATTATGGGACATAAAAGTAGATTAAAGATTATATAAGAAAACTTATAATGTATATGAAAAAATAAATTATATGGCTAAAAGTTACGTAAAACATTTGGCATTTATTAATAATTAAATAACTGTATCACATTTTCAAGGGACCTACATCTAATTATGCTCAAATAAATAGAAAAATAAGCTCGCAGGCCATCTCTGAAAGTTTCGAGGTCTCTGGTTATTCTCAATGCCTCTGGCAAAGAGTTTCAGATTTTGGGGGCCAAAAGCAAAAGGAATTTGTTTTATGTCGCACCCAGGATATTTTCAGAATTTCTAAAATTTCGGGTGCGACATCGTTTCGCAATCAGTTCAAGGAGGTAGCTTGGTGCTAAATTACTAAGAATTTTCAAAGTCTGAATGGCGATGTTCATTTGTCTCCCAACTTCAACAGATGGCGAGCGAGCTTTATTTAGGAGGGACTCCTATGAACATATTACAGGTAAAATTATGTGAAAACAGAAAAATGCCTGAGGAACTGAGCGAGTGAGAAGTAAACGGCTGAAGGGGCAAGCTAATTCTATTAAAAAAAAACGTGCATAAAAGCTTTTGAAATTATTGTATCTAATTTAAACAGATGTGTCTCATGTAAAAATTTGTTTATCATGAAATTTGCAAAGGAAAAAAAATGAAATGAATCGGGCTTTAGGCCACCTTTGTGCACATATAGGCTAAACTGGGCCAGGAGAACCTCCTGAGGAAGGTAAGATGAATGAGATGACACTGTCCTCCAGACACAGGATTCGAAATTCGAACCCCGGCGGTCTGAGGCCGAGCACGCTACCTCTCGGTCACGGAGGCTCCCTAAAATACTGAGTTTTACACGTGGATGGGGAAGAAACATTTTTGTTTCTTTCAAACTGCCGAGACCGGGAACCGAGCCCTGAACTCTGCCGTGAAAGGCAGCGGGGCTAACCACCACCCTAGGGCCCCCGCCCGGCATAGGAAATGAGCATAAAAAAATATGGTCGAAGAAGAAAGTAATTTAAAAATGGTCAATAAAAGTTATTCTCTGCTAAGAAGCAACAAGAACAGAAGGTATTCAGTAGCCTGGAGTTCAAATTATGTAAAAAAAAAGAAAAACGGCTTAAGTGGCAAGGGGATTCAAAATCGTCAAAAAAAGCTATTTTCATGTGAAAAACAGAAAAAAAAAATATTCATATATAGCTTAAAAGACGTTCATATAAAATTATACAGAGTAGGAAATAATTTAATAAAAATACCAGAGGAATTGATTGAATGACAAAAAACTGTTGTTGTTTCTTTTCCATTCTACCAGTTCCCCTGGTAATTTTTATTTCATTTACCATTTTACGTAATCACACTAAACAAAATCAAAATGTCAGACTCGCAGTCATTATTTACTTGCCTGATATTTGGCAAACCATTCCAGATAGATAGACCATCATCATAAAACAAAATGTGCAGTTTCAAGAGTTCATGGTCGTTTAATTCACTATTTGAGCATTTTAGAGACACACATACAGTTCATGCGGGAGTGTAGCCTCTATAATTAATTTTAAATATTACTTTTCGACCTGATAAGTCAATTGTTCACATGGGCCAAACGAGAGAAGCCCACGTGCTCTGCTTTTAGCATTAAAATAACCGTCTTTGACCATTTTGAATTACCGTTCCCCTTCAGCCGTACTTTGTCATGCAATCTATACACATTGAATATTAAATGAAATTTCTCTATATAGATACCATTTCTTTTTACATATATATATAAGGGCATCAAATAAATATACAATCGTAAATATGGTGTAGACATAAGGGAGACCGGGGCTAGTGCGTACAGTGCCCTTAATTTTGAAAGTAAATGTATTTTTGTTCTGTGCTGCCTCCTAGTGAAGGACTGTATCATTACCCTTGACTGAATGTTCAAAGGTTTTTTTCAAAACAAATTATATATAAAACTTTTTTTTTTCAAGGGCTCAAAGGTATTTTTTTCTGTTGCACAAAATGTTATTTTGCTCAATGTTTGTCATTGAACCTGACAGTTTCAACTCCTATGGTTGTAGTGGCCTAACTAAAGTTAATTGTGTGAAACTCAATGACCTTGACCTCTTTGTTTTCACCGAGCTGGCTAATACAATGAAGTATAGGGGAGGGGGGTCTTATAATTCTCAAGCAGGAGCAGGATAGCCAAGCATCAGTTATGTGTCCACACCTGTTTCAGACAATGTTCAAGTTACATCCGATGGATGAAGTGTCCATTGCAGGCGCGCCTACATGCGTACGCAAGGTATACGCAAGTGCGTACCTTCGAATTATCAAAGCATGTCTTTTCAGAAATCATCAGGCCTATATTCCTGCCCTTTCATGACTTCAAAGAAAAAAATGGTTGACGGCTGCACTGACTGCCAATTACTTTTAGGGCCTAGGTGTAAGGATCACAGACACTATGGCGCGAGGGTAACCAGTGGCTTATCGCTGTGGCTTATCTGCTCAACATATTCCATGTTGCGGTAAAATCATCCTCAGAGCCCACCTCATAATCGGATAGGCCTAATTCAAAATAGTTTGCGGGGGGGGGGGACTTTTTTCTGATCGGCATCGGATTGGTCCGGATATTGTAAACTCGGGGGCAATGTCAGTGAACAATGCACCTACCTTCATGGCACGGTGAGTATAATTACGTTTCTACCTTGTCCACAATCACATAACCAACACATCATTTAAACCACCAAAAGCGCAGGTAAATTATATGACATTCTAAAATGCTTCTTTTTCCGACTCCCTTGCCTCCCTTCCTCTCAGACATCTGTGAATGAAGAATTGGTAAGGCAAGCAGAGCCAGGAACAAGTGAATGAGCTACGACGCCTTAATCACACTCAGCACACCTCGGGTGCTAGGGTTCCACTCAGTCATAATCACACCTTCTCGTTTGAGCAATTCATAATATGTGCTACACACAAATCGTCGACACAATTAAGTGAATACATTGTCTGCCTCGTTGAACACGCTTGAACATATTTAGCACTTACATATCTAGTTTACTTTATTTTTGCAAACTTCAAGTTTAGTTACATCACTGTTATATGCTCATATAAATTATTGCTATCCCTTGTAATTATTGCAGTGAAATTAATAAAACAAATTATATTTATTTACTTTAATAACCTTATTGCCTTTGACTGTTCACTTGATTAACTTTATTCACTCTATCATGTTTATTCACGTTTCGATATTGTGGGGAGCCTCTGTGACTGAGAATTGGCGTGCAAGGCCTCAGACCGACAGAGTACGAATTTCGAATCCTGTGTCTGGAGGGCATGTCATGCCATTTCTCATGAGTTTCTCCTGGCCCAGTCAGCTTACATAAGCACAAATGTGGCCTAAAACCCCATCCCTTCA
The DNA here is from genome assembly GCA_964017125.1 of Flabesymbios commensalis. NCBI lineage: Eukaryota > Metazoa > Annelida > Polychaeta > Terebellida > Flabelligeridae > Flabesymbios > Flabesymbios commensalis. The sequence continues at coordinate 74,772,639 of OZ024911.1, forward strand.
TTTTTACTTTGTCAGATGTTTATTCACTTTATTCATTATTTTTAGTGGTTCAGTTATTATTTTATTTGTTGCGTGTTTAATATTTTTTTTCATCCAATGGATAGTCAAATCATTTAATCTATTTTAAAATATCCACGGGAGACAAAGGGTGTAAATTTTTGAAAAAATGTCAGTACTACAAAAGGCTCAATCTTATATCTGTATACCTTTCACACTCTCTCCGAGCATATCTCAAAACAATAATCTCAAGATAATCTGAAGACAATAATTGCAACAACGATCTAAAATATATGTACAAACAAAAATATCAATCATTAATAAAATTATACCAGTTACAGAATTAAGTGATATAAATCATAAATAAATTGTACATGTCATTTATCCATTGTTTGGTTTGATTTTTTACCGTAAATCATTGTGGTCACATAATTATCCCCCCCCCCCCCTCATCGACCTCATATCTGCGTACCACAGACCCAATTCCTGCAGGCGCGCCTGCCTTGCATCCTTGTGTAAACATTGCTTCTGGTGTAATATCCATATCCAGTTCACCAAATCTATTGTATTTTATGTATTTGTTTGCAGACATGTTTCACCTTTTTATGTTGAGAATGATGTCATGCACGGATGTCTTTGGAACAAGCAAGCGGCTTCAGCGAAGAAAACATTTTGTAAACAAAGAACAATAAATATTTGCATGAAAAGTCGCACTGAGGAAAACAGCATTCTTAGTAAATAAAGGGCATTTCAATAGGTAGATTTTTATTGGAAAAAAGTGAACAACAACCGTGTCATGAAAACAGACTTCTAGTTTGTGCGTACATCTGAGGTACGTTGAAACTTATTCCAATCAGGAATTGTTCGGACCTACATCTAAAAAAAAACTTGTGTTAACGATAATGCTCGTGTTAATGTTCGTGTTAATGCTGTTCCACGTCTACGACGATGGTCCAGCAATAACATAACTGTGCGCCAATGTCTCATGTTAGGTGTTGAGGAAATAATCGACCTATCACTTCCCAGCTACTTCTGGGTAAATCGTCCTCTATTTAAACTACATGTATTATATCCTACATAATTCCTTTGAAGTCTTCCATAGACGTTGGTCTGGCAGCTGTATACAGCTTTCTTTTGGATGTAGGTTTTCCATAGTTCACACACCAGTCGGCAGGATAGTCTCTGGCGCTGCGCATTTTGGAATCACGGAGGATCTTTTTCAGTGATTTTTCCTTTTGTAGAGTCTGAATCAGTGATGTTCTCTGAGGTCGTCTGACAGAGGTCATTTCAAGGTTGTGAATCAGGCGGTCGTGAGGGTGAACCCACGCCCCCGGCACCACACCCGCTGTCATGGTAACCGCAGAGGAGGCGGGCGGGGCGCTGTTACGCCTGCCTTTAACACCAGATGGCACCCTAGTGGTGCTAATGTCACGTGGTGAGCAGCACGGGAAATGACGACACGACAAATCTGATTGGCTGTACTTGCATGACGTCACTTCCGTGTCAGCTTGCTGTTGTGATTGTTTTTTGAGTTTGTAGAATGAGCTCGGCCTGGTCTTCAGTTTATCGCTGTAGTTGTACACCTTCCCCACGTCTGGGGCGGATTGCACACGTCTCTTGAGGGAGGCAGTGATTGAGGTGGACGATGGAGGTAGAGACGTGATAGAGGTTCTTCTGTCGTCACTCAGCCACCTCCTGTCAGTGTTACATCTCTCTATCATAGCAGCATCTGTACACTTTCTGGCTGATGAATTCCTCGCTGCAAAAAAAAACGTGTATGGCCTAATATAAAAAAACAGCTCGTAAATCACATTGCAAAACTAAACAGCAGTAACTGCTTACCTTTCAAGTAAGCAGTTACTGCTGATTCTCTTTTCAAGACAGTAGGCCTATAGTATAGTGAAGGTCAAATGTGTGAGGAGCGCTCAGCGCGGGGCCCTACGACGAGGTCGCCATTAACGTGATCGCCTAGTCACATTGAGAAGGGGGAAACATTGCTGCTTCTCTGAAAACCCCACATGGGAACAGCGGAGCTCGAACCCGGGACGCATACATGACTGGCGAGGCCGTCAGGTGCTCTAGCCATTGCGCCACGTCCCCTTCTCTGAAGGTCAAATACACAGTGGCTGACACATTTATACTGCCGTACAAAGGCAGCAACTGTTCACTTTTCAAGTAAGTCGTTGCTGCTATTTGCCTCAATATTTGCAAGGCGATATAGTAAATAGAATGATGTGATGCAAACATGCTCAAATACTAAATTACATAAATTGTCTGTACCAAAACGGGGAGATAATAAAAGTATAGACATAAATACTAGTATTCCGGTACAATGGAGAAGATGGAAGCGTAGACCTGGTGTTTGTGAAGATTTGTTTTAAAAATAGAAAATACATAACCACATTTTTAAAGGATCGACCATTGGACAATAATCGTTTCTAAAAAGTAGGTATTTTCATTCAAATTTTGTACAAAATGGCAGAAAAAAAGGTAGCTATGAACTAGAAACAGACAAATACGATTTATTTTCCTATTCTGCTCAGCAAAGGAAAACAATAGTAGCTGCTTACTTTTTAAGTAAGCAGTTACTGCTGTTTGTGTTTGCACAGAAATATTTACCTGAGGAGGAGACTCGTTCTGGGGAATCCTCAGCCTCGCTTTCATCACAGCTGGCATCCTCTATGGCCATTTCAGTCAGCGCCGTCAGCTTTAGATCTTCCTCCAACAGACTGATTTCTCTGTGTTTAGAATGCACAATACAAGTTAATAATAATATAATACTGAGATGATTTTGTTTGGAAGTGTTTGTGATGACAGACAGTTGGCGGTACCATTTAACTTTTTTTTCTTCATCAGATCTGAACTTGACGTTGTTTTGAAATCAAGCACTCATATAACGGCTCATTTGTTTTTAATTATTGTTTAATTAGCATTAATTTATAATTTCATATATCAAGATCGAAATATTTTAATTGTCAAAGGCGATTATAAAGTGAACGTGAAACGTCTGTTTTACATGGAAACCTTTTCACCTGGTTCTAAGAGTGTGATCTGCCTCTTTATTTAACCTTATCCAGGGAAGAATAATATTTATTCTACCGTGACATAGGTAATAAACATTACCTTATATCAATTAGTTATATATTTTAAAGCAAGGATACTTTCACAAAAAAACCCGTCACTCTCTAGAATACTTAGAGAAATAAATAACAAATGTTTCATAGATAATTGTATAAACAAAGGAACACTCACGAAACATTTTTATGTAACAACTACGTAAGAAAATAATATAAATATATCTCATTATTATATTGCTTATCATTTAAATAATACCTCACCAACTTTAATTGATCACAACACATTTCAAACGCTAGATTCTGTAATGTTAAGGGCATGAAGATACAGTGAAATATTATTGTACCTTTCTAGAAGATGCTCCTGTCTTACCCTTGACTTGTCTAGCGTGGTGAGGGCGCTATCCAGCCACCTAAGGGGAATAAGGAGAACAGTAAATATTCAAAAGGTCAAACATACAGTACACATTGTGATTAAAACAAAGTAATGTCAACCGAGACTCATTAGAATGCAAAACGGACCGGCGGCCATTTTGAAAATCAAATGGGCCATAAAACGGCCACAATATTTTTTTCGGATTGTATGCATTGACTCGTTAAATCCGGTTTAACTCCGTCAATAGAGGCGCAGTAATTAATTAGCCCTATTTCCTTGTGCGTTGCTCGGGTGTGGCTGGCCAGCAGGGATTATATAAGTGGTGGCCTAATTGCGACCAACAGTGGTCATTGTGCAGCGGCTGGCGTGTGCGCTTTGTGGCGGTAAAATTTAAATACCTCCCACCCGCCCGTTTTCTGAGTGTTATTGGTATTATTATTATTATATATTGTTTACTATATTTGTTGTTCTCTGTATTGTATACTGTTTTTTTTTGTTTTGTACTTACGTATGGAGTCCTGAGCTCTGTCGGCTCAGTAATAAACTTACACAGGGTTGTTTGTCTTATTTGACAGAGTAATTACAGCTCTGTGAAAGAATGTTCTTGTAAGGATGTCAAAAATCGTTAGAAAGAAAATGTGGCAAAATTTAATGCAACGTAACAGAGACGGTTTATTGACGCACTATTGGTTTAATGCTGGTTCATCGTCTGCGACGCTGGCCCAGCATTAAACCAGTTTTGGATTTACATCTGGGTACACTGACCTCCTCTCCATGGTGTTCCTGTAGCGAGTCCTGGCGGACTTTGTGAACAGCTGCCTGCTCAGCTTACTTTGTCTGTCTCCCACCAGGTGACTCTTGTGCTCACCCATCTCGAAGACGAGCTACAAGACTGTTCACGGGAAATGATTCTGCTCCGATTTGATCACTATTGCTGAAAATAAATAAACATAGATCATTAAGCTGCCCTATTAATTAACTAATTTAAGTATATAATCAACTGTTTGCAGCCATTTTTACACATGATGAATAGTCGTGCTCTACTAGCTCCGCATCCATACAAGTGATAAGTGGACCTGATGTGGGAAAAGTAATTTGCTGAAAAAACAACGTGGCACAAACGCCTTAGCAGTCGGTACCCAGTAAAGAAGAGTTGCTTACCCAATGTTGGATTATGTTCTTCATGTGATTGTTCAAGGCACACAGGATGGTCTGTCATTAACCATGTTAGCAGAGTGTACATTCCAATAGGCCTAAATCAGGAATGTCCAAGCACACTTTAGGACTTTTGTATTTAAGGACACTAGAATTGGAACCAGTGTTGACTTTCTGTTGGGCCAACGGCGAAGACGGTGAGCCAACGTTAGTCAACAGTGGGTTACCATGTTTAACGTCTCGTGCGGGTGATCTTGGTCAGTCTACTATATGCGCATGTTTGGGAATTGATCTCATTTGCATAAATAGTACAGCTCGTCAACAGACAAGTGTATGAATATCATTCAGCGCGATCTGATGCCGGGCAGCCGTCTCTGGGAACTTGTGGTATCTCCTACAGCGCGATCTGATGCCGGGCAGCCTTCTCTGGGAACTTGTGGTATCTCATACATAGCAGGCCACGCCCAAATGGGCTATTAACCCTTACAACGCTGGAATAATTTGGTAAAATCATGAAGAAGGGGTTTATTTCAATTTAAGATCATCATAAATGTCCTTGTTAGCTCTTACTGATTCATTTGAATACCTATGTTATGAGTCTACGGCCATTACAAATATTTTTACTCTTACAGTGCGGGGATCGACTCAGAATCTGACGTCTACAGACGTCAGATGCTGACGACTTAAGCCTATCCCCGCGCTGTAAGGGTAAAGGTCGTATTCTCTTTCAGTATGATCAATGATCTATATCTTAGGATTATGATCGGTCGAGACCAATGTAGAGCAGGGGTCGTGGTGTGGTTTCTCATGATTTTCATATGGATCGGGGCCAGACCTACCCCACTAGGCTGTCTAACTAACCCAGCGCCAGAGTCTCCAGCAATGACGTCACTGCTGTCTTCACATCTTTATGTGTGGACACCGTCTACTGAAAACAACTAGAAACATGTTTAACGAGATTATTATTATTATTATTTAGTTTATTTATATAGCGCCTTTTTGATTTTGTAACCAGTCAAAGCGCTTGTGTTTTCAGTCTTTGGAAATAATAGTGTCTTTTGAATAGGTATGTCTTCAGTCTTTTCTTAAAGGTCATAACGGATGGAGCTTGGCGTAAATCCATCGGTAGGCTATTCCATAGCCGAGGCCCCTTGATTGCAAAATCAAAGTCTGGCACCTCTTTGCGTCCAACACTAGCAGTGTATAAAGGTCCAGCATAGCTGGAGCGTAAGGGTCTTTTAGGTTCATAGAGATTGAGCTCATCCGATATGTAAATGGGAGCAGTTTTTTTCAATGCCTTGTACATGTACAAGCAGAGCTTAAAGTCAATCCTTGAACTAACCGGTAAACAGTGCAAGTCACGTAGCACAGGGGTAATGTGATCTTGAGTTTTAGTCCGAGTGACCAAACGAGCAGCGCGATTTTGGACACGTTGCAGCCGAATCAAGTCCATTTTTCTCAAACCTCCTAGCAGGGCATTTGAGTAGTCAAGTCTGCTGAGGACTGAGGACTGAGGACTGCTGAGGACTGAGGACTGAGGATTGAGATAACACAGAAGTATTAACCCTCAGATGGCTGGCATCCACAGACGCCAGATTCTGACGTCTGTTGTTGATCTCCGCGTGGAAAGGGATAATGTACACCTTTGTACACAGGTCTGTATCACAAAAATAAATGAGTCACGATTTATAGGGGAGCCTCTAGTACACACATGTTATAGAGAAGTAATTGAAAAAAAATTCATAATTTCAAGTGCAATTTCTGAGGTTGTGACTGGAGGACTAGGCAACTATTCGTGCAAAATTGCATGAAAACTGGTGGTTGATATCTATATGAAAATGTCAAATCTATTAAATGTGTATCACACATCATAATTTACAACTACTTTGTAAAATCATAAAGCCATGTCTTCTGGTTGAATATTACACAACTCTACACTGCGTACAACGTAGGGTCCTACAGACATGCACGGATAAGCAACATTATTTTAAAACCAACACGTTTCTAAGAACAGCATGTATACATGTATGTACTATTTTAGGCTGTGAAATAGTTATTCTCCCTCTCAGCAACAAACCAAATGTATCAACGGGTGACAAGGCCTGACATTTTCAACAAACTTTTCCTAAATAATATAATTTCGTCCTTATTTTGGTGGCTTATTCATTTTTCTCATTTTTCTCGAAACCTGAACCGTCTCAGCAGCTATTCAATATGAATAGGCCTACCATAGGCCTACTATTTTGAAAGTAATAAATATCGTTGTTGATACTGAGAATAAACTCCATTTACATTGTGTGTCTAAGCTTAATGTTACGTATTCCATACTACGTAAATTTGTCAGTAAACTCTATAATCTCCAAAAGTCAAGTATATAATGGCTGTTAATATTCACTATCTATTCATCCACCACTCTTGACGCGCCTGTGTCACAATATGTATACATAAGGTGTTGACTTTACTCGCTCTTACGTTAAGTACGGAGTTAAGAGGATCGCTTTACCCATTTACCTTTTACGTGCGAGAATCAACTTGCTATTGTCCTCAACATCAAATTCGATTAATAGCTTAATGTGCCATCCTTATTTTGATGGTTTATAATTTGTCTCTGGGATGAATGTTATTTAACCGTTTCAGCACGGGGACCGACTGTAGACGTCTGAAAGAGTTATAAAAATAGAGGGGTAATGGCCTTTGACTCATGACATAAGCATTCAAATGAAACGGATCCGAATGAGCTAATTAAGACATGATTTCAAATTAAAAACACCCTTTGGTCTCTTGGTTTATATACAAATATTTCAGCGTTTTAAAGGTTAAACAAAATTCATCACAGAGGAAAATGTATAAGCCAACGAAATCAGGACGACATTATATTATGTAGGAAAAAATTGTTGAAAATGTCAAGCCTTGTCACCCGTTGATACATTTGGTTTGTTGCTGAGAGGGAGAACAACTATTTCACAGCCTAAAATAGTACATAATTTATGTTGTAGTTTTAACATGTTGTTGCTTATCCGCGCATGTCTGTAGGACCCTATGCATAGCTGCTCTTTCAATACAGTGGGCACGAGGGCCATCGGCCCTTCAATTTATTATTCAATACTGCTCTCTAGTAATGTATAGACGTCAAACAATGATTCGTTAGTCTCTTTCAGCTAATTAACGGGTGGTTGAGGCACCGACCGAAGCAAAAAACAAGTTTAGATTTTTGGATAATTCAAACTCCATAAACCCTTTCTGGATGCGCAACTGATTTCAATACAATTGATTAGTAATTTACCATCACGTGACGTGAGCTGTAGTGATCTGGACGTGGCCGAAAATTGAGTCAGCAAAACGTTACAATAAAGATGTTTCGCAGACCACTAGGTTAGAAAGAATGACTACGAGTTGCCGGGCATGTTCAGGAAAGTCGTTGACTTATGAATAAAAAACGGTTCCATAAGCAAGCAACCTTCCTCAATTAGCAAACACAGGATGTTGAGCTTATGTTGGTTTAATGACGGACCACCGTCTTCGACGTTGGCCCAGCATTAAACTAACAAAGGCTCAACGTCTCGTGCTGTTTACTAATATACCCCTCAACTTAATATCCTCGAGAACGTCTTTTTACTTGAAATCTCCTGGCCTCTTGGCCAAATGTTCCTCGAACACTTCATGGCTTCATGAGTGTGGGTGTGGCGTGATATGTCACTGTGGAATATCCACGAGCCACTATTGCCGCCACTATTGCATTCTGGCGTCCACATGACCCGCGTATTTTGACAGTTGACTATACCTTGAGGAACGTCCAAAGTGCAATCTTGGTGTCACCAATGTGGTTATATAGTGTCCATTTCTGTTATAGAATCTATACTAGAGCTACTGGATATAGAACCCATGAAAAAGGTAATATATTATGTATCAATTTGTACATATGGTAGGCTACTACGTGAATAAAGGAATGTTGACAATATAATAGGTTCTATAGACAACTTTTTAATGAAGAGAGACTGTGGTATCCAGTCTTTAATCATGCACTTGACCATATGGAGTGTCATTTATTAGTTGCAAGTTGTAAATTACTTTTCACACTTGGTTACCAAATGCGGTGCGAACTAGACCACTATCGCCGATAAATATTGGTCCTAATATCATTTCATACAGGTAGGCCTTTATACCAGAAGACATTTAATTGACCACAAGGTACAAGTAACAGCTTGAACAAATGCTTGTTTTTTTTATGACATGTTAAAAAAGCCGTCTCGGAAATGCTCGATTCAACGGAGCAAATGAGTTGTCTTCAAACAGCCTTAGATGAATGTTATGTCAACATCACGTACGGTAGTCTATCATTAAAGGGGCATGCCCAGGTCTAAACTCATCAAAAAATCGGTGATTTTATTTTAGCACTTAATTATAATATGACCATATGATGTAAACATGTCCATAGACTAGAACTGCAGAAGTTTTTAAATTTTTGTGCTGCACAAAATTCCCGTATTTCTTATTTTTGAAATGGTTGTCAATAACTGAAGGGGTCAGAACAAGACCAAGGCTAAATCAATTTTTCAGCTATTTGAATTTGTGGTACCATAGCAAAAAAAACAATGTGCCATTTGTCTACCATAACATATCATGAAAATAACCAATTTTGAAGACATAAGCGGCCATTTTGACCAAGACAAAAACAAGGCTAAGTCAATCATTTTTGTCCTATGGTACCCCAAACTGAAATAGCTGGAAAAAAAATAAAAATGACTTAGCCTTGGTTTTGTTCCGACCCCTCCAATTAGAAATCAGGAATTTCATCTCTATATCCTCGATTTTTTGATGATTTTAGACCAGAGCATGTCCGTTTAAACATTATCAATAAGCCAACATAGTGGCAAATAAATGTGTGTCTCTTGTTTGTTGGATTTCGTGACTTAATGCTGGTTTAATATCGTATTAATCTAACAAAGCCAACCAAAACGGAACTTTGACCCTGTGTTGGATTAATGTTGTTAGATTAAGCATGTCAAGCATGTTAAAAAGTAATCCTGAAGCCATATTAAACCAAACATTGCGTACAATATGCGATGATCCTAAGCCGCTTTATTGTTTATGTTTTATGCTGGTCCACCGTCCGTGAAATAAGATTTGAAGCACACGTCTTGATATTTTTCACACATGATTTCCGGCAAAATCCAAAATGGAATGATGGGGGACACTATTCATTAGGCAGCATTTTGGCAGCATTATGCCAACACAGTAGGGCCTATAATTATCAGGGTTTGATTAATAGCGTAGAGATAAAAACTACACCAATATTATAGCAAATATACCAGTCACTTGACGTTCCAGTTTTCAAACATGAAACATTGATAAAATATAATAAAACATGATTATTGGTAGTGGCCGTACACCCATAACATAGGTGAAGCGGAAAGAGCTAACTGGGGCGTTTTAATTGGGTTAAATCTAAAATTCTGCCCAGCAAAACGATGTACGATTGTCTGCACTTTGTTTTCATAGCCATCTAACAAGGAACGTTTGTCCGCCACTGTTTTAATGCTGGGCCACCATATCTGATGTTGGCCCAGCTTTGATACATCACTGAGCAGCAACAGCACACTGTATAATTATAAATGTTTTCAAACACAGACTTCGTCACAATGCTGTTTTAATGATGGACTACCGTAGGTGACACTAGTCAAACCGTAATCCAACATTGGGTAAGTGTCTGTGTTTGCCAGGAGAGAATCAATGAGACTCTTCTTTCAAGTTGGAAATGGTATCAGGATCTTTGCAATCTATAAATCAAATGTTTTTCTGCCGACAATGGACCTCAGACGATTCCGTGTTATTGCGTATCCCTGTTATTAAGTGCATATTAATGCCACCGTGCAAAACCAAGGGCAGTAACGGATTACTTAACAAGTAAACAGTTACTGCAGAACAGAATGCAGCATGACAGGTTTAGAAAATAAGATTTTCCAATATATATTGATGCTTTAACACCCAGTGCGCTAAATTGCCAGTCAGAAGCAAGTCTATTTGATTGCTATTTATTAAAAGACAAAAGTAAAAGTTAAAATTCTTTTTACCAAAATAGAGTATTCTTCTTAAAAAATTGCTAAAAATATGCTATGTTGCTAGTCCATCAAATGACATCTAAATGAATTTCCATATTAGTATTATGAGGCCCTGGGTATTTAAATGTCAAGCATATGTTGGAATTGACGGCTTAGCGTGTTAATACCATACAAGAGAGTGTAACAAAGAGCTACAAGGTTTTGTTGGCTCGTAGGATTTGCTCAGATTTGGAGAGTTCTTTGTGTGAAGTGGAATAGGCTGGGTGAAGTATGTGACGATTGGTGATCCTCAAAGATAAGTCTATTGTCAAGAAGGCTGCGTAATGTATCAGACAGACTTAATGTACATGTGGCATTAACCTCTGCATCGCTAACTTAACTAATCACAATTTTAAATCACTTCAAGCTGTGTCTCGCTGACGCGACCCACAATTTCAAGTGAGTGAAGATATTGTTGATTGTAAGAGATGTTTCACTATTAAAAGTACAAAATAAAGTGATAATGAAGAGACTAAGAATGATTATAGTTGTGATGAAAGGGTTATAATTCTGCGCACTTGAAGAAGTCATAATATTATTTTTTATGAAAGTGAAATAATCTTACAACGCAAATTTTAAACACCCAATTTGATAAAATTAAAATGTATGTGTGGGTTTGCTGTATATGAATTCAATGATTTGACACGTGTGTGCAGCATCACATGTGTAGGGACCTCCTCTGTGGGCCCCGTATGTCATATCATATACACAAATATCAAAGCCGAAAGGGTTAAACGTCTGAATAACAGCCAAGTTGGTAAAATTGAAATGTTTCTGTGGGCTTACTGTATATGAATTCAATAATATGAAACGTGTGTGCAACATTATATGTGTAGGGATTTCGTCTTTGGGTTTCCTATATCATATCATATTCACAAATCTGAAAGCTTGAAGGGTTCAACTCCTGTATAACAGTAAACAGACATCTTGATGGATGGAATACAAATGAAGCCAGGTATTAAAAAGTGGTGGTACTTAAAAGCAATCTAGAGGTAATCCACACCAAGAACAATACATTATGTTCAAATAATGTTGTTTTAATGTTGGTTCAGCGTCGCAGACGGTGGACCAACATTAGGACAACATTCTCTAAAGTTCATATTTACTGAAAAGTAGCACATTCTCTATCTATAACGGTTGAATAGGTATTTGAATTTGAAAGATAGATCACTCATGAGGTGTTAGATTTGACCTTGGTGACGTTGCCACAAAGAAGTAAGACATGTTGTTATGATATCATTGGCGGAGTGTAAACACTTATGTTGACAATGATGTCTGGATCGAACTATCAACACTAGAGATCAAACCATTTGCAGCGCAAGCAATATATATGTTACATGTATGTTGATATTTATATACTTGGTGACTACGTATATGGCGAGTGTAGGCTACAACCCGGCTGAACGAGCAAGCATTCCGAGTGTAGAAGTTGAGAACTGTAAGAAAAAAAAGTGGTACCGCTTCGACAAGAATATTTCACGATTCTAAGATAAATTACTCAACCGAATTTTTTCTCTTTTGTATTTCTCAATAGCGGCAGCCTCGGCCACGCAGCCTTGAGAGCTGGATCTGGTATAAAATCTACTAAAACACTCTGAGGCAGCTTTTTGTAGATGGACGAAGTCTGGATTGTGCGGTTGTTATATTGAAAGATCATTATAAGTTAGGTATGTTATTTTGAAAATACTTCGCTCAGTATAGAAACATATATTGCTATGTAAGGTCTCACTAAGTAATTATTTTTTCTTATAGGTCCGATTTTGACACCTAGTGACATTTATAAAAAACGTAATCTCTATTTAAACTACCCGCATCCTGGCGGTGTGGGTTGTCATGACTACATTGTGTATGGAGAGGGCTACTTGGTATGACTGGGTTATCAGCTTCAAATGACATGTCTACAAACAATGAAAAGGCTATATATTAAAGATTAGACAAATGAAATGTTATCTTCCACCTGCGCCATTGTGTGTAACTCGATGTTGTACAAACAAACTACTTTAAACTCAGCAGATTGCATGACAAAAAAAAACGTGATTGTATCCTACGGTAGTCTGAAAGCGGCTGTCCCAGACCTTATAGCATGTCATTGGTCGAGATGGCTTTCTCAACCAATGACATTGCATGTCTAAGATCTGGAGCAGTCGTATTATGAATACTGGTCCTTGTACTTTGTTTAGAACGACCAACCATTGACAGTAATATACATATATTTTAACCGTTCTCATCTGAAGTTATAAAATCAAATTGGGAATCGAAAATTGTAAGTCATGCAATGCCATGCCCTACTTTGTACGGAATATTTCAAGTTAACGTCACCAATGAGAGCTATATGTACATGTATGTGCGCTGAATACTTGTTTGGGACATTATGATATTATATATATTTATTGACATAGAGAAAAGTCCGTGACTTATTTGTCATAATAATGATAGAATAAATGTACATGTATATATAAGATGGTTAATTTGATAAAATCACACGACAATTTACATGGTATCACATACAGAATTAAAATCATGTTAAAAGACTGGATATTGCGATAAAATAACAGATAATTGATTGCTATTTGAACAATGCCAATATGTGAACATAGAAGGTCTATCATTTTGTTTCCCGCACCAAAACCAGAGATAAAATATTTTTTATGTAGAGCTATAATTATGATAGTTGAACTGGTCCATGCCGGGTCACAAAACCACATTTCCGGTGCAGCACTAACGACTTTTAAGTGTATTTTTGCCCTTGAACGGTTATCATATATAATAATGTAATTCATGTAGGCCTAATATCAGCTCCAGTGAATCACAATGCTTACATAATTATACGGTTAAGTAGAACTAATACTAAAATGTATTTGAAGGTATATGCCCTTTAACCGCCAATTTAGGTACTTTGTACTCACGATAAAAGTCATGATAAGTACAATTCTGTGAAACGCAGTGACGTCACCGGAAACTCCTTTGAATGGCTACTCGGCGAAAACAGTGTAATATTAGACCCCCTCCCCCATACTTCATTGTACTAACTAGCTCAGTGAAAACATTGGAGGTCAAGGCTATGGAGTCTCACAGAATGTATTCACCTCAAGCATTACTAATATGCATTATGTATTTGGGTCATTCCAGCGAAAAAGAGACTATTTGGGGGTGTATTTTGTCCCATCTTAATTGAATCTAATCATGTAATGTATTGTCATTTTTTTATTTTCTAATATATAGTATGAACTAGTTTACAGCGTGTATTTATATATTTGCATTGTCTATGGTGATAGTTTAATTTATTTTGAATTTTTCAGCAGCAAAAATCCTTAAATTGTTTAATAAGCTACTGTCCCAGTGCCAGGCCTATGTTTATAATGCTGCTGATGAATACATTACGCCAGCAATATAAGTTTACTTTCCCTACCATACCATTTAGTATTGTGGCTAGTATTAATGTAAACATTTGTTAATTGAAAATGTTCAAAAAAATATTAGTAATGCATGTTTTTCATAATGTCCCTCTTAGCCATGTCTACTATGTTACCATATTATTTCGTCTATGGATGACACCTGGTGAATGGATTCCAATCATTACTAAATGTTCACTAGGTGCCACTGCATGTATTTTCGCCAAAGCAATATGGCAAAATTTAAATTATCAAACGAAAACGAGATTTGCTGAAGATTTTGAAAAGATAACCCAATAGTATGTTTATTTCCTGTCTGCAAAGTTACCATTGCACTTGTGGACATGTATAGTAGATCTATTTATCTATCAGGACATTCTGAAGTGCAATTGTATCTCAACTTAATGCAAACAAGTGGGCAACAATAGAGGGGATTTTTCAGATCTTTAGCACATTAGTTATTCAAATAATGTCTACTAAGTTACTTTTTCGGGTAACTTAGTAAACTTTGTTGGTAACTTTGTAGACCAAATGTTTAATATGTCTGCCCCAGTCTCCAGTAAAATATAGTTCTTGTCACATTTGTCTTTGATGGCATATATATCTTCGTTGTGGATTTAATTTATCTGGTATTGAAGCATAATATTACATTTTAGACTTCAAGGTAACTTAGTGGACGGCAATGAAACTTAGTGGACTGTGTGACTTGGCTCTGCACAGGACAAGTATCATTAATTCTTACTAAAAAGACTGGTATAATACATATATTGTTGCCTTATATCCTAATCTGATAAAAAAACGTAGATACGCATGTTGATAGCCTATCAGTACTATGATAAGTAACTTAGTAACTTAGTACCTGAACGAATAGTGCTTCTTTGTAATGAATATCGATCTGTATGTCTATGTACACTATATAGTCCATACAACAGTGTACATGGTGCGTCACCATATAGGATGGCTCAATATTAAGTAGTTTTTGTATTTATTTAAACACATTGAAGAGTCACTTGCTGAAACACAATATTTATGTAAATATAAATGTTCACGTCATTTTTATAAGTCACATGACATATGAGCTCTTTTGTAAATATAGCATGCGACCATGACATTATTTCATGCAGAGGGACACCTTGGCTATGTTTTGCAGCAATGCAATATATTCACAGGCTATTAACAATGTAATGATTCATTGGGCAGTTGTCCGTAACTTAGTGGACATATTGGTAATAATTTTTTTGACACGTCAGTTTTAAAAGTAGACCCTAAACTAACCAAAATGGTTAGTCAGCATGGAAAACCATTATTTCGTATTCTTGTAAATGTGTTTAATGAAGTAGCATACACATAAAATGAATTCAGTTAATTTTGTTTACGAAAAAAATATATATCCCAATAGTCTCCTTTTTGCTGGAATGACCCATTTGTTGTGCGCAGCGTTGACTTATGATCGTTTCTCTGGCACTGAAAATCTTAGAATATTTATCTTTTTCTTATAATGCATATTATTCTACACCTGCATAGTCATCAATCTATGTAGCTTAGTTATCGCAGAATTTGTAATCTATGATTTCAAGAGTAATACTCATTTTTATTGATCAATTTAGGATAAGCATTGATCTTTTTTTTCAGAAAAAAATATCTTAACTTGACTATCGGATTAAGGGGTGCGAGATTTGTGATGCCTGACTTGTGTTACAGCAAATGTTTCTGCACCTCACCTCACCGCCCCCCCCCCTTCTGCCACGCCAGTCATGTTGACGTAAACTGACTGGTTGGTAAATCAATCAACATTCCATTAGTGTGTGGTAGCATGCAGAGCAAAGGCAAAAAGTAGACATGGGAAACCACCTTTAACTGCTCGAGAATTTCAACGTATTTTCATTCACCGTGAGATGGGAATTGTGGTGGATGAAAATTACACAAGTTGATAAAATAACCAACTGTAAGATAGGAAAACTGAAGCTCAGTGCTTTCTGATATAGATGGACAGTGACATGTGTGTGTACACGTGCAAAGTCAAGTCAAGACAAGAAGTTGATAATGTGTTTTCAAAAACACACAGAATGCCAGGAGTACACCCGACTATACATGCCACACAAATTAAACACAACACTTACATTCATATTTCATACATAATGTTAGCAATATTGTTAATATTTTATTAAGTTTTACTGTATAATATTATCTAATATTACGATTAATTGCTGTGGATTTCAATCAACAGCACCATCAGTCACATGTTACTAGTGGTTAAGAGATCTATAGAAAAGAAAGTATGTTCACAATTATCTTTATAAGCAACGACTATTTCGTAAGAATATCAAAGATGTTCACATTCATTTAGTCAAACATTTTTATCGTAGAGATGTGTTTAAAAGACGGTTTAATACACTTTTTGCACGATTTTGCGCATTAAACAGTAGTCCCAACTAAATAGTTCAGCTTTGGTCACTGTGTGGCGTTTTGTCGTTGAAAAGAGTGTAACCGGACTCCCAACTTAATAGTTCAGCTTTGATCACTGCGTGGCATGTTGTTATTGAAAAGGGTGTATATACTTCTTTCTATATTGAGTACATTGTTTACAAATTGACAAACAGTGACATTCCTCAAAGATATCTTCAGCATTGTATAATTTACAAATCCGCTGTTCTGGTGGCATATAATGGCTAGCTCCACAAGTCAGTGATTCTGTTACATTATCAGGTAGTTTATTTAAGTAATCGTCAAGACAAAATATAACGAGGAAAAAAATGGGGTTTAATAGGCCACCTTTTATGGACATATAAATATAACGAGGAACTTTAACCAAACAAATGACGTAGATCCGGCTGAGTGGTTTGTGCTCGCGAAATATTATGTCAGTAATAGGATTTGAGTATCAAACCTGATGACAAAGCTCAGGCTGCAATCAATTTGGCTGTTATACCGTCAGGAGTGTGGAAATATGGTAGACCTACTGCTCTGCAAAGGAAAAAGGCAGTAACTGCTTCCTGCGTTTTGGCTTTGCACGACATTGTATAAGCCCTCACGATGCATTGAAGCATCATTTTACATCCCTGAAAACAGACTTAATTTTCCTACAACTAAGGGTTTTAGAACGAATATTTCTATGAAACTGGTTTACTAATACATGGTAATTTTCATTAATTTTTAAATCACATCAATCATCTTCATCCACTACAAGTCGAGAATTGAAAGTGTTAAAGCATAATGGACATGTTATCTCATAGTTTATAGTCTGTGCATCATAACCATATTACCAGGAAATGAATGTGGCTTTTTAAATTTAAACTATAAACACATATAGACGTTTAAACAGTAATATAATCTACTGGTAGGCCTACTTAACTCTGACAACGCTGAAATAATTTGTATAAACCATGGAGCCTAAAGCGTTATTTTCAATTTGAAATCACCATAAATGTCTTAGTTAGCTCTTTCCGTTTCATTTGAATACCTATGTTCTGGGTCTACGACTATTAGAAATATTTAAATTCTTTATTTCTTCACACGAGGGTAAGAATCTGACGTTTGACGTCTAATGACGCTCCCCGCGCTGACAGGATTAACTACCTATGTATCTGACCTCCCCCAATCTAACAATGCGTTGAGACATGACCACATGTATAGCTCAGAACTCCAGAGAAAGTATCGGCTTGGTCGCTGTCGAGAGGCTGTGTGATTGATTGGTGCTTGATGAAGATATGGTGTGATTTGAGGCAGCTCTAACACAAAATCAAGTGTGCCGCGCAAAAGCAAACAGCTGTAACTGCTTACTTGAAAAGTAAGCAGTTACTGCTGTTTTTGTTTTTATACAGCTCATGTATGCTCAGCTTTGATCAAACCTATGTGACTCCAGATGGTATTTTAACATTTAATTGATTTCAAAATAAAGGTCAGTCGGTTCGTACCAGTGCGGATATTATGACATCGGTTTTATTAAACTACATGTAGCTATAGTGGGCTGGTTAACTATTTCGGCACTAGTACAAAACCACTGCTCTTCATCACTGCAGGAAGTATCATTAGGCCACAGTCGTTCATTCACTAACTTTGTAACACTACCCCGAATTGAGAGTAGATTATCATACATTACATGACTTACTCCACCATAGAATATCAGATTTACTTTTATCCTCAACTAATCCCATGGGATTAACAGTTATTGCTAAACATGCTAATACTGGCCAAACATTGCACTTTGAAATATAAACTAACCCTCTTTTTTCCCAGTCATTTCAAATGCATATTCATCAACATGTACAGATGTCTGAAAAGTTATCAATGCATGTTAAAATTACCTGATATCGAGTAAAATATTTGTAAAATCTAGCCATGTAAATGGACGAATTTCTTTGTCAAATAAAAAAACATCAACTTTAGCCTGTATTTTCCCCACATTTGAAGATGGAATTTCCAACGAAATTCCACCTATAAATTTAAATATTTTTTGTTGAAAATGTATATCTTCACAATTTTTCTCAAATTCATCATAGTATGTGTGATCTATTTTAACCTTTAGTATGTTTACTACGTGGGGAACGGATATTTGCGGTCGTTTAGCTGGTGCAGGGCTGGCGTCCAACCAAATATATCAGTAATTCATAAAATTAATTTATGTACTATTTTTATTCGGTTATGAAAAATAAATCATGACAAATTAGAAAAATTATATACTGTTGTATACTGTTATATACTGTTTTTGATTAAAAACCCGGGATTTGCGATGTTTATAATGATCGCTTATGGGGATCATGTAATGTTCAGTCACTTCAATTTAAATGACAGAAATTCAGAATTGAATATCTCATAGCTGTAGGGATGACTATGTAAGTCAAAGGAATATATAAATCCCTGATCTGACATGTCTGGTACAGCGGCCTAGGTTCTCTAGCCGTCCTTAATGAGTCTCGATGTTTCTCAATGCCGGGGTTTTAAATTAAAAAAAAAATGAAACCATGGGTCACAAAAACAAATTAAAAGAATGGTACATTTCTGGAGTATTATATTACAAGACACCACTTTGGCCGATATCCCTTTACCTTTGTACTTTTCGTTCACTGTGGAGTGGAAATGCGTTAGCAATCCCATCCCACTGTGAATGAAAATATGACAGTTATCGGGTAACATAGCATTAGAGCAGAAACATTACATAATTAAATGAAATATAAAATACTTATATATGTATAGGCCTACCATTGTGACGAAGAATATGGGTGAAATTACCTGAAATCCTTATATGCCAGAATATAGTCCGTAAAAGTTCCAGCTCAAATGAGCAAATGTATTTCTTGAATCAGTATCCCATGTGCTCCTTATTTCTCACAGCGTTAAAACCATTTCGGAACGAAACTGATGAGAAATAACAATTTGGACGGCTCCGGTTGCTTATCAAGTCCTGAGAAACACTAATGTTCAGGAATCTAACTGCGCAGCAAAATCACTTGTCGAACCCCAGAAGGTCCCGTTACCTCAGACTCACTGGATCGACCTTTAATGTTCTTTCTCTGAGACGCGGGACAGCGTGTCGATCCGGTGCCGTCGACGGTGATATTAGAGATCTAGACTCGGATCGGCGGGGATCGCCTCTGATCCGGACGATTTCGGATCACCGACCCTGGGGGGGGGGGGGGGTCACAGGTCCATGACGTCATCGTGTCAGCACGTGACTAATCCTCACCTTTTGTCGCCGAGTCGCCACTTGAGACCCCTTGAAGCCGGCGGTGACCTGCCGCGGATTAACCCCTTCACTCATAGAGCACTCAGCAAACACTGGGCGGTGCGACCTAAATTTGACAAATCCATGTAATATTAAGTCACTTCAATTTAAATGACAGAAATTCAGAATTTAATATTTCAGAGCTGTTGGGTCATAGTTGGTAATCCCGTGACCGTTGCTTCCGCAGAATGGTTTTATGCTCGATTTGCCTTGTATAGACCATGCCCGTCTTAAAAATGTGGGCGGAATTTCTGAGAGCCCTAAATTCAAAATGGCCGCCAAAATGTAATAACAAAATTGAATTTCCATTAACTTGCCACATATGTAAGTGTAATTTATGGTTTCTATGTGATTTTATGTCAACTCATGTTGACTACGTCCCAGTAAACTGTGGTAAACACTGGGCGGTGCAACCGACATTTTAGAAATCCATGTAATAATCAGTCAGTTCAATTTAAATGACATTCTTAAAGCGTTTGACTTCCATGCGTCTTTGTAGGCTACTCAAAATTCATTCAATTTGTATAACATTTTGCAACCACTATTTTCCAGTCAAGCGGCGACTGCCCTAAAATGTAATTTTAAAATATTGTAAAGTTTAAAAGTTAGTATATAAACCAATTAACATTCAGTCATAATCTCAGAATTATAGTAGGCATTCTTTGCAAATTTAGTCGTCACATGACTAGAAATTAGTGTTTGCAAAATTACGAATTGACTTAGAAATCAGCGAACAAGCATTCACCTCGTCATATGCGTCTTACCATAGATTAACCTTATATGGTTGATATTTGGTCTCACTACACCACAGTAAAATAGGTAAAGAGCAGCAACTGCTCATTTTTCAAGTCAGCAGTTAATGCTGTTTGTCTTTGCTTCAGCAGTCAATGGGTTCCCAACAAACACGAGACGTTAAGCCAATGTGGTTTCAATGTTGAGCCACCGTCTGCGAGGGTGGCCCAACATTGAAACCGCATCGGCTTAACGTCTCATGTTAGCTGGGTTGACAACCCTTCAAATTGATTCGCAAAGCGGACACATTTAGATCGCGCATTATCGTTGAGGTTTATGCTAACATATGATTTTTAAGCACCTGAATGGCCGAGGCTTCATGTGTTTAACCTTTTCACTACCATACATGACGGAAATTTCCGTCGTCATTCGTCAATGAACGTAACCATAAAATGACACAAATTTTCGTCAAATATATACTACATTTATGTATTTTTCGTCATTTGAAGCTGGAAATTGCGTTAGCAATTCCAGCTTCAAATGACGAAAAATAGAACTCCTGCACCAGTATATATGGATCCTGCCATGCACCCCGGCCTGGAAGTCAAAGGGTTAAGGTTACCACGGCTCAGTACCCCCCCCCCCCCCCCCAGAGACCCCGTAAGGACACTATGCACTGCGGCCAACAGGCCTACGGGGTGTTGGTACGACGCTAATTTAATGTTGGCAATTTTTTTTACCCTCTCACTGCCAAATTATTCAATTTGAATTTTCACCCACTTGAAGTTGTGTCTCGCTGACGCGATCCACAACTTCAAGTGGGTGAAAATTATTCAGATTTGACAAAATGGAGGTCAACTCTTTTCAAATCTTGCTGGTTGATGTCACATTTTATCTTTAACATATTTAAAATGTCGTACTTAATAATGTCTTAATAAAAAATGAAAACACGAATGTATGCGGCACCGGCGGTTAAAGGGTTAAAAATTTATCATGCTGATATACCCAATTGTTTTTTATGAACCTGGATCATACTAAAATAAATAATTGTACATGGGGACGGGGTGTAATCAAAGCAGCAAATCATAGGTCTTTGTGTGTTGTATTTAAAACGCGGTCATCACTATACAGTGGTCATTTCGGCTTTTTATGTAACTAATTTTTACTCATTCCTATAGATCATTTGATGAGGCTACCAGACTTCGATTTATCATTCTTAAACACACGTAATATTAATTCGGATTATGTGAGTGTTAACCCTTTCATCGCGCCAAATACAACAATAATCCCCTTTACTAAACGGTGGTACCACTTTAAATAACACCTTCAAAAGGTGGTATTTAAAGTGATAATATGTATTAAAGGCGATTATAGTCGTTTTATACTTTTTGACACAAGTTAATTTCCTTTATCACGAAGTAAAGGGTTGTTATGTCAATAATGATTACCGACCTACCGTTATTGACCAGATAATTCCGTCAATTAGGGATTAGAATGTCAGTATCCCAGAATGTTTCTGTTAAAAGGTGGGACATCAATGCTAGTGCTTTTCATGTCGCAATTTATCAGTTAGCAAAAACCGCAAGATTAAAAACTTCAAAGCGCAAAGAGTAGCGTTTGTTCTGTTAGGTCCGTTTTTATATGAGATTTAATTTTATACATCGATGTCCAAAATAAGATAGTATGTAGATAAAATATCTACAATGTGAAGACTTTATAAAACTAAAATAATGTTATTATTATAAAGTTGCATGCTTTGAAAAATTGCTCTACATGTAGTTGTTTTACAAGTTTCTACGCTTTCAAGAGGGTTTTTCTGCTACTGTTATACTAATATAGATTTATTTTATCTCTGGTTTTAGCGCGGGAAAATTTGAATTTTACTCTTAAGTGTAATTACCACGTATATAAATTTTATCCTGGATGTGGAACTTAGCATGCTGGTCACCTGTATTCGACGTCCTGATGTACACAATTTTACTAACAATTGCATATTTGTACGATTATTGTATATATTTGTGTAAATAAAGTCGAATAAATAATAATAAGAAATAAATAAGAAATACGTGAATAATTTTAAATCTCATTCTTATCTCATGCTTAATTGTTAAATGCGCGACCCAAAATTTAAAAGACTGACGCAATTCTAGTTTATAGATATATTGAAAACATAAGAACATGTAGTAGCCAATAAAAATGATTTTGGACTGATGGTTTCGCCTTAAGCCCTATGTAGGACCATAGTCGTTTTATATCTGTTTTATAAGCCGGTTAAATCATTGTGATTGGGAATGAAATTTGTGCTTAAACATCAAGATTTGCAAATGTTTTTTTCTAAAATTAAATAAATGTGAGCATTTTTCACCCACTTGTAGTTGTGGGTAGCGGTAGCGAGACACAACTTCAAGTGGATAAAAAATATAATTACGATAACTTAGAGGAGAAAGGGTTAATACATAATAAATTTGGAAAATGTCTAATTTTCATATACAAATACATATCGTTACTCTTTTGGGGCTGGGGATTTCGTTAGCAATTCCAACTTCAAAAGAACGATAACTGCCCTGCAGCTGAACGAGAATCACGATTCACTGATTCATGTCTTGATTTATTCTCTACATGTCGTCACTTGTCACCATGAAAAGAAATATTAGCCATTTGCTTACACGCTCAATATATTAACTATATATTAAACCTTTACTTACCAATGAATTAATTATTTTTTCATTACACTACCGCAATCCCCACCCCGTGGTGATTTAAAACTGACCAATTGCATAAAATAACACTGTCTAGGATATAAAATTGAAGATCTAAGCGTCCGTATTTAATTTAATTATACGAAAACAGATCAATGGCATAAAATACCCAAGTCTATGATATCAAATTTGAGGGTCCGTATTTAATGACTCTTGGGATCTTCTTGTGAACTTATTATAATAACAATATCTGACTGATAAAATGCTAGCAGAGAAAGGTTAAACACATCCAGTAGGCCTAGAAATTGGAATGTTTTAGATTTGTGTCCCTTACCCTTGATCATAATGTATCGTGTTTACCGTCAACGAAAGCAATATTTTAAAAAGCTGTTCTGGCAAATAAAACATAGTTCAATTTAAAATATAAAAATAATTGTACTGTACATATTTTGTAGAATAAAATAGTTTATGTGAACAGACCCTCTACGGTTCAGACGGTAAATCCGTCAAATTAAGTCCCAGTTTATCCATGTAACTACAGGAAAGTGGTTTTCTCGCCTTATCGGATCAGACCACAAGCCCTGCGCTCCTTAACCCTTGAGGCGCTGAAATATTTCATGTAAACGATAGAGATATTATTATAAATGTCTCACTTAGCTCTTTCCGTTTTATTTGAATACCTGTGTTATGGGTTCACGGCCATTATAAATATGTTTACTCTTACAGAGCGGGGATCGACTTCAGACGTCAGAATCTGACGTCTGTAGACGTCAGATTCTGACGTCTATAGTCGGTCCCCGCGCTGAAGGGATTGATCCTGTGTGACTATATACTGCCATGCAAGACCAAGCATCAGCAACTGCTTACTTTTCAACTAATCTTACTGTTACTCAAATCTGAGGACATTTCCCTGTCCCTGGTTTAAAACCATGATTGTAGTGTATCTTTTTTGCATTTTGTTTTGTTTTAAACGCAATTAACTGAACATTGTGTACCGAAAATAATTGAGATTTTATCGAAATGCTAGTGAAATTATATTAAATATTGAATTTTAAACACATATATCTACATTTTGAGGCTGTCCAAGCACAGGGGTGTTGGTACAGATACAGCTCTGGTGACTAAAATACAGGTTTCAAAAAAACCTCTAAAAGCTTCACATCTACTTCGGTGATAGTCATGCTATAAGAAAACACAACGCATAGCGATATATAATGTATTTTTTCCAGACAAAAATTAATAAAAACATCTGTCCACGTAATGCATGTCAATCCTGTTACCGCCAAGATATCCCCCTCACTGATATACTGTTGGGAATGACCTTCTATCAGCATTTTCGGTTTCATCAGCAGCAACGTTATTACAGTGAGGATAGTAGCTTCTAAACAAAAACATTCCCAGGTTTGATAAAAAGTCTCTCTTCATTTTGCCCAGTACTGCAACCCTGTTTTTGTGTAGTAAATACTAGTATCCATATTTCATATTTGGGGGATATCTGCTGTTTGATTAAATGAACTATAAAAACTTGCGTGGGGGATAATAGTTGTGAAATCTGATCATGGCGTTCATTATAGTTCAAGATTTTCTATCCTGTTACAGTCATCCCTGTTATCTTCCAGATATGTAGACACAGAAAAGTTACTAGTCACACTACTGTTTTGAGTTTGCTTGCAAATATCCCCCAGTGTTATATCCCTAAATCCCCACGACCATTCATGTAGTGTGTGTTGGACTGCTTTTGGCTTGTGGAGATTGTTGGCTGAGGATCGTGAGTGAAGGGTAATGGAGGTCGTAAGAGTTAGATCAAATAAATGTATTCGTTGAAAGTCCTTGTGATGAGTGAGCATGGATTGCCCCATGGTCATCTTGCCCGACTCTACCCTGTTCACACAGTAGAGTGGGGCAACATGACCCTGGACATCTGACAACAGGGACCACACACAGGGTTTAACACATAGAGCTTTGCGCTATTCAACTTAAATTTTCAGTCACTTGAGGTTGTGTCTCGCTTACGCGATCCACAACTTCAAGTGACTGAAAATTACTTGAATTTTCTCACAACGTTTATATCCGTTTCACAGATTTGAATACATTTTTAAGCTCTCAAAACTGGCTGTACACGTTAATATAAAATCACTGTTGACCAGTGAATGTGACGTCTAAAGCTGGTCCCCGCACCGGAAGGATTAATAATACAAATGTAGTGTTATCACGGGGTTTTTAAGCGGTCATGCTCTTATCTAAAGTAGCCAAACACTTCAACAGCTCTTCAGTCTGGCCTAATCTAATCTTACATCACTCAAACAACGAGTGATGTGATGTTCCAGATCGTCTATAGTCAGACTGGCTGAGCGTGGCAAACGAAATGAAATGAATGGGGCTTTAGGTCACCTTCGTGCACATATAGGTTAAACTGGGCCAGGCGAACCTCCTGAGGATGGTGAGGTGAATGACATGACAGTGTTCTCCAGACACATGATTCAAAATAGGAGCCCTGGCGGTCTGAGGACGAGCACGCTACCCCTCGGTCACGGCGATTCCCCACAATATCGAATCATTACGAGTGAGCGGGAAAGACACATTTTGTTTCTTTAAAACTTAAAGGCCAGAATGTGGTTCGAACCTGCGATCCCCGACTTTTCAAACAGGCACTTTCCAAGCAAACCAACCACTTCACCAAGGCCCCTGCCCTGTTGATTTTATAATAGCAGAATAGTCCAGGGTAGTTATGCATAAAAGTAGTGAACAAAGGAACAAATTGCAGCAGAAGCTTTTTTTCAATTCATTAACATTTCTACAATGACCAAAATACCAAGATAGAAAAAAACGGAAACGATTTTAATAGGCATTTTTGTGAGGATACCCTAAAATGGCTAAATTATGGGTATCACTCCTCCACATCATTAGTCAGGGGGGGGGGGGGTGGGCATTCTGTGTATCTCGCATATTTAGGGTTGACTCTGCCACTCTCTGCTATACTCCTGATGACCCCAGATATTCATAGCATGCATATCCGGGTAGGCCCTATATGAATATGCTTGTCGTCAATTTTTTTTTTTTGCAAAAATATATTTATGGTCCAGAAACAAGTAGGAACCCTTTATTATAATTAGATGCGCCCACTAATTTCAACCCCAAACTTGAGTCTTGTCGGTACACACTGGTCGCATCACATCTCACAGAAAGTAGTATAACAACACCTTGCTGTAGACATAGTTTTGACATTCTTCGTGTGTGGTCACAGGACCCAATGCCTCGTGCTCACTTTGGCCCAGATAATCTGAACATTTCTAATGCAAATAAGACAACGTTAAGATAATCTTAAGTTTAAAATTCTTTGTGCGATGGGCCCCTGGTTCTCACTCTGGTACAGTGCTATAACTTGTTGAGGTGAACATTTGCATCTGGCATAGCATGTGCATTATAATTATATTATTGATATTCATATAGTCAAACCGGGAGTATAACTATACGATTATTTTTGTAAGCATGGTGAGAGTGTGATATGAGAAAACACGGATTATTCTGGGGATTCATATTACTGTACTCAATAGATTAGGTCTACCCTAAATCTAAAAAAAATCCACATCGGTGGGGGGAGGGGGTTTGGGGGTCTTTTTGATTGTCCAAACGTCGTTTTACTAACGTTATTTCACACTCATTTCTATTCCGGTGGTTCCCTGAAATTCCATCTATTATCGTACCAGACAAGATACACAGTGCGATGTGGGAAAATACTGTAGGCGCGTCCAATGAATAATGCGTGAGCCTTGAGGCGAACACCTTATTCATTGGACTGTATATTTTGTGAAACTCAATGACCTTGACCTGCTTTGTTTTCACCAAGCTGGCTAATTCAATGAGGTATGGGGGGGGGGTCTTATATAACCTTTCACCGAGTGACGTCACTGCGTTTTACAGAATGAAGTGTGGGGGAGGGCGTGCTATATAACCTTGTTTTCACCGAGTGACGTCACTGCGTTTCATAGAATTGTCATTTCATCGTAATGGCAGCTATTACCGGTGAACTACAGAAAAACAGGTCATTTGAGTCGACTTGCTGACTTGCCCTGACCTAAATGACGTCATTAAGACGCGATGACGTCACTTCAGTACCTCCTCCTTCATAGTCAGCATCTCCTGTTGCTATGACGATGACCCAAGAAATAATAAGGAGTGTCAGGAGAAACTTAAAGCGTGTGGGTTTAATGTTACATCGCGGACGACAAGACCACCTGACTACACTGGCTGTTATATGATCATGTAGAACTCTTGCAATGACAATTAATTAGCTGCCCAAATGTGTCTGCACTAATTTGAAATCTTATTAAAGGATGTTTTACTCCTGTGGTAGTCATTCTGCTGCATAAATCATTATTCACTTAAAATAATTTATTTGGAGCAGTATTATTTGTGAACAATTGGAACCACCATTACAACGCACAATCATAAGTTATGCTGAATATGAAGGTAGACACTTGATACTTGATGTATCATTATTCCACTGTATTTATTATATTCATCAACGTCACTCATTATTAATATTTGTATAATGTTTTTGTCAATCAAATTATTTATTGTGGATTAATCTTATGTGTCAATTAGCATGTCTCAAATAGTTTTTTTTATATATAAACCATATGGAGACCAAATGGTTTTATCAATTTAAAATCCTGATAAAGGTCTTTCTGGCAGCCCAAGGGGTAATTAGCTAGCTTGAGACACGCACATTGTCACTTTGTATTATAAGTTGGTGATCGATGCCAGGACAGTTACACGTGGTGAACCCAAGCAAAGATATGAGGGATTCTATAATTTTAGGCACCAGTGATGATATTTTCCTTGATATATGAGATTGTCTGAATATTGTCAACAATTTAAACACATGTCAATTTAGCTTTGTTTATTGACATGGCGTTTTCAGCAAAGCTTAATTTTAATTTTAAATGCTTATTTTTATCAATTTAAATTTTTCTTATCGTTATGGAGAGACTAATTTACCGTTATGGAGAGACCAATGTATGTTACGGAGTAATCTACAAACTTAAATTTCTCAGTGACCTTCCTAGAAAAGTATACCATATTTACCAAGTAGTTGAACATGGCTATTATAATGTTGATCACTTAATTTAGAAAGAATCACTTTATGATAATAACCCTTGAATAATGAAATAAGAATTACTCTCCGTTACTATTATTGTCGTTATGGAGAGTAATAATAACGAACATTGTCTCTCCATAACGACAATTATTTCTCTTATGGAGTGACAATAAACAAATACTAAATATCGATGCTAACACAATTTAAATGACAAAAAGAAATGTTACTATTTCAACAAGTGTCACTTGCTGGTTAAAATACCAAATTCAAAAAGGTTTATAGCTATTTTTAAATGAGTAAAAGGGTAATTTGTGACTACTTTTTCTCTCCATAACGTTTTTATTTTTGTTATGGAGAGACAGAAAATACGCGTTATGGAGAGACGTTTTTTTTACTAAATCGTGCATAACATCTATGTATTATGCTATAGTATGATTATTTTTGTTTTTTCAAATGAGGTTGTAGTAGGCTTGGAGGTTGTATGGTCCTTAAAAGTTCAATTGCAGTATTTATGTGGAAAAAATCGCGTTATGGAGAGACTCACGATTCACTGCATGAAGGTCTCGCGCAACTGTTTTGTATCAGACAATTGATATTTTGGGCAGAAAAAGTATAGAGAATACCTGAAAACTATAAGCGTTACAGAGAGTCGCTGCAACGTGGAACAGACATAAATTGCATAAAAAGTGGTAAAATAATACAATTATTTAAAAAAACTCGTATATAATCTTATAAATAGTGTTGTAAGCTAACATGATATCAGAAACAAATATATTATAGAATACGGGAAGTGTAGAATAAATAACCTGTTTATGTGAGATTTAGAATGCGGTACAAGGCTTTTTGGCTAAAATTGGCTAAATTTACATAAGATTTCTTTCAAAAAACACATTTATGTTAGATTTTTTTGAGTTTTAATTTTGGTATATTGTAAAATAAAGGTCATTCATTGCATTAATGGAATTAAATCAATTTATTAAATAATAAATATTACAAGGTGCGGACAGTGCTGGTGCTTAAAATTATAGAATCCCTCATATGCCTAAAACCTGCCTCCCGTCCCGCAGGCTTGCACTGATGCCAGGACAGTTACACGTGGTGAACCCAAGCAAATATATGCCTAAAACCTGCCTCCCGTCCCGCAGGCTTGCACTGATGCCAGGACAGTTACACGTGGTGAACCCAAGCAAATATATGCCTAAAACCTGCCTCCCGTCCCGCAGGCGTGCACTGATGCCAGGACAGTTACACGTGGTGAACCCAAGCAAATATGTGGGAGTTGCATGGTGGCTCGTTGAAGGGTGAACAGCAGAAGCCACCTAACACTCACCAACATATCGTAAACTTCATCTTTCCCCGTCGGATTGACGGTTCTGATCAACTCACAAAACTTCTCTTCAGATTATTATGTTTATTGGTCTAGACATCGAATAATAGCAATGCACAACCCCGCGCACGACACGTCTTAGTCAAACTCCGACTGCACGTTCGCAGTCGCCAAGAGCTATATCATACTGTCACAGTAAACGAGCGAAGGACAGATCCTACATTACCCCCGGGTTAGTGACAACGTAGGAACCCAACTAACGTGTAGGAGACTGTGTCGTGAAGTAGCGGGGGTTGTATATAACGTAACCTCTTATAACCAATCAGGGTGTGAAAAAATACATCGTGGGTGGTTGTCGTCGCAGCATCCGTAATTAAAATATTGTCCCATCCTCGTAACACCAATTGTCCTATCCTCGTAACACCAATTGTCCTATCCTCGTAACACCAATTGTCCGATAAATTACATATGCTGCTAGCTGCGACCAACCGATTCATTTAATTACCATTTCCATTATAAGTTAGCAAATATCTTGCTCGTAATGTGATTACAATTTACATATTCTAATCAATGTTGCCAGGCCTGGCGCATTCAATTACAATTTAAAATGATTATCATTTCGGTACATGCGGTTGGGCCCGCCATAGATGTCGTTAGGCGCCACTATGGCGTGGACCATTTGCACGAACCGGGCAGGAGTCTGGATTGTTCGTCCGGCTCTAGTTTTTCTCACAGTTGCGTCCGTCGAAATTTTGTCGCGATTAACGATATTCGAACGATTTCTTGTATTCGGGTCGATTACGGCGTCAGCTGCACCCGGGGTTTCACCCCGTAGATGTAAAGGTATGCGTGAATACGTTCGCAAACCGCCGCCGTTTCCGTTAGCGCGGGATATGGCGGGGGCTCGGGAATGTGGCGCTACATAAGCTTTGCCTTTGTTAGGCAATTTAACATTATCATCTAGTTGCTGTGGGACCGTGGTCAATTTGGTACTGCTTCTGACTGCCGTCGCCTGTGTCTTTTTAACACTCGTCCTGTTGGACGTCTGAGTGTTCACACTACTAGGTCTAGATGGGTCCTGTGGATTCCCACTAGCGATCCTGGAAGTCTTCGAGCTCTGTTTTTTGTTTGGCGTAGTACGCTGTGTTTTCAGACCTGTCGTAGGCTCGCACTCTAGATGTGCGGGTTTAACTCGATCTAAGGAGACCGTTTCTTCCTTGCCTTTCATCAGGATTTTCATGACTCTGCCACTCCTCGCGACAACCTTATATGGGCCGTCGAAAGGGGTGGTCGGAGGCGGCGCAATTGCGATTCGTCGCAAGAATACATGTGTGCATGTTTCTATATCCTTGTATTGGAAAATGATAGTCTGTTGTGAGTCACGTGGCGGACATAGACGGAGACTCGACATGGCTACGCGTTGCTTGTCTGAGTAATTCTCCAAATCTGTGTTAGCGTCGACGGTGTACTGTTGCGTAAACTCTCCTGGGAGTCCCGTATATCATCTCGGCAGCCGACCTGCCTAGTCTCTCCTTAACTGCGGAACGAACTCCTAAAAGTACAGCTGGTAGAGTAATAGTCCACGGGTTCGGTGATTCGTGCGCCATGATGGCCGCTTTCAATTGGCGGTGGAAACGTTCGACCATGCCATTCGACTGGGGGTGATAACTCGTGGTACGATTCCGTATTATACCGAATTGGTTACATAAATGATCCCACAATTTGGACTCGAACTGAGCGCCCCTATCTGTGGTGATAGTGGCGGGAGTACCATAATGTGCTATCCACCCGCTGAAGAAGGCATCGGCGACCGTTTCGGCCCGAATATCTACAATAGGTATGGCTTCCGGCCAACGTGTAAAACGATCGACGCAAGTCAGTAGATATCTAAAGCCATTAGCGTAGGGTAAAGGTCCGACTATATCGATGTGGACATAATCAAATCGCTCGGTAGGTTCAGTGAACTTTCCGAAAACTGGTGTGTTGTGACGTGAAACTTTGGCAGTCTGACAACCTTTACAGGAACGACACCATCTAGCGATGTCAATATTCATGCCATGCCAAACAAATCGTGTGTTAATCAAAGGTTTTGTAGTTCTATGAGATGGGTGACCTAAACCGTGTAAGTTTGAAAAAACTTTTCTGCGAAACTTAGCGGTAAGGTACGGCCGGTTATGTCCTGTGGACACATCACACCAGATTAGTTGATTATCGAATGTTTTAAGTAATTTAAAATTCATAGTGGATGTAGTCGAGTGTCTCAATCTTGTGAATTCCGCGTCCTTAGCTTGATCGATACTTAACTCCTTATAATTTATCACTGGTCCATCATCTATCACGGACACTGATGGTCGTGACAGCGCATCGGCGACGAAATTTGTTTCACCTTTAACATATCTAATGTCGGTTGTAAATTCAGCTATGAAAGCTAAATGTCGTGTTTGGCGTAAAACGCGCGTTCGGTGACAGATGACATTACAAATGTCAAAGGTTTATGATCGGTGTTTACAAAAAAATTGCGTCCTTCTGAATTATGTCTAAAGTGTTTTATGGTGGCATATACTGCCAAAAGCTCACGGTCGAACGCGCTACACGTGTCTCCGCTGGATTCAACTTCTTGCTGAAAAACGAAAGTGGCTGCCACATACCATTCAAATACTGCTGCAAAACGCCACCTACGGCAACATCACTAGCTTCACAAGTGATGTTTATTTGAGCCATAGGGTCTGGGTGTACCAGAAGGGTAGCGTTTGCCAATATTTGTTTGGACTCGGAAAATGCATTTTGGTCCCACTTCAAATCGAAATTTGACTTCGGTGACAGTCTTGTATGGCCTTCGTTGGCAGCTGTCAATAAATTATTTAGTGGTGTCAACTTCGCTGCGCATTGCGGTATGAAACGGTGGTAATAATTTACCATTCCTAAATATCTACGCAATGCGCGTTGCTTTTCGGGCTTTACGAAATTCACAATGGCGTCGACGGCGCCGGGTAACGGCGAAATTCCTTCGGCACAAACGTGGTGGCTTAAAAAACTTAAAGGGACTGGCCCAGGCTAAAATCATCAAAAAATCGTTGATTTTATTTCGGGTTCTTAATATGACCATATGATGTAAACATGTACATAGACTAGAACTGCAAATTTTGATAATTTTTGTGCTGCGCATTCACCAGTTAGGCTAGATATAGAGACGAAATTCCCGCATTTCCTATTTTTGACATGGTTGTCAATAATAAGAAATCGGGAATTTCGTCTCTATATCTAGCCTAACTGGTGAACGCGCAGCACAAAAATTATAAAAATTTGCAGTTCTAGTCTATGTAAATATTTACATCATATGGTCATATTAAGAACCCGAAATAAAATCAACGATTTTTTGATGATTTTAGCCTGGGCCAGTCCCTTTAATTCAGTTGTACCGAAATGACACTTCTCAGGACCGATGATTATTCCGTATTCGGCTAATAGGGCAAAAACAATTCGTAAATGTTTTTTGTGCGTTTTATGATCTGGGCTGGTTAACAGTAGGTCATCCAAATATACAAAAACGAAATCAAGTCCGCGTGTAACGTGGTCTATTAAACGCTGAAACGTTTGTCCGTAATTTCGTAGACCAAGCGGTGTCCTTGTAAAATTAAATAGACCAAAAGGTGTAGTAACGGATGTCTTATGTACATCAGACGGTTCCACCGGAATTTGGTAATAGGCTCTAACCAAATCAATTTTTGAAAAAATCTTCGAGCCGGCTAAGCGCTGCGTGAAATCCTGAATATGGGGAATTGGATAACGTTCGGGTACGGTCTGAGCGTTTAAGCTTCTGTAGTCTCCACATGGTCTCCAGTCGCCATTTTTCTCTGGTACCATATGAAGCGCTGAGGACCACTCACTGTCGCTGGGTTCGATGACCCCTAATTTGATCATTTAGTCGAACTCGCGTTTCGCAGTGACAAGTTTATCGGGTGCCAATCGTCGTGTGCGCGCGAACACCGGGTGTCCTTTCGTTACAATTTTGTGCGTTATACCGTGTTTAACGGTCTCACCCTTTGTCGTAGGGCGAGTCAGTTCCGGGAACTGACCTAGAAGTTTAGTATACTCATTCTGAACAGTGTCTACTCTGTTCAACGACAGTGGACTGATTGACGACAGTGAAGCGGGAATAGCTAAACCTGTTCTTATGTCTCGAAGACATCACCCTGTAGAGACTTCAGTTGTATTCGTTCTCACTCTACCCCTGAATGCGATGAGGCCTTTTCCACCTATTTGAGCACCCCTCTCCACGCGACTCCCAACTGTCGGCCCCTCCCCTAAATTTCAAATTCTGCCCAAAATTGTGAAAGTGGTACATGTAGAACAAATATAGCTTTTATTACAATAAATATGTTACCCATACATTTCTAATTCAAGTATGTCATAGCATACATATTTTACCATAAGTAGAGACACATATAACGTTCTGAATTATTTTCTTGACTTTATATGAGCACATTTAATCTCGAAATTACGTATTATTTTTCAAAATGAAACCACATATTTTGCGTGTGTTTTCGTTCATAAGTAGATAATTAGGGGGATTATATCGACACAAAATCACAAGAATAAGAGTTTAGCCACTGTTTAAACTGTTTTTGATTTATTAGCTGATGTAATCCCCCGTTTTAGGCTCTAATTATTCAATTTGTAATCAGAGGTGGCAATATTTGACTGTATAATCCAGTTGTACTCACTCTATAATTGTGTGATAGGCTGTACAAATAACATTTCGCAGATGGCAAAAACACATTGCTGCCTCAACGTTGAGCCAATATCAGCGACGCTATCAAAATGTTGGAACAGCGTTGGCCAAGTTCTCGCATCGCTTTGCGTATACTGTCACTTGGCTTGATGTTCCCAGGCCAGACGGTGCCATCTGATTGCCGGCGCGTTGCGATTAGCTTTGATGTCTAAGCTTGGGGGTGTCGCACGAGAGGCACGTGTGTCCTCCTGGAGTGGGGTCCCAAATAGGTAGATACAGGCTCATATCTGGCAGGGTGTAGTGGGAAGTACACCCTGCACGCAGGTTGGAAGACATCGACTTCTCAAGTCTACTAGTAAGTTATAATGAATCAAAAAGTCGGCCCCAATGATGGGTTGTTTCACGTCCGCTACTATAAATGTCCACGGATATTTGCGTTTTAAGCCGACGTCGACGACGCGTTTACTGTTGCCGTAGGTATTGATAGTAGTGTTATTAGCGGCCACCAAGGGAAGGCAGTCTGCGTCCGAAATTCTGTTATCGCAAGATTTTGGCAAAACGCTGACAGCTGCACCCGTGTCAATCAAGTACTTACATTTATACTTACAATAACTTAGTGTGAAATAACTTGGGAAAAGTAGCTTCGCGGAGTCATGTCGTGTCTCAGTTATAACCGCCAGATGCAAGAGTCGCTACCTTGCTCTGGCTTAACAGTTTAAAGAAAATCCGCAGGGGCTCCTGCACGTGCGTGCCTTGTCACCGAAAGTCTGTGAAAATAGCAGACAGGTGCATTAGCCGTATCTATTACTTTCGCGGCATGATTTTGCTGTACGTTCTGCGGCGGTACGAACGGGCCAGCATTTTGCTGTGCATTATTATAGTTACCAGGTTTGTTAGGAACAAACTCTGTAGCCTGTACATTTGGAATAAATGTAGGCCTAGGTGCATAGTGATTATTTACACATCCACGTCCTTGATTTCTCTTCTTCTCGGCTGCATTCGCGGTCGCTAATTTTTTTAGCATCTTTGATAAGTCCTCAAGCAATCCCACTAGCTTAGTGGTTTCGTCGACCTTTATCTCCGCAACCCCCGGCTTACTCTCTTCGACGTCCGCTTCGGAGGCAAGGGCCCTGTCGGCCAACATGGCCAGACTTTCCAGTGTGGCGCTATCTGGTTGTGTGGCTAAATGAGCGCGGATTGAAGCTGACATCTGCCGAATGAATGCTTGGCGTATGACCGCCTTTCCAACAACTGCTTTAGTTCCAAAGCCTGCCGTCTACTGTAGACACCTCAAGAATCGTGAGGGAATGTCCGAGCCCATCCTTTCTCCGGAAATCACTTTGTTGACTCGTTCGAGTGTTGTCAAACCTCGTCACTCGATCAAAATGGTTTTCAAGCTTTCATATTTATGCGACCAGAAAGGTTGAAGTAGAACGTCCCTCACGTCGGATGCGACCTCGCCTGAGAGTGCTGCGCATGTTAGACTGTATCGCTCGTCATCGTCATGGATCTGATGAAGATCGAACTGAGTTTCGATCTGGTTAAACCAAAGTTCAACGTCCGTAGCGTAAAATGTTGCTATCCTGAAGTTAGGTAAGTTCGTTGAACGTCTCGGAGGCTGTCTTCTGCGTGGTGAAGGACTCTTAGACGAATCGCTCCTAGAGTGAGGTCTCAAGCGTCTGTTTCGAGCAATTCGAGCAAAATCTTCTTTGAGTCGTTGGTACTCATCGTCGGCCTCGCGGAAGCGAACTTCGTTCTCCTCGCTGTCCTGATAGTAGTTATCTTTTCGGCGAGCACCCTGACCTTCCTGAGGCGTAGACATGAAACCTTCACTATCGTGTGGTGTCGACATTGTGAAATGTTTGTAAAATTATTTAACTAGTGAAACGTTTGAGATTGCGGGCCTATTGGCTCTATGCCTATCTCAAACGGTGTTAAAATGGTATGTCATATTAACACATACCAACTATTTGTGACGTGTCGTGCGCGGGTTAGTTGTACATTGTCGTCTAGACCTTATGAAAAATGTCTGTATACGTTGAATCTTAGAAATGTAGGCTGTATAAATTGTCCATGCTATGTCGCATGTTGCGAGATACAGGGATTGCTGAGATGTTAGAATATTCGTCACTGAGATTGCACATAATTTCATTTCACTTATTCACACACATATATAATTGTTTTGTGAAAACTGTAGGTCAAAATTGTACATAAAATGCCAGAAATAATTACTACATGCTATGCTGAGCTATGATAATAGTATATAGTAAATCGACCTGGGTGAAAATGTCGAAAAACACATGCAAATATTGACAATGTTTCGCTGTAGCGCAACTGTCAAGTCGAATATTTCGTTACTTATATAAGTTTTGATCTACAGAAATCGACTATCATGAGAAAATTTCGTTCTCAGACTGATAGGTTAAATGTGACTGCGATAAAAAAACAGCTACATTTATTTTTAGAATAATAATTTAAAACATGACTGACAGTAGTCTATGCGGATTGATGATATAGTATATCATTTCGCTGAAAAATGATTTCTGCGGTGAACATTCCACTTTTTTTTTTATATGTGGTACGCTCATCACCGATTCATTCTTAATAACGTCCGAATCAATCGCTCGCTTCGTTTCGTTGACTGACGTATAAGTCGGTTGTCGTCGTAGCGGTTGCGTTTATTTGGTTTGTGGCGGGTGTGTGTATGGTGTATGATCGGTTGCTGCTAACATGTGCAGCAGGCAGCTCGTTGCTGTATGCTTGGGCCAGCGGGCCTGTATCGTGGTGTACGTGCAAAACTGAACAGCAGCCGCGTCTCGCCTCACATTAGCATATTCATGAGCTACTCTGTGCCCAAATAAGGCGCTAAGAGTAGGCTAGAGCGACGCCAAACACCAGAGGGCGTTTCGACGTGAAAAAATTATACTATGACTTTATCAAAATCTCGCACAACTTGTGCTATAATTTCCTTGCCGAAACTGCTTACTTATAGGTCTTTTTTTTTTTAACAGTTTTGAAAAAGAAAAGTAATAAGTATGCAAAAAAAATTATTTGAGACCAGACCGTGTATAATCTTAACACTGAATAGTCTGCTCCACCAAATCAAAATGGCGGCCTAATTTATGCCAATGTGATGAGGCGGCACAGGTCCACTGTCCAGGTGCATGCCGGTTATGGCGGGACACTTGTTTGCCCACGGCGGGCGATCAGCTAAGCTAGGGGAAACAGCGTCCAATATGGCGCTCACTTACCAAATACATTTATGACAATCAGCATTCTCTGAAATAACATATTGTTATAATGATAAAATATTGACCTACGGTCCTGGAAATATATTTTACAGACCAACTAGGACCGTTTATTCACATTCATTTTTAGGCGAACAATTTTATTTGGCCCTCATCCTATTAAAGGTTATCTGAGTCGAAGCGATATTTTTTGATAATTTTTGGTCCATTTTTTGCTGAAAAATCAAAAAATGACGAGACTTCGTCTATGGACTTTAAAATCGAGTCACCCAATTATGGTGATCAACGATAAAAAATTGAGTTTTCGAAAACACTCACTTCCTACTCGCCTACAGTGGCATTAATAGGATGAAAGCATTTTAAGAACTCGTACTTTAAAAAGGATATAACATTTTTTTCACGGTTTTTCTAGAAAAACCGACATGGTCGCCATCTTGAAAAGGCGCCAAACACGTGGAATTCTGTCAAAAGATATGAAAAATACGCCGTTTTCGACGTATAAAAACGTACTTCTCCTCTGATAACTCTTTCTAGCTAGTTTAAACTGGCATATTAGTGTGACCTACAGTTTCACGTACCTTGGCGAAAAAAATGCTCATGATTTTTGTCAAAAAAAATCCCTTAATATTTTAATAAAAAACTATCCTTGAAAACAGCGGTTTTCAACTTGATGCTTGGTAAAAAGACTGTTGCGTTCTCGATCAATCGTCAGGGTCACTAGTGTGGGAGTTGCATGGTGGCTCGTTGAAGGGTGAACGGCAGAAGCCACCTAACACTCACCAACATATCGTAAACTTCATCTTTCCCCGTCGGATCGACGGTTCTGATCAACTCACAAAACTTCTCTTCAGATTATTATGTTTATTAGTCTAGACATCGAATAACAGCAATGCACAACCCCGCGCACGACACTTCTTAGTCAAACTTCGAGCGGACGACCGGCGGCACGTCCGCAGTCGCCAAGAGCTATATCATAAGTGCGGGAAGAATGCTATGACCGCATGGGATTCGGCCCCATGCACACGGCACTGAAGTACCAAAACGAGGCAGTCATCTCCTGTCTCACCGCGTCCGGGGAGAGTAGAGACGACTGTCACCGTAAACAAGCGAAGCAGGGATCCTACAAATATATGCCTAAAACCTGTCTCCTGTCCCGCAGGCGTGCACTGATGCCAGGACAGTTACACGTGGTGAACCCAAGCAAATATATGCCTAAAACCTGCCTCCTGTCCCGCAGGCGTGCACTGATGCCAGGACAGTTACACGTGGTGAACCCAAGCAAATATATGCCTAAAACCTGCCTCACGTCCCACAGGCGTGCACTGATGCCAGGACAGTTACACGTGGTGAACCCAAGCAAATATATGCCTAAAACCTGCCTCCTATTCCGCAGGCGTGCACTGATGCCAGGACAGTTACACGTGATAAACCCAAGCAAATATATGCCTAAAACCTGCCTCCCGTCCCGCAGGCGTGCACTGATGCCAGGACAGTTACACGTCATGAACCCAAGCAAATATATGCCTAAAACCTGCCTCCTGTCCCGCAGGCGTGCACTGATGCCAGGACAGTTACACGTGGTTAACCCAAGCAAATATATGCCTAAAACCTACCTCCTATCCCGCAGGCGTGCACTGATGCCAGGACAGTTACACGAGGTGAACCCAAGCAAATATATCGGTGCCTAAAGCCTGCCTCCCGTCCCGAGTGCACTGATGCCAGGACAGTTACACGTGGTGAACCCAAGCAAATATATCAGTGCATAAATAGTCCAGGAAATCTAGCCTCAAAATTAGCTCAACATGGAATAAATTGTTAACAGAGGTATTTCGGGTTTTTATGGCTCAGAAGACCCTGGTGCATCAATTCTGAGCAGCAACCACCTGGCAACCATTTTAATCATATGCTAATTAGCTATGATGTGCATAATTAATGAGGAGAACGTAAAATCGCTATAACTTCAAAAATAATAGAGCTAGAAAGTTAATTTTTGTGTCTACTCCCATGTTTTCTACCCCGTAGAATTCGATTAAGCTGATATTGAATACCTAAAATCATCCTAATTAGCATAAATTAGCATAATCAATTCAAAAATTTGAAAAAGATGACACAGTTTTTGAATCAGTTCACTTGAGAATTTGATTTTTGCGTCTGAAACTATATTTTCTACCCCTCTTTATTCGTTTAAAGTATCTTTATTAAATTTTGAGCAGCAGCCACCTGGCAACCATTTTGATCATATGCTAATTAGCATATATAGCATAATTCGCATAATTAATAAGGAACAAGTAAAATACACTAAAATCGCTATAACTTTTCAAATAATCAACTTAAAAAATTAATTTTTGTGTCTACACCCATGTTTTCCACACCGTAGAATAAAATTAGGCTGATATTGAATCCCTCAAATCTTCCTAATTAGCACAAATTTGCATAATTAATTCAAAACATTGAAAAAAATACAAAGCTTTTGAATCAGTTTACTTGAGAAGTTGATTTTTGCGTCTGAAACTATATTTTCCACCCCTCTTTATTCGTTTGAAGTATATTTAATAAATTTAGATCACAGCCTTTGACAACCATTTTAATCATATGCTAATTAGCATAATTTGCATAATTAATAAGGAAAAAGTAAAATCGCTATAACTTCAAAAATAAGTAGGCTTAAGCTAGATAGTTATTTTTTGTGTCAACATCCATGTTTTCCACCCAGTAGAATTCGACTAAGTTGATATTGAATACCTCAAATCGTCCCAATTAGCATAAATTTGCATAATTGAAAAAAATGTTTGAATCAGTTGTTTGAATCAGTTTACTTGGGAAGTTATTTTTTGCGCGTAAACCTATATTTTCTACGCCTCTTTATTCGGCTGTAGTATATTTATCAAATTCTTCTGTGCAGCAACCACCTGGCAACCATTTCGATCAAATGTCAATTAGCATACTCAACATAATTTGCATATTTAATAAGGAAAAGGTAAAATCGTTAAAACTTCAAAAATAATTAAGTTAGAGAATTATTTTTTGTGTAGATGCCCATGTGTTCGACCCCGTAGAATTAGATTAATGCCCTTAATCTTTTTAATTAGCA
The DNA here is from genome assembly GCA_964017125.1 of Flabesymbios commensalis. Taxonomy (NCBI): domain Eukaryota; kingdom Metazoa; phylum Annelida; class Polychaeta; order Terebellida; family Flabelligeridae; genus Flabesymbios; species Flabesymbios commensalis. The sequence continues at coordinate 74,813,383 of OZ024911.1, forward strand.
TACATTTTCATAATTTACAGGAGATGAGATTAAAAAGCTTATTTTGAGCTCATCCTCAAAATCATGTGGTTTGGACTCCATTCCTACAAGAGTGCTGAAAAATTGTCTTGAAATATTAATAGCTTCCATCACTGATATAATTAACATTTCAATGGAAACTAGTACATTTCATCAAAATTTCAAAAAAGCTCATGTAAGACCACTACTTAAGAAAACATCTCTTACCAAAAACGAACTGAAAAATTACAGGCCTGTATCCAACTTGGGTTTCATTTCAAAAATCTTAAAAAAGGTAGTAGCCAATCGACTTCAAGCTCATATAAAAAAATAACCATTTATCTAATCCATTACAATCAGCCTACAGGACACAACATTCTACAGAATCAGCTCCACTGAAAGTACATAACGATATCATTATTGTATGGACAAGGGTGATGTTACAGCTCTGCCCTTGCTTGACTTGTCAGCCGCTTTCGACACCATTGACCATGCTACATTTATAGATAGACTTTCAGATTGGTATGGAATATCTGGGCAGACACAAATTTGGTTTACTTATTATTTGAAAAATAGGCACCAATATGTACAAATTAAAGACACTCTGTCAGATAAAGTCACGCTTTCATATGGAGTTCCACAAGGCTCTGTGCTGGGACCAGTGCTTTTTTAGCTTATACACTACACCACTAAGCGCTATTATCTCCATTTTTTGACATAAACCACCATCTTTAAGCTGATGATACCCAAATTCATATGTCTCTATCCGTTTCCATCGCGAAGGAATCTCTTGAGAAGTTGAAACATTGTTTATTGGCTGTATCGGCTTGGATGACAAGGTCTAAGCTGAAGCTCAATCCTAGCGAGACAGAATGTATTCTCATTTGGACCAAACTTCAACGGGAAAAACTCTTACATAATTTCCGATGCTTAATTCTAGGTCATGACACAAATCCATCTCCAATAACTAAAAATCTTGGTGTAGTATACGACAGTAGCCTGAATTTCCGAAAAACACGTATCGCAAACATGTAGGGCATGCTTCTATCATATCACGTCGAAGTCGGAAAAATCTGCCGTTATATCTTGCCAAGCAAATTGCAGTGGCACTGGTTAGTAGCAAGTTAGATTATTGTAACTCACTGTTTCACAATATGGCAGAAAAAGACACACTAGATAACAACGCGTTCAGAACTGCCTCGCAAGAGTGGTAACATAAGGCCTCACGTTTTAGTCGTTCCGTTCGTATTCTAAAACGATTACATTGGCTTCCTGTCAAGTTTTGCATTCATTTTAAAATAAAAGACAATCAACTTGCACCCTGACTTACTTGTTCGGCCGAAATGCTCAAAATATCTACACTCCACAAATTCAAATAAATGTGTTGTTCCTCGACTAAAAGCTAAGACTGGATCAAGATCTTCCCCTGTATCTGGCCCAGCCTAATGGAGCGCCCTGCATTTGCCAATACGGAATGCCAAAACAATTTTAACACTCCGGAAATTACTTAGATCTCACCTATTTGACCTGTCTTTCCCGCCCTATCTCCTCAGTATCTCCTCGATTATGACACATGATCAAGTTAAGGACTTGTGCGCCCATGAGCTCGGTCCGCTGAGGATATAGGCGATTGATTGATTGGTTGATTGATTGATTGATTGATTGATTGATTAATTGATTGATTGATTGATTGATTGATTGATTGATTGATTGATTGATTGATTGATTGATTGATTGATTGATTGATTGATTGATTGATTGATTGATTACATCACTAGATAGATAGATATTTTATTTGACGACAGGTCTATGCAGATTTATGCGTCATTAAAAATAAACAGTATAATATATATATGCACATGTCTATATACAACAGGATTGGTTCCATAAAATCACATGAAAATTAATATATGCATGATGTGTAAGCTTAAAATCAAATGAAATTACAAACTAAAACAAATACAGGGTAGTTAAAATATGCATCATAGCAAATAAAAATACAATTGAAAAGCACTGTCATGATATGTCTGTTTCCCGCACCAAAACCATAGATAAAATAGCTACTGCATATGGCAAAAAAACTCTGGAAAACGTAGAAATCTAGGAGTTATATAATGTACGAGAGTATGTAAAAAAAGAAAATAACATGAGCCATTATTTTATTTACCATGTTTGAAATTAAAATAAAAAAATGTTGTCTGTCCATCGCACAGCCAGGGCATGTACGCTAGATAGAAGCAAAAAACTGAGCCTGGGTTACTTTCGCGGCCTCCCCGATAACAGACTCCACTAAACCGGCTTGGTCAATTAATCTCACATGAATCTAAGATCTATTAATAACAGAAAGTAAATAAATATAAATATATAAATTCAGAAAGTACAAACTATCGAATAGAACCAGGTGACGTGTGATAGTTCCACATAGTAATGCAATATCAAAGACCATGTACAATAAGATGATCGACTCTCGCCAAAACGTGAAATCGCTCTCAATGCTGTACCCTGATATTGGGGGTTGTAACTAATGCTTTTACCATCTATCAAGCATGTTTTGATCATATTACGTCGAGTAATTATAACATTGATCCTATTAAAAGCAATACATACTTTACATCATAAAAATCAGAAGAATACATTTTAATGGAGGTTTACTTCTATTTTTTATCTGATAATTTGGTGGATAGTTATCAAAACTTTTTAATTTTCTTCTTCCCTTTGGTACTTCAGGGGTTGGTGCGCCCCTATAAACAAGTATGCACATTTATTGTTTACAAACAACAGGTGACGCCCAGCTGACACGATACGTTGACCTAATTATAGAGTGACGTTGGTCCAACGTTTGTAATGCTGGTCCAGCATTACCCCATCATTGGTTCATCATCTCGTATTTGCTGGCAGGTGACGATGTGTGCAAGGGTAGATACGGGCAAAGAAAACCAAAAAAAGGGCAATGGAAAACCTAATATTACTATTCTTATGAAGTCTAATGACACAGGTCATTTTTCATATTTATCATTCGGAATATACCTGAGCAGAAATATTTTGCTGATATAAAGCATGTTACTGTTACTGCTGATTCACCTGATCTGAGCGATTCTGTAACAGAATTAGCTTATTCAATGCTAAAATCATTCACGCCACACATGAGTATTACCATTGAAGAGGAGAATACACTTGTATATATCAGTGGATATATCTGTTTCAAAGTGTCACGTTCTGCATGTGATCAATGTAAAGTAATTTTGATGCCAATAATAAATTGCATAGTACATTTCTGTCTGAGAAGCGATATTTGAATATTCAGGGTATTGGGCTTTTGCTCCACGTCAAAACTTAATACAATTAATTGGTTCAAATGAATGAATTTTCGGAAATATACCTGAACAGATTCTACATAGGAGTCATAAAAGTGATCAAATTATTCACGAAAGACACTAAATCACATGCAAGTTGTGAATGCTTCACGTTAATATTATATATATATGTCCCCATTCGGCTATACCATGTACTGCGGGAAAACAATGAACACATTATTACCAGTAATGGGAGGAGAAATTGAAAATTATTAAAATTCAACTATAAATAAAAATGTCATAAAAATAAACGTATCTTGTTTGCAAGATATCAGTATGCTGCTAATGCTCCAGTCCTCAGTGAAATTGATGGCAGTGGTCAGAGAGAAAAGGCTTAAATATTATAATTTTATAATATTGCTCATGTGCTCTTAATAGATTTTGGTAAATAATAAATTCTGTACTCAGCTCTTCTGTATTTAAATAAAGACATTTTAATCTCTAAAATGTTATCATAATATAAGATGGCTTATCAGTTATATTAGCAGTTATTTTCGTTCCAAAAGTAAATATTGCAGAGATATTGTCATAACTGTCAAACCTAGAAAAACATTATTTTTTATTTGGAGGCTAAGGTGGTGAAATTATCACTTGTTTTATATGATGATACACTTGACAAAGCGTAGTTCCAACACCCGTTAAAAGGGGACAGCACTGCATAATGTATTGCACGCATTTGTATGGTGAAATCCGCAAGTCGACCATCTTATTGTACATGGTCTTTAGTAATATGATGATGACTGAAGAGCACCACATATACCTCAAACCTCAAAACTACCTACCTCAAAACTGGACACGATTCCATTGAAATGTTATTTTTTTAAAATCTATTTGCATATAAATCTTCTATAATGTGATAGATTATATTACATTAAGTCTGTTCTACGCCACTGATATCTCATTTATTTGTCTAATGACTTGCGCAGAGAATAAACCGTTGAAACGTTGTAAAATCAGTGTTGCACGCATATTGGAGCAATGTGAAGACGCCTTAATAGGCGGGCTAGGCCTTAAGATTATTGTGCTATGTAGCCTACGGCTGGAATAAATACATTTAAATGATATTTATAATATAACTGATAGTCTAAACTATAGCCTAACAATATGTGCGTTAGTAATTAAGCAGCCTCCGCCGCCAGCGCAGTTATTTGTTTTCAAGATAGCTACTAATCTATCAATATAATCTATCTATACTTCACATAGCCACTGGCAAATTGTTTTGGTGACATTTTGCTCCCCATATCATCAACCCTTTAATTACTATGGCCCCTAACGAAGAAATGCTCGTAAGCGCGTTTCAGGAAACAGTTTCCATCAGATCTTCTTTTAATCTGGCAAACATGCTCAGCTATGTCAGCCAATGACCTGATTCCCTTTTGGGAGCAAAAATTTAAAAATGGCTGTTTAGCGGCCATTTTGAATTTGAGTAATTTTGTGATATTTAAGTACCTCAAAAAAATGCAAAATAGCTGGACCATGAATATAAAACGAAATGGAAGTTCTCACACAATGATAACCCATGACAAATTTTGTACTATAAAATCCAAAATGGCCGCCAGTCGGCCATTTCAATTTTTTTCCTCAATATCTCGTAAATCTTGCATGAGAGCTGATCTAAGAACTTCTGCTCTCTCATACTTCACATATCCATCACATACCACCGAATAATTTTTTGGTTACATTTTGATTCCTATATAATCAACCCTTTAATTACTAGGGCCACTAACAAAGAAATACTCTTTAGCGTGTTTCAGGAAATAGTTTCCAGCAGATCTTCTTTTTATTTGGCTTATATATGCACAGCATATATGTCTGCCAATGACCTGGTTAACTTTTGGGAGCAAACGATTTCAAAATAGCCGTTTAGCGGCCATTTTAAATTTGAGAAATTTTGTGCTATTTACGTAATTCAAAAACAAAGCAAAAAAGCTGGACCATGCATATATAAAAAAATGCGGGGACTCGCACAAGGATAACCCATGAAAAATTTCGCAGAAATAAAATCCAAAATAGCCAACTGGCGGTCATTTTTAATTGTTTTTTCTCATTATCTCGGAAATCTTGCATCATAGCTAAAGCGGTAATATAAAATAAAAGTTGAGAAAGTTGATCTATATCAAATTTAAAATGGCCGACTCGCGATAAACTCCCTTAATAACTGGTATTTTGGAAAAGCAATATTTTCTCGTTCATTTTCAGCTAGATATTTTTAACATATGGTGGTGACTGAGAGCGATCTCGACTTCAACTCAAGATACAGTAGGCCTACATAACTTTTAATGTTGTTTATAACATATGAACTGAGCATGGGATGTATAGGGCCTAGCTGTAATGTCACTGATTCTAACCAACCAGTCCTATTATCGACCTGATTAATCGAGGCCAAAATTAGTATTTCATAATTATGAAGACAAAATGGAAAGTAGGTTAACACATCTTTTATTGGAAGCCATCTGTGGCTGAAATCTTCAATTTCAAGTTTTTTTTCAGCCACGATTGGACTATACTTACTCCATGCTTATTGTGTCACCCAAGTATACTATAGGATCTACAGTGTCACATGAGTGCACATGTAGTTCACATGTATGCATTGGGAGATGGGGAGACAAGGATGAGGTTAATATGTAGTATAGCCCACACAAGGCTATGCATTTGGTATAAAGATTTTCAATACGCATAGGCATTATGACCTAAACACTTTTACTACCCAGCGGACTTGAAACGTTGGCCCAACGTTGGCTTACCGTTAGCCTATCGTCTACGACGTCGGCTCAACAGTAAACTAGGTGTTTGCTGGGTATGACTGTCCTGGCTAGTTAGCACAAAGCATTGTAGGCTTAGGCCTTGTTAGTCAGGGGCTGATCTAGCTTTTCACTGACGGGGGGGGGGGGTAAAACAAAAGATTATTTCACTGCAGCGCGGGGTCTTTGATTTTCAAAGGCTTTCTCCGGCAATATAAGGCATATTGAGCACTGCTTGTTCATAAGGATAACCCTAAATAAGATAATATTTTTTTCGACCAAACCACCCCCCTTGGATCCGTCCCTGCTTACTTATTTTAATTTTTATAATTATTTTATAATTACCCCGGATCTTTTTTATATGGCAATATAGGCCTAGACATTGTAAATTAAACTTACGTGGGGCTAGTTTAGTAATCTTCTGCGCTTTTGAATATTATATCCCTGATGTTAGCCCCCCCCCCCCCCTTATGCATCACTCCGGACGTGACGCTACATGAACTTCCCTTGGCCAAAATAGCTTTAGTTAGGCCTGCTTTTATTTTATATAGCTGACATCTGATAATCCCCATCGTACCTTATTACCATGGTTATAGTGAGAAATAATATTTATATAACAAATACATGTATATACAAGACTTCCTCCATCCAAGTAAATGTTTCTAATAGAAAGTGTGGGCTGTGGGGATTTGATAATTAACATAGGCCTAATCATCTAAATGTGTTGATAGACGTATATGACTAGTCTTAGCAATATAACGTTGAATAGGCCTACTACATTTACCGATAATACGTGATAAAAAACAGTGTAGGCAATATAACAAAAACATCTTGGGGGGAGGGGGGAGGGCAGAAACCCCCTGCCTCCCCTCTTTATCCAGAACGTGGATCTGCCACTGAAAAATGTTTGAAAATAACATGCTTTCTATTTCGGTAAATTTTATTTGCGCCGATAGGCGTGTGCACATTGCTCCAATAGGCGTTCAACCAGACAAGAACTTTCGTTTTGGCAAATAATTACAAAATAAAGCTACCAGTTTGCTACCCAGTTGTTTAGCTGTACAGTCTGGACTCTAATCTCTAACATTCGATTATATTATGACGCTCATATAGCTACCTACCAGCAAAAATGGGTTTGAAAAGGACTATAAGTCCGGAATATCAGGATGGGTGGCCAACTGTTTTCATTCGTCTGGACAAACTACAGTCGCTATACGAGTAAAATAAACACCAGGCAATAAACAATTCCAGGCACTACAGAATTTTGGGGGTGATATTGGTGATATCAAAAGGTGGTTTATCAATTTGTCTTTGCATTGTCTGAGAAAAAAGGATCATGTGAAGTCAACACTTTTCTGAGAAAGGAAGCCACATGGGCTGATGGCATTGTGACAAACACAATTATTGCTGCACCAGATACGCTTCTAGGTGTTGTTAAAATTGGATTTATTATTTACAAACTGGCTAAAAATACAAATTAACTTTATTATCTTTTACCTGTGGATATACTAAACTAAAAAATAGATATAATTATGTCCTCAAAATCGTCTAGTTCCTATTTTATCACTAGGGAAGTTATCATAGGACTAGTTCAAATAAGAGTCGTAAATGTTAGGTCTTGGTTGATTGATTGATTGATTGTTCTATTTGATAGGCCATGGCCCTTTCAAAGATACAGTACATACAAACATTTTATACAATAGGGTACAAATAATACCTTATTAAACATATGTCTGATTATTGTCGAATATACAATTTTCTCTCCTCTGGAATGCATGATATATATAGAAACTAACACCTTGGATTAAACAATGATCTTCAGTGGCTAATAAATTTTGAAAAGTTTCTTCTGTTGGTGGACTGTCAAATGGGTGCAAGTATTTTAATCTGAGGTCGTGGTATACAGGGCATTGTAATAGAAAATGTAGTTCATCTTTTTTTTCCTCTATACAAAGAGGACATATAAATGATTCGTCAACTAAAAATCGACATTTATTGATGAAGATATTACTCATCCCCATTCTAAAACGGGCTAATAATTTTTTATTACTCTTAATATTCACAACACTGTTATTTATTTATTTATAACGAAAAGGTTTAAATGATTTGTAGACATCATATCTTCTACTACTTTGAATTGTTTCAATCCATTTTTGCTTGCAAAAATAAATCAACTTTTCCTTTAAAACTTCTAAAAATTCACGTTCAATTCCGACTGTTTTAGTCTGCCAAGTTTCCTGAAGGTTACAATAAAATAAAATATTTTTTACTTTGCTCACCCAACTGTTTTCATGTTCATTCAATAACATCATATTATACACTTTGCGAACTATTCTATAATTGTTCATTTTTAAAAATTTTATCCAATATTTGATACTTGACAATACAGATTTTATGTAGAGTTCGTGTCTTCCAGTATCACCATAGACAAATACATTAGGAGTGATGATGGGTACATTTAAAAAGCGTTTTAGGGCTAATAGATGTGTGCCTTCAATGATATTGCAATTATCCATTCCCCGTATTTCTGATCCGTATAAAAGAATAGGAGCGATACGGCTATCAAATATTTTTTGAAATAAGTCTATCGAGGCATTAGGCAGCTGTCTAAAAGCTCTATCCACCTTTATTAACGCCGTTTTAGCTCTTGTTGCGAGGTTTACATATATTCAGTTACCACATTGAGATAATAATTGCCTATGAACCATTTTCGCGTTTAGCGAGATGTCCGCCGTTGCGAAAAACTACTATTTTAGACTTTTCAAAATTCACTACTAGACCCAACCTTTGAGATATATCTTTTAAAACATTTAGGTTTAATTGCAATTCATACGGACTATCAGCTATAATAACCAGATCGTCTGCAAGCAACAATATTAATATTTCAGTCACATCGGGAAATAATTGTATACCGTGACCACCGGTTTTATGTATTTCATTTCTTACTACCTGTTTTAGGTAAGAAAATAACATTGGTCTCAAAATACAGCCCTGTTTAAGACCACTTGGACAATTCAAAAAATCTGTATTCCCCCCTTCACCTCGAACATCACACCTCACTTGGCTATATATTGACTTAAGAGTGGCCAGTATATTTCCTTTTATTCCAAAATGTTCTAATACTTTCCATAAGGCTTCTCGGTCAATAGAGTCGAACGCTTTCTTATAATCTATAAAAGCCACATACACTTTTTTATTTTTATGTAGATATTTCTGGATAACAGAATGTAAAATAAATATTTTGTCGATCGTTGAATATCCTTTACGGAACCCTGCTTGGTCATCAGTAATAACCCCATGTGTTTTTGCCCAGGCCAGGAGTCTTGCATTTAGAGCCCCAGTAAATATCTTGCTAAATATACTGGTGAGAGAAATACCTCTGTAATTATCCGGTTTCTGAAAACCACCTTTCTTATGAAACGGTATGATTGTAGATTTAGTCCACATTTCTGGAAAATTGCATCAAAGAGACGCTTTAAATATACTAGAATATTGTCCGTCCCGTATTTCAACAGTTCGCCCACCAGCTCATCAGGTCCGCCTGATTTGCCCGATTTTAAGTTTTTAATGCTATTCTTTACTTCTCCTTCAGTAAAATTTCAATTTAATTCATTTTGTTTGTTAGTCTGGCGGCAAACATATACGACCGGGTGTGTTAGCCAAGTTTAAATTACCTTTATCGTCACCAGCCAGATCTGTATCAAGATTAAATAAGGTTGAAAAGTATGTATACCACTCATTTGTATCTTCAATAAAAAATATACCTGCAGGTTTTTTTCTTCCTGGCCATCTGTAGGTTGCGTTCTCTGTCTTTATAGAACGAAAGTGAACAGTGGAAATATTTAAAAACCCAGCACCTGTTGACCTCTAAGGTTCGATTTATTTTGTCAAAAATATCAAAACTGTATATATGTTTCGTTTCGAATTTATTCAATGACACAATGTAGCAACAGTGGTTTTAAAGCTGTTTATAATTATAAACAATAAGATTTTGTTAATACAAAGTGGCCGAAAAAATATAACTAAGAATACCCCATTTCTGAAAAAAATCTAAACTTCACATATGTTTCGTCAGGAGTATATTTAATGACAAAATGTGGCAAGAGTGGAAATAAAGCTGTTTATAACTATAAGAATGACAACTTTGTTATTACAAGGGGTCGACAAAATGTAACTAGTAAGAGTACCCCTTCTGGACCTCATAAGTCCTTCATGCAACAAGGTGTGATTTTTATAATTTGACATAGTGTTACCAGATGACAGATTTATCAAATGAGGTCAGCTGACATTAGCATGTCAAATGTACAAATGTACATAAAACGGAAAGTTACATACTACGATCTGTGTTCAATTTTTTTTTGAAATATTTACATTCAGTGCCCTAATGGTGGGTTTATATTTAATGAAAAAAGTCTAAACCTCACATCTGTTTCATCCTGAATATATCCAATGACAAAATGTGGCCAGAGAGGTATTAAAATTCTTTATAACAGGGGTCGAAAAAATGTAGCTTGTGAGAGTACCCCATCCGCTCTTTTGACCTCATAAGTCCTTCACACAACAAGGTAGAATATTTTCTAATTTGATATAGTGTTATCAGATGGCCGATGTACCAAATGAAGTCAACATGCATTAGGATAATCATAATCAAAGAAATGTACAGGAAACGACAAAATTACATTCTACGAACTGTGCTAATTGTTTTTTAATATTGACTTTCAGCGCTCTAAAGGTAGATTTATTTTTTGTGAAAAAAATTGAAACTCTAATAATTTGTCATCTTATCTTTAATAAAAAAGAAATATGGACGACAGTGATTTAAAAATTGTTCATAGCAATTGTGGTTTGAGTTTTTAATAACCTGAGGTTGAAAATGTACAGTTTCTGTGGCTCGAGGGTACCCTTGAACATCCCTCATTTTAAAAACTTTGCTTCCACGATCAACTTCTACACCCACCCTCTTAATGTTCCAGAGATATTTTCCTGTCCTATGCACATATCAGACCTTTGCCACTTTTTGGGTCAAGCGAACTAAAAAACTAGCAGCTTTTTGAAACTTGGCTCCCAGACTAAGAGAAGGTGTTGTATGTTCTAAGTTTTTCCTGTCGATTCTGACATGAAATTTGTTCAGCCAAGTCGAGTTTGCTGTCTAACATTATTTATAAAGACAGGCATATTTTTTCTATCGTCTGTGTTTCCCAAGATGAACCCGGATTCAGCTTAAACAATAATGTTTTAACATGGGTAGTCCAATTTTCTATTCCAATACTATCTAAACCTCGAAGACATTTGTATGCATTTTTCAAGATGTGGTTATCTGGTAGTGCTAGAAAACGCGCCCAGTATTTCAGGGTCTGCACGTGTTGTTTTAGTAAAAGTGGGAAAAGTGGTCCAGTGTCACCGCATATGGCCAGAGTGGATGTTTGACTTCTTACACCAAGCACATTTTTCAGGTGGGAGAGATGTATTTTCTCGAAGTCATTTTGCTCTCTTCCCAGTATTTCACATACATTAGAATAGGCTTATCAAGCTGTCAAGTAGTTTTAGTGCTAAATTTAGATGTAATTTGCCAATAAATGAGATGAAGATTTTTTCACCAAACCATATGTTTTCGCTATTGAGGAATTCAATAAAACGCACGATCCCTTTATTCGATAGCATTATCAAGCAAAATTCAAAATGGCCGCCATGAAATCACTAAAATTATCATATCGTCGTCATTAATTGAGATAGAGATGATACTATTTCACCAAACCATATTCCAGTATCAACGAATACAATAAAACACACGATACATTTTGAGTGCGATCGAGCTAAACAAATTCTTGGTGAATCGTCCCCGGAAACCTCATACTTATTTAGGAATGGTCTAGCTATCTAGCACGATTTACACGATGTCAGGCCTGTCAAGGTAAATAATTTTGAATCCGATCAAGTTAAAAAAAATTCCACCTGCATCTTCCTTTGGAACGTCACATTTTGTTTTACAGTAATGGTCTAGCCATCTAGTCGTAGTAAGTTGCTGCTTTACATCAATTTTTGGCACTAATGGTCCCTTGAGTGACATAGTAATTTACTTTAAGACTCGGAGTTTTTAGAATAACCAGCACCCAGCATGCCATATAATCTGCCATTATAAATTATGTTTAATTTGCTTAGATAATATATATGTATACCCGTGAAACATTGAAACAGTTATGTTTCAATGCTGGTCAAGCATTTGAAACATTAGGCCAACATTGAACCAACATTGACTAGACGTCTCGTCATTACTGGGTGGCTAATGCTAAAGAATATATCTTAGAAATAATGGCGGAATCCTACAATTTTGATATTTTTTATCTCAAGATTTATCAGGGTACTTAGGATAACCATTGTCTAGTGCGCAATACTTATAATGTGTCTTTACAAATATATTTCATTTTTTAAGATTATATATACGGTCCTAGCAACACAAGGGTTACACTTGATACACACGGTCCTAGCAACACAAGGGTTACACTTAATATACGGTCCTAGCAGCACAAGGGTTACACTTGATATACGGTCCTAGAAACACAAGGGTTACACTTGCTACACACGGTCCTAGCAGCACAAGGGTTACACTTGATATACGGTCCTAGCAGCACAAGTGTTACACTTGATATACGGTCCTAGCAGCACAAGTTGCATACTGTCCCAACCTAGGCTGTTAAATTATTTATATAGCTAGGGTTGTTCTTACTAATTGTGGGGTGCTGATTGGTGGCACTAAGATGCCCCCCGGAAAACAGGGCGCCTAAAAATGAACATGCCAGGGTCTTAAGGGTCAGTTGTCATTTTCGGTTCCCTTCAACCTTAGTGAACTCGACATTAAACTAGGCAGTTTAATAAGAAAGAAAGTGCATAATATATGGCTGGCTGGCTGGCTGGCTGGCTGGCTGACGGCAGGCTGGCTGGCTTGCTGGCTGGTAGCTGGTTGGCTGGCTGTCTGGCTGGTTGGCTGGCTGGCTGGCTGGCTGGCTGGCTGGCTTGTAGTAGATAACGATTTTGATGGTAAATGCAGGCTTTAAAGGGTTATGGAATATCTTAGAAAAATAATGTACACAGTTGTACAAAGCCGGAAGTTAGTAAAGGCTTACTTTTCAATTTTGCAGCTGGTTGACTGGCTGGCTGGCGGCTGGCTAGCGCTAGCTGGCGGCTGGCTGGCGACTGGATGGCTGGATGGATGGCCAGCCGCCAGCCTACATCCAGCCAACCGCCAGCCAGCAAGACAGCCTGTTTGTAAAGCAAAAAGGCAGTAAATGCCTAATTCAAAAGTAATCCTTTACTAGCTTCTGGCACTGTACAACAGTGCTTTGAATAATCCCAACACCAAAAGTGATTACTTGTTAGCTTTTTTATGATAAAACATTTTTAATCCAAGTGTAGATTGTATATCTAAGATCGCATGATAAAGATGTCTTGATGAGTGTGAAAAACAAGAAAATTGCCAAATATTCCTAAAGCCCGCCTTTGAAAAGTAAGCCTTTACTAATAGCCTCCAACCAGCCAGCTTCCAACCAACCAGCCAATCATCCAGCCAGCCAGCAAGCCCACAAACAAGTTGCCAGCTAGCCGCCAGCAAGCCGCCAGTCAGCCGCCAGCCAGCCAGCCACCAGATTTATTTGTAAAACTTTATCGAAATGTAGGCCTTTACTAATTGCCGTTAGGGTGATTATTTGTTAGCTTTTTTATAGTAAAAAATTGTTGTTTCACGTGTAGATTGTATATTTAAAATCGCATGATAAAAGATGTCTTGAAAAGTGTGAAAAAAAATCCAAATATTCTTAGAGCCCTCCTTTGAAAATTAAGCCTTTACTAATAGCCTCCAGTCAGCCAGCTTCCAACCAGCCAGCGCCAGCCAGCCGCCAGCCACCCAGCCGCCCAGCCAGCCAGCCGCCAGCAAGCCGCCAGCCAGCCCCCAGTCTGCCGCAAGCCAGCCAGCCGCGAGCTTTGTTGTAAAACTTTATCGAAATGTAAGCCTTTACTAACTGCCGTTAGGGTGATTATTTGATAGCTTTTTTATAACAAAACATCTTAAATCCACGTGTAGATTGTATATCTAAAAACGCATGATAAAGATGCCTTGAAGAGTGTGAAAAAAAAAAATTGCCAAATATTCTGAAAGCCTCCTTTATATAGTAAGCCTTTACTAATAGCCTCCAGCCAGCCAGCCAGCCAACCAGCTTGGTTTGTAAAGCAAAAAGGCAGTAAATGCCTAATTCAAAAGTAAACCTTTACTATAACATATGGCTTTGTACAACAGTGCTTTGAATAATCCCAACAACAAAAGTGATTACTTGTTAGCTTTTTTTATAA
>OZ024911.1:74828013-74918013 GCA_964017125.1 Flabesymbios commensalis
CTTTCTTTTGACAAGTTTAGAAAAAAAAAATCGTCATCAACTACAAGCCAGCTAGCAGCTATCCAGCCAGCCTCCAGCCAGCTAGCCTCCAGCCAGCCAACCAGCAAGCCGCCAACAAGCCGCCAGCAAGCCGTCAGCAAAGCGGCAGCCACCATCCAGCCGCCAGCCAGCCGCCAGTCAGCCGTCAGTCTGCCGCCAGCCAGCTGTGAGATTTATTTTTCAAACTTTATCGAAATGTAAGCCTTCACTAACTTCGGTTAGGGTGGAAAAAAAAGATAATTGCCAATTATTCTTTAATCCCGCCCGCCAACCGCCAGACAGATATGCAGTCAGCCAGCCTTCAGCTAGCCAGCCAGCTATCCGGCCAGCCAGCCGCCAGCCAGCCGCCAGCCGGCCAACCAGCCGCCAGCCGCCAGCCAGCCAACCAGCCGCCAGCCAGCCAGCCAGCCAGCAAGCTTGGTTTGCAAAGCAAAAAGGCTGTAAATGCCCAATTGAAAAGTAAGCCATTGTATACTAACTTCTGGCTTTGTACAACAGTGCTTTGAATAATCCCAACAACAAAAGTGATTATTTGTTAACTTTTTATAATAACGCATTTTTTATGCACATGTAAATTGTATATATCTAAAATCGCACGATAAAGATGTCTTGAAGAGGGTGAAAAAAAGAAAATTGCCAAATATTCTTAAAGTCCGCCTTTAAAAAGAGCGCCTTTACTAATTTCCGGCTTATTGTGCAACAGTGTAGGCCGACATTAATTTGTAACTTTCTTTTGACAAGTTTAAAAAAAATGATTACTGGAGTCATATTTCTCATGGTCTTTCGTTTTCAAATATATTCTCTAACTCTTTCAAGCCTGAAATAACTTTTAAAATCGTCAAACACTACAAACCAGCTTGTCGCCATCAGTCAACGACAGTGCTTTGAATAATTGCAACAACAATATTGATAATTGTTAGTTTTTTTTAAATAAATCATTTTTTTATTCACGTGTAGATTGTATATCTAAAATCGCATGATAAAGATGTCTTGAAGAGGGTTAAAAAAATAATTTCCAAATATTCTTGAAACCTGCCTTTGAAATGTAAGCCTTTACTAATAGCCGGCTTATTGTGCAACAGTGTACATTGATTTGTACCATTCTTTTGACAAGTTTTGAAAAAATGATTACCAGAGTGATACTTCTCATAGTCTTTCGTTTTCATATATATTCCCCAACCCTTTCAAGACTGAATTTACCATTAAAATCGTCATCCACTACAAGCCAGCCAGCCGCCATCCAGCCAGCCGCCAGCCAGCCGCCAGCCATCCAGCCGCCAGCCAGCCAGCCGCCAGCAAGCCGCCAGCCAGCCCCCAGTCTGCCGCAAGCCAGCCAGCCGTGAGCTTTGTTTGTAAAACTTTATCGAAATGTAACCCTTTACTAACTGCCGTTAGGGTGATTATTTGATAGCTTTTTTATAACAAAACATTTTAAATCCACGTGTAGATTGTATATCTAAAAATGCATGATAAAGATGCCTTGAAGAGTGTGGAAAAAAATAAAATTGCCAAATATTCTGAAAGCCTCCTTTAAATAGTAAGCCTTTACTAATAGCCTCCAACCAGCCAGCCTCTAATCAGCCAGCCAGCAAGCCGCCAGCCAGCCGCCAGCAAGCCGCGAGCCAGCCGCCAGCCAGCCGACAGCCAGCTGCCAGCCCTCTGCCAGCCAGCCGTCAGCCATCCGCCAGCCTCCATCCATCCAGCCAGCCAGCTGCCAGCCAGTAAGCCAGCCAGCCAGCCAGCCAGCCAGCCAACTAGCTTGGTTTGTAAAGCAAAAAGGCAGTAAATGCCTAATTCAAAAGTAAACCTTTACTATAACATATCGCTTTGTACAACAGTGCTTTGAATAATCCCAACAACAAAAGTGATTACTTGTTAGCTTTTTTTATAACGAAACTGTTTTAATCCACGTGTAGATTGTATATCTAAAATCGCATGATAAATATGTCTTGAAGAGTGTGAAAAAAGCCAAATATTCCCAAAGCCCGCCTTTGAAAAGTAAGCCTTCACTAATAGCCTCCAGCCAACCAGTCTCAAGCCAGCCAGCCAGCCAGCCAGCTAGCCAGCCAGCCAGCCAGCCAGCCAGCCAGCCAGCCAGCCAGCCAGCCAGCCAGCCAGCTAGCCAGCCAGCCAGCCAGCCAGCAAGCCGCCAGCCAGCCTTTACTAATTTCTGGCTTTGTACAACACGTGTAGATTGTATATCTAAAATCGCATGATAAAGATGTCTTGAAGAGGGTGAAAAAAAAAAATGTCCAAATATTCTTAAAAGCTGCCTTTGAAAAGTAAGCCTTTACTAATAGCCAGCTTATTGTGCAACAGTGTACATTGATTTGTACCTTTCTTTTGACAAGTTTAGAAAAAAAAAATCGTCATCAACTACAAGCCAGCTAGCAGCTATCCAGCCAGCCTCCAGCCAGCTAGCCTCCAGCCAGCCAGCAAGCCGCCAACAAGCCGCCAGCAAGCCGTCAGCAAAGCGCCAGCCACCATCCAGCCGCCAGTCTGCCGCCAGCCAGCCGTGAGCTTTATTTTTCAAACTTTATCAAAATGTAAGCCTTCACTAACTTCGGTTAGGGTGGAAAAAAAAGATAATTGCCAATTATTCTTGAATTCCGCCCGCCAACCGCCAGACAGATATGCAGCCAGCCAGCCTTCAGCTAGCCAGCCAGCTATCCGGCCAGCCAGCCTTCAGCCAACCGCCAGCCAGCCAACCAGCCGCCAGCCGCCAGCCAGCCAACCAGCCGCCAGCCAGCCAGCCAGCCAGCCAGCCAGCCAGCTTGGTTTGTAGAGCAAAAAGGCTGTAAATGCCCAATTGAAAGGTAAGCCCTTATATACTAACTTCAGGCTTTGTACAACAGTGCCTTGCATAATCCCAACAAAAGTGATTATTTGTTAACTTTTTATAATAACGCATTTTTTATGCACATGTAAATTGTATATATCTAAAATCGCACGATAAAGATGTCTTGAAGAGGGTGAAAAAAAAAAAATTGCCAAATATTTTTAAAGTCCGCCTTTAAAAAGAGAGCCTTTACTAATTTCCGGTTTATTGTGCAACAGTGTAGGCCGACATTAATTTGTAACTTTCTTTTGACAAGTTTAAAAAAAAATGATTACTGGAGTCATATTTCTCATGGTCTTTCGTTTTCAAATATATTCTCTAACTCTTTCAAGCCTGAAATAACTTTTAAAATCGTCAAACACTACAAACCAGCTTGTCGCCATCAGTCAACGACAGTGCTTTGAATAATTGCAACAACAATATTGATAATTGTTAGTTTTTTTTTTATAAATCATTTTTTTATTCACGTGTAGATTGTATATCTAAAATCGCATGATAAAGATGTCTTGAAGAGGGTTAAAAAAAGAAAATTTCCAAATATTCTTGAAACCTGCCTTTGAAATGTAAGCCTTTACTAATAGCCGGCTTATTGTGCAACAGTGTACATTGATTTGTACCATTCTTTTGACAAGTTTAGAAAAAATGATTACCAGAGTGACACTTCTCATAGTCTTTCGTTTTCTAATATATTCCCTAACCCTTTCAAGACTATAACTTCTGGCTTTGTACAACAGTGATTTGAATAATCCCAACAACAAAATGAAAACTTTTACTAAAAGTAAGCTGTTACTAATTTCTGGCTTTGTACAACAGTGCTTTGAATAATGCGCCAGCCAGTCGCCAGCCAGCCGCCAAAAAAGTAATCCTTTACTCAATAAATTTGAATAATCCGCCAGCCAGTCGCCAGCCAGCCGCCAAAAAAGTAAGCCTTCACTCACTTCTGGCTTTGTACAACAGTGCTTTGAATAATCCCAACAGCAAAAGTGATTATTTCTTAACGTTTTTATAATAACGCATTTTTTATTCACATGTAAATTGTATATCTAATCACTTTTGTTGTTGGGATTATTCAAAGCCAGAAGTTAGAAAAGGCTTACCTTTTTGGCGGCCGGCTGACGGCTGGTTGGCGGCTGGCTGGTGGATGAATGAAGGCTGGCTGGCTGGATAGCTGGCTGGCTGGTTGAAGGCTGGCTGGCTGTCTGGCTGGTGGGCTTTAAGAATATTTGGCAATTAATTTCATTTTTATACCCGAAAGTTAGTAAAGGCTTATATATTTCGATAAAGTTTATCTATATTTTAATACTCTAACAGAAGTTAGTAAAGGCTTATATATTTCGATAAAGTTTTACAAATAAAGCTGGCGGCTGGCTGGCGGCTGGCTTTACTAACTTTCGTTAGGGTATAAAAAAAAACATAATTGCCAAATATTCTTAAAGCTGACTAGCGGCTGGCTGGCGGCCGGCTTGCGGCTTGCGGCTTGCGGCTTGCGGCTTGCGGCTGGCTGGTGGTTGGCTCGAGGCTGGCGCTGGCTGGTAGGCTGCTGGTTGGCTGGCTGACGAGCTTTAAGAATGTACGGCAATTTTTTTTTTCACCCTCTTCAAGACATCTTTATCATTCGATTTTAGATGGACAATTTACATGTGAATAAAAAATGTGTTATTATAAAAACGTTAACAAATAATCACTTTTGTTGTTGAGATTATTTAAAGCAATATTGTACAAAGCCAAAAGTTTGTAAAGGCTTACTTTTTTGGCGGCTGACTGGCGGCTGATTAAAGGCTGGTTGGCTGGATAGCTGTCTGGTTGAAGGCTGGCTGGCTGTCTGGCTGGTGGGCTTAAGAATATTTGGCAATTATCTTTATTTTTATACTCTAACGGAAGTTAGTAAAGGCTTATATATTTCGATAAAGCTTACAAATAAAGCTGGCGGCTGGCTGGCGGCAGACTGGCGGCTGACTAGCGGCTGGCTGGCAGCTGTCTTGCGGCTGGCCAACGGCTGGCTAGCAGCTGGCTGACGGTTGGCTCGAGGCTGGCTGGCTCTGGCTGGTAGGCGGCTGGTTGGTCGACTGGCTGGATGCTGGCTGGCTGGCTGGCTGCGATTTTAATGGTAAATTCAGGCTTTGTACAACAATGCTTTGAATAATTCAAACAACAAAAGTGTTTATTTGTTAAGGTTTCTATAATAACACATTTTTTATTCACATGTAAATTGTATATCTAAAATCGCATGATAAAGATGTCTTGAAAAAAGTGAAAAAAAAATTGCGATAAATTCCTAAAGCTCGCCAGCCGCCAGCCAGCCGTTAGCCAGCCGCCAACCAGCCTTCAGTCAGTCTTCAGTCAGCCGCCAGCCAGCCACCAGCCAGACGCCAAAAATGTAAGCCTTTACTAACTTCCGGCTTTGTACAACAGAGCTTTGAATAATCCCAACAACAAAAGGGATTATTTGTTAATGTTCTTATAATGACTCATTTTTTATTCACATGTAAATTGTATTTCTAAAATCGCATGATAAAGATGTCTTGAAGAGGGTTAAAAAAAAAAAAAATTGTGATACATTCTTAAAACCCGCCAGCCTGCTAACCAGCCAGCATCCAGCCAGCCAGTTATCCGCCTACCAGCCAGTGCCAGCCAGCCTCGAGCCAACCGCCAGTCAGCCGCCTGCCAGCCGTCAGCTATCCACCAGCCAGCCGCCAGCCAGCCGCCAGCCAGACGCCAAAAAAGTAAGCCTTTACTAACTTTACTAACTTTACTAGCCAACCAGCCGCCTACCAGCCAGCGCCAGCCAGCCGCCAGCCAGCCGTTAGCTAGTCGCCAGCCAGCCGTTAGCCAGCCGCCAGCCAGCCGCCAGGCAGCGCCCAGCCAACTGCCAGCCAGCCACTAGTCAGCCGCCAGCCAGCCGCCAGCCAGCCACCAGTCAGCCGCCAGGCTGCTGCCAGTATCGAAATGTATATGCCTTTACTAACTTCCGCTAGGGTTAAAAAATAAAGAAAATTGCCAAATATTCTTAAAGCCCACCAGCCAAACAGCCAGCCAGCCTTCAACCAGCCAGCCAGCTTTCCAGCCGACCAGTCTTCAGTCAGCCGCCATCCAGCTGCCAGCCAGCCACCAGCCAGCCGCAACCCACCAGTCAGCCGCCAGTCTGCCGCCAGCCAGCCACCAGTCAGCCGCTAGTCTGCCGCCAGTATCAAAAGTATAAGCCTTTACTAACTTCCGTTAGGGTAAAAAAATAAAGAAAATTGCCAAATATTCTTAAAGCCCACCAGCCAGACAGCCAGCCAGACAGCCTTCAACCAGCCAGCCAGCTATTCAGCTAACCAGCCTTTAGTCAGTCTTCAGTCAGCCGCCAGCCAGCCGCCAGCCAGACGCCAAAAAAACTAAGCCTTTACTAACTTCTGGCTTTGTACAACAGAGCTTTGAATAATCCCAACAACAAAAGTGATTATTTGTTAACGTTTTTATAATGAAGCATTTATTATTCACATGTAAATTGTATTTCTAAAATCGCATGATAAAGATGTCTTGAAGAGGGTTAAAAAAAAATTTGCGATACATTCTTAAAACTCGTCAGCCTGCTAGCCAGCCAGCATCCAGCCAGCCAACCAGCCGCCAGCCAGCCACAAGCCAGCCGCCAGCCAGCCGCTAGTCATCCGCCAGTCTGCCGCCAGCCATCCGCCAACTTTATTTGTAAAACTTTATCGAAATGTATAAACCTTTACTAACTTCCGCTAGGGTAAAAAATAAAGAAAATTGCCAAATATTCTTGAAGCCCGCCAGCCAGACAGCCAGAAAGCCTTCAACCAGCCAGCCAGCTATCCAGCCAAACAGTCTTCAGTCAGCCGCCTGCCAGCCGCCAGCCAGTCGCCAGCCGCCAGCCAGCCACCAAAAAAGTGAGCCTTTACTAACTTCTGGATTTGTACAACAGTGCTTTGAATAATCCCAGCAAAAAAAGTCTTTACTTGTTAACGTTTTTATAATAACACATTTATTATTCACATGTAAATTGTATATCCAAAACGCATGATAAAGATGTCTTGAAGAGTGCTTTGAATAATCCCAACAACAAAAGAGATTATTTGTTAACGTTTTCATAATAACGCAGCCAGCAGCCAGCCGTTAGGCAGTCGCCAGCCAGCCGTTAGCAAGCCGCCAGCCAGCCGCCAGCCAGCCGCCAGCCAGTCGCGAGCCAGCCGCTAGTCAGCCGCCAATCTGCCGCCAGCCAGCCGCCAGTATCGAAATGTATAAGCCTTTACTAACTTCCGTTAGGGTAAAAAAAAAAGAAAACTGCCAAATATTCTTAAAGCCCACCAGCCAGACAGCCAGCCAGCCAGCCAGCCAACTATTCAACCGCCAGCTTTATTTGTAAAACTTTATCGAAATGTAGAAGCCTTTACTAACTTCTGATAGGGTAAAAAAACACGGAAAATTGCCAGCAGCCAGCTTTATTTGTAAAACTTTATCGAAATGCATGAGCCTTTACTAACTTCCGTTAGGGTAAAAAAATAAAGGAAATTGCAAAATATTTTTAAAGCGCACAAGCCAGACAGCCAGCCAGCCTTCAACCAACCGTTAGGGTAGAAAAATAAAGAAAATTGCCAAATATTCTTAAAGCCCGACAGCCAGAAAGCCAGCCAGCCTTCAACCAGTCAGCCAGCTATCCAGCCAACCAGCCTTCAGTCAGTCGCCAGCCAGCCGCAAGCCAGCCGCTCGCCAGCCGCCAGCCAGCCATTAGCCAGCCGACAGCCAGCCACCTGCTAGCCGCCAGAAAGCCGCAAGCTTCAGTTAGGGTGAAAAAATTAAGAAAATTGCTAAATATTCTTAAAGCCCGCCAGCCAGAAAGCCAGCCAGCCTTCAATCAGTCAGCCAGCTATCCAGTCAACCAGCCTTCAGTCAGTCGCCAGCCAGCCGCCAGCCAGCCGTTCGCCAGCCAGCCATTAGCCCGCTGACAGCCAGCCGCCAGTCAGCCACCTGCTAGCCGCCAGAAAGCCACAAGCTGCCGTTAGGGTAAAAAAATTAAGAAAATTGCTAAATATTCTTAAAGCCCACCAGCCAGTCAGCCGCCAGCCATCTACCAATCAGCAGTCAGTCTGCCACCATCCAGCCGCCAGTTTTATTTGTAAAACTTTATCGAAATGTATAAGCCTTTACTAACTTCTGTTAGGTTAAAAAAACAGAGAAAATTGCCAGCAGCCAGCTTTATTTGTGAAACTTCATCGAAATGTGTAAGCCTTTACTAATTTCCGTTACGGTAAAAAAATAAAGAAAATTCCCAAATATTCTTAAAGCCCGCCAGCCAGAAAGCCAGCCAGCCTTCAACCAGTCAGCGAGCTATCCAGCCAACCAGCCTTCAGTCAGTCGCCAGCCAGCCGCCAGCAAGCCGTTAGCCAAACGCCAGCCAGCCGTTAGCCAGCCAACAGTCAGTCGCCAGCCAGCGGCCAGCTAGCCGCCAGCCATCCGCAAGCCAGTCGCAGCCAGCCGCAAGCAAGCCGCCAGCTAGCCGCCAGACAGCCGCCAGTCTGCCGACAGCCATCCGCCAGCTTCATTTGTAAAACTTCATCGAAATGTATAAGCTTTTACTAACTTCCGTTAGGGTAAATAAAAAAATAACAGAAGTTAGTAAAGGCTTATACATTTCAATAAAGCTATCCAGCTATCCAGCCATCCAGCCTTCAGCCAGCCTTCAGCCAGCCGCCAGCACGCTGCCAGCCAGCCGCCAGCCAGCCGCCAGCCAGTCGCAAGCCAGTCGCAAGCCAGCCGCCAGCGAGCCGTTAGTTAGCCGCCAGCCAGCCGCTAGCCTGCCGCCATCTAGCTGCAAGCCGCCTTCAGTCAGCCACCAGCCATCATCCAGTCAGCCGTCAGTCTGCCGCCATCCAACCGCCAGCTTTATTTGTAAAACTGTATCGAAATGCATAAGCCTTTACTAACTTCCGTTAGGCTAAAAAAACAAAAAAAAAATCCAAATATTTTAAAATCCCACCAGCCAGACAGCCAGCCTTCAACCAACCGTTACGGTAAAAAAATTAAGAAAATTGCCAAATATTCTTAAAGCCCGCCAGCCAGAAAGCCAGCCAGCCTTCAACCAGTCAGTGAGCTATCCAGCCAACCAGCCTTCAGTCAGTCGCCAGCCAGCCGCCAGCCAGCCATTAGCCAGCCACCAGCCAGCCGTTAGCAAGCCGACAGCCAGCCGCCAGCCAGCCGCCAGCTAGCCGCCAGCCAGCCGCAAGCCGGTCGCAAGCCATCCGCAAGCAAACCGCCAGCTATCCGGCAGTTTGCCGACGGCCAACCGCCAGCCGACCGCCAGCTTTATTTCTAAAACTTTATCGAAATGTATAAGCCTTTACTAACTTCCGTTGGGGTGAAAAAATAAAGAAAATTGCCAAATATTCTTAAAGCCCGCCAGCCAGACAGCCAGCCAGCCTTCAAACAGCCAGCCACCTATCCAGCCAACCAGCCTTCAATCAGCCCCTAACGGAAGTTAGTAAAGGCTTATACATTTCAATAAAGCTATCCAGCTATCCAGCCTTCAGTCACCCTTCAGCCAGCCACCAGCCAGCTGCCAGCCAGCCGCCAGCCAGCCAGCTGCCAGCCAGCTGCCAGCCAGCCGCCAGCCAGCCGCAAGCCAGTCGCATGCCAGCCGCCAGCAAACCGCCAGCGAGCCGTTAGCCAGCCACCAGCCTGCCGCCATCTAGCCGCAAGCCACCTTAAGTCAGCCACCAGCCATCAGCCAGTCTGCCGCCATCCAGCCGCCAGCTTTATTTGTAAAACTTTATCGAAATGTATAAGCCTTTACTAACTTCTGTTAGGGTGAAAAAACAGAAAATTGCCAGCAGCCAGCTTTATTTGTAAAACTTTATCGAAATGCATAAGCCTCTACTAACTTTCGCTAGGGTAAAAAAATTAAGAAAATTGCTAAATATTCTTCAAGCCCACCAGCCAGTCAGCCGCCAGCCATCTGCCAATCAGCAGTCAGTCTGCCACCATCCAGCCACCAGTTTTTTTTGTAAAGCTTTATCGAAATGTATAAGCCTTTACTAACTTCCGTTAGGGGGAAAAATAAAGAAAATTGCCAAATATTCTTCAAGTCCGCCAGCAAGACAGCCAGCAAGACAGCCAGCCTTCAACCAGCCAGCCATCTATCCAGCCAACCAGCCTTCAGTCAGCCGCCAGCCAGCCGCCAGCCAGCCACCAGCTAGACGCAAAAAATGTAAGCCTTTACTAACTTCTGGCTTTCTACAACAGTGTTTTGAATAATTCCAACAACTAGCCGCCAGCTAGCCGCCAGCCAGTTTGCCGACAGCCAACCGCCAGCTTTATTTTTAAAACTTTATCAAAATGTATAAGCCTTTACTAACTTCCGTTAGGGTGAAAAAATAAAGAAACTTGCCAAATATTCTTAAAGCCCTCCAGCCAGATAGCCAACCAGCCTTCAACTAGCCAGCCACCTATCCAGCCAATCAGCCTTCAGTCAGCCCCCAACGGAAGTTAGTAAAGGCTCATACATTTCAATAAAGCTATCCAGCTATCCAGCCAACCAGCATTCAGCCAGCCTTCAGCCAGCCGCCAGCCAACTGCCAGCCAGCCGCCAGCCAGCCACCAGCCAGTCGCAAGCCAGCCGCCAGCCAACCGCCAGCGAGCCGTAAGCCAGCCGCCAGCCTGCCGCCAGATTATTGACCTCTGGGGTTTCATGAAACCCTAGAGGTTTCAGCCTCCGTGGTTTTCGTGCGAATTTGCTTCGTATGCACCACCTCTTGAAAACACGAGGGTTCAAACCTCCATGGTTACAGAATTCACCCCTGTGGTTATTCACTGTATTGACTATTTGATGTGGATTTCCCAATGTTTTGCTGACCAGCAAGAACTACTACAGCATTAAATGGTCAGCATCTATCATGCCTCATACTAGCCCCATTGACCACGTACAAAATCGTGGAACATTTCTTTAGACTGTCATATCGGAAAATATCGGGGAGTAATCAGATCAAAAATAGTCATTAAAAAGTTATAGACATTTTTCGGACCTTGGGGTCGGGATCGCTCTCAGCCATGTTGTATTTTTCGGGTGAAGCAAATACATCCATCCACGGCCTCGGAGAGGACGACACGGCATAACATAATTATGGTTAACAAAATAATAGAAATAGACACGACTGAAGCTGATAAAAATTTTTAATGATGAATAAGAATATTTAATCGTATAGGCCTATTTACGGCATAAATTTATCATGAACTCGAAAATCCAGCAATTATGTAGGCCCCTAATAATTAATGCAAATAACAACAATGTGCAAACATTTTGAAGACAATATGACATATTATAATGACATTGTAAATGATGATAACTACAATTAGGGCCTAATTATAATTAATCTATAACCATGGATTTCATTATTTATTTAACAGTCATTTTAATTAGTTATATTTAAGCATTCAAAGCAATTATTTTTCACTGGAGAGATGATTGCGGTATGTATTTGTTTTTTGTTATGCCTTTAAATGAAAAAAAATATCCATCCATAAAAAAGACGTTTATAACACACGCGACTGTTGACTCCACTCTTTAATAGGTTTTTTCTCGAGAAAAGTCAGAAAAATTAAATATTGCAATGAGAAAAACATGAAAATCAATCAAATTTAAACTTTTCATTTTGTATATTGCACACGTTTTGAATTGTTCAGTGATTTCACGGTAACTTGTAACTGTGTTTTGTTAACTTTATTTTAAATAACTAAGCAGTTTATTGGTGTATTTGTTGATTTTACAATAGTTCATTTTTAAACAAACATTATTAAAATGTGCCAATAAATATATTATATTACTATTTGTTTATCCCATTGCAGTTTTCTTAATTAAAAATCGGTATAGTTCATAGCTACGCGGAGGACATAATGTTTGAAGACTTGTCCTATATCTATATCTGCCGTTGATTTTATAATATAGGCTTATATCCATCCTAATTCATATGGATTGTTTTGCTAGTTGAAGTAGTATAAATCTGATTGACCATCAACAGTTGCACGTTATCTAAAATAAAAGATGAGAACTGCCTACAAAATATTTTGTTTGCTTTATGTTGTGTTTATTAGTTGTTGTCGGCATTTGAATGCATCTAATCTACAATAATAATTTAAAAATGATTTTGTAAAATAATAAAGCTGTTAAGTTAACTGGAAAACAAAACAAATAAAAAATAATAGTATATGCTTAAAACATAGTGCATGCGGCAGCATTCTGTGTTCTGTATTCACATGTCATATATATATAGGTCTCTATACGATAGGATTCACATGTCTTGCATAACGATTAGGATCATGATAGCGACGTTTACCCCGGTGGTTGCCGAATTACCCCTGCTCCCTAGTAGGGGTAAATTTAACCCCGCACTTGGCCAAATTTACCCCCATGCAACATTTACCCCTGCGTGGTGCATCCGGGGTATGTCGTTTTTCAAATTTACCCCAGCGATACCTCTGGGGTTTGTCCAAACCCCCGGTTGGTGCATACGGCCCCTGAATATAACATAATGTACTTTAATCCATCCGACATGACCCATCCAGAATGCTTGGGAAAACTAAGACGCACAAAATATCATGCGCGACTCAGAGATCCAGCAAACACTGGACATTCACCCAATGCTGCTTAAATGTTGGGCCAGCGTCGAAGACGGTGGGCAAACATTGAAACAGCATTGGGTAACTGTACCGTGTTTGCTGGGCTCCCACCCAATCATAGGCAGGTCAGTTGAGAGTTAAATTCTAAATTATATAGGCTAATTTACACGTTAGCCATAATTGAAGAAGAGTAAGAGGAAACATGTTTATTCGACAAATAACACTGTGAAAATGAAGATGCCATTTCCCCTCCTGTCCATCTCCTTGCGAATATGACCTCTCAACCCATGCTTAAAGGCTGTACCATTAGGATCTGATTTAAGGTGGGTCGGAAGAGCATTCCACAATTTGCTGGCCGAAAAGAAAATATTTGGCCCCAGATGATTTCACATGTGGCAAGACAATGGACTGCACACTATATCTGGCAGAGATTGAATGCCGCTCACTAAGCATGGACAATTATTTTTAAAGATAGGTGCTGACCCATGCTCCAAGACAGGAATCCAAGCTAGCACTCTAACCATTAGAGCGCGGGGATAGACTTTAGTCGTCAGAATCTGCCGTCTGTAGACGGCAGATTCTGACGACTAAAGTAGATCCCCGCGCTGTAAAGAGTAAACCTATTTATAATGGCCGTAGACCCATAACATAGGTATTCAAATGAATCAGAAATAGCTAACTAAGCCATTTCTGCTGATTTCAGATTGAAGAAAACCCTTTGGGTTCCAAGGTTTTCATAAAAAAAATCTGCGCTTCAAGGGTTAAATGCTGTAATCCTTATAACGTGCGATCTAGAAGGGTGATTGACGCTAAATCTGATTGTTTCATTTTGTGAAATTTGTAATTTTTGCTGGTAAAGTTTTTGAAGGTCTCCATACCAAGCAGAATTGATTGCCTTTTTTAAGAATGGCTTCATCAATACTCTTACCACCGAGCAATTGGTCCAGACCGACCCCTCCCCGCACAGCTTGATTGGCAGCCACCTGTGTCTCACTTTCACCATGTAGGCCTACAGATGTAGCAAATAGCACTTCAACATTAAAACCATATGCGACTCATATGCAATAAGAACACAACACCAGTCAAAAATCAAAAGTGTATTGCAAATGTTATTTAAAAACACTTCTAAAAAGTTCCCGTTTCATATTAAACTTCCTTCTCAGGGAATAGGCTAATATTTAAATAATAAAATAATGCATAACAATATCATCATGACATGATATTTTAAAATAGTTTTTACATCAAGTATGAGGCATTAAACTACAACATTATACAACACGATTAATAATTGGTTTACCCTGAAGTGATAATGTCAAAGACAATGTCCCACTGGTGTATAAAGCTGTATTTCCTTATGTAGGCCAATAGGCGTACATGTATGTATATACCATCCGCCTCTGTCCGTCATCCCCACAGTTCACGATCGCCACATGCAGCGGTTGATAAATATCGGGCAAACAAGAGACATTGAAGCAATGTTGGTTTATTGGTGGGCCAGCGTCGTAGACGATAGCACACAAATAAACCAATGCTAGTACAATGTGTCATGTCCACTAAGTACGTACTGGGGGATGCATATATTTTATGCATATATATTTTACATAATGTCTTTGTGGAGATAAAGATACCCCCGTAATGCAGTAGAATCGAACCCAAAACAGGGTTAACATGATACAGGCCATAATTAGATTCAAACAATTTTTGGTGAAGGAATAATTTTCTTTGACAAAAATGCTAATTTATTTTATGAGCAAAGCTTGATTATCGGTAATATATAGATATTATAGTCTGCCGTGAAAAACCGAAAAGCAGTATCTGCTTACCTTACAAGTAAGCATATACTGTCTTTTGGCTTTGCAGAGAAGAGCGTACATAGTGATTACAAAATGAGCACTACACCCGTTCTAACGCTCGTTATAAAAATATATGCTCGCTGCAAAGTATAACAAATATATCATACTATGTTCTTATCATTTAAGGGAGCATCTCGACATGAGGGACATGTATACATATCATATACAAATATGATACTAGCAGCAGATTAAAACACTGGTGGAAGAGGTAGAGTACATAAAATAAACTATGAACATGTATACTGCATATCGCCAAAAAACAGCCAGCAAACTGCAGGGTGGGCGAATTAAATCAAAATAAAAACAGTAAATGCTTAACGTATTATCATTATGATATTAATTGCCCTGCAAAGGCAGACAGGAAAACTGCTTACTTAGAAAGCAAACATCAGTAAAAACTTGTTTGAAAAGTAATCAGTCTGCAGCTAGTTCTGCATCAGTTTGAAACTAGTTATGCCATGGAAAGCCGAGCGACAGTAACTGCGGACTTTTCCAATGAAATTTGAATAGTTTTCACGACATGTGGGTGGAGTCAGCCAGCGAGTCATTGCTGGTTGAGACGCTGGACCACAACTAAATCAACATGGCTGTGTGAGATGAAACATCTACCCTCCACCACCACATCTACCACCACATCCTCCTCCCGAGAACCAACCACCTCCAAAGTCACCTTCTTCTCCTCCTCAACCACCTCCTCCACCCCCATCACCACATCCCCCCTCCACCTCCTCCTCCTGAGAACCCCCCACCTACAAAGTCACCTCCACCTCCTCCTCGACCACCTCCTCTACCCCCACCACCACACCCCCCTCCACCTCCTCCTCCTGAGAACCCACCACCTACAAAGTCTCCTCCACCTCCTCCTCTACCACCTCCTCTACCCCCATCACCACATCCCCCTCCACCTCCTCCTCCTGAGAACCCACCACCTACAATTCTCCTCCACCTCCTCCTCTACCACCTCTTCTACCCCCACCACCACATCCCCTCCACCTCCTCCTCCTGAGAACCCACCACCTCCAGAGTCTCCTCCACCTCCTCCTCGACCACCTCCTCTACCCACACCACCACATCCTCCACCACCTCCTCCTCCGGAGAACCCACCACCCCAAAGTCTTCACCTCCTCCTCCCCCACCACCACATCCTCCTCCCCCACCTCCTCTTCCCGAGAACCCACCACCTCCATAATCTCCACCTCCTCCTCTTCCCCCACCACCACACCCCTACACCTCTTACTCCTGAGAACCCACCACCTCCAAAGTTTTCACCTCCTCCTCGACCACCTCCTATACCCCCACCGACACATCCCCCTCCACCTCCTCCTCCTGAGAACCCACCACTTCCAAAGTCTCCACCTCCTCCTCGACCACCTCCTCTACCCCCACACCACATCCACCTCCTCTTCTCGAGAACCCACCAACTCCATGGTCTCCTCAACCTCCTCTACCACCTCCTCCACCCCTACCACCACATCCCCCTCCACCTACTCTTCCCGAGAACCCACCGACTCCAGATTCTCCACCACCTCCTCCTCTACCACCTCCATCTATCCTCCACCGCCACATCCCCCACCACCACCACCACCGCCTGAGAACCAGCCACCCCCAAAGTCACCTCCACCTCCTCCTCCTCTACATTTACAGCAGTAGCAATAGAGACAGGGGAGACCGAATGCAATACTCCCCAGGACAATGAGGACGATGGCCCAGGTGGGCAGATCCGGGTCCTGCTTACACTCACCGCTGTTTATGTGTTCTCTGTAAATACAAGAAAATAACATCTCAGATGAAAAATATGCTATATAAAGAGGTTCGTTTTACGCTCGGTGTTGTTGGCCATGTTTCGAAACGGTTGACAGGTGGTAATGAGTATGAATAAGAACCTGTATTCTCGTACAAGTTACGATACTCGTATATCGTACCCGGTGACTGGGCCGCCTAACTCATTTACTGCGCGAGGCCCAGTCACACTGACCTCCATTTTGTTTACACAGCCAGCTGTGTAAATACGACACTTGCGCTGATTACCAAAAAACTTGGATGCCATGAAATTGAGACGAATATTTCAAGTGCCTATGAAAACTAGGCCATTTTCAGCAGGCATAAACGTGTGGTCGTATTGGAACTATTACATTTAAAAATGGAGGTCACTGTGTCAGAGCCTTGCGATGTCATCAGGGTACGTATATCGTAGGTTTCTGATTGATCGAGATGACCATCTCGACCAATCAGAAGCCTACGATATATCGTAACTTGTACGAGAACGCGGGCCCACGACACTACTTCCTGATTAGAAACAAGGATATGTTAGTCGCCTCTTGCGATATGCAAGAGGAAATCGCATCAGGCCTATCATGTAGACAGTCCTGACCCAAAAATATGTAAAAATATGTAGAAGGAAATTGACTGCTCTATCAACCTCTCTTGCCATGCCCGTGTCCTATAATTCCCCTTGGTTTATACTGCTACGTAAAGCCAGAAGTCAGTATATTTTTTACCTTTTGTCTTTGGACGGCAGTACAGGCATATAATCGTATACGGTTGCAAGCAATTTCCGAATGAAATCGAAAGTCAGTGAGGGAAATATAATTTGTGTTAGATGCTCAGTGACACAACAAATTATTCAATCTGAAAGGTGTCTATTTCACAAATATGAAAGGATTTTAGGCATTTGAAGTTGAAAATTGTGTTAGCAATTTCTAGCTTCAAGTGAAAGAAAACTATCAACTGTACAATGCTGCAGCAAATAGGATTAAACTTGTTGATTCTGAGGTTTTATTCTGTGATATTTTGGAGTAGCGGACAAAAATTTAGATGATTTTTCAGCTCTAAGAGATATCTAAATACAACAAAAGAGATTGAAAACTGAAGAATGATCCACATATAAGACAGACGAATTGAGATGCATAATATATACGCCTATTAAGAGACAGGATTTCAGAGAATACTGTATGACTAGAAGGAAGTTCCGAACCAGTTATTGAGTTATTTTACAACTGGTAGGACTGCTCTACGGGGCCGCAAGTCAGGATATAGAAAATTGGATGCACATATTATAGAGCCACCTGGTGAATGTAAGCTGTAGCAATCATATTGTTGGGTACCACGCTGCATTGGCACCATCCATGGAAGATAGTTTATTATATAGGTCCTATGCAATATTTTTATTTAATTATAAATACGGAATTATATTATTATATTCCAAAATATCCTACACATTCCCATGAACCTAATATACCCTCCCCTCGGGGGAAGAGCATATTAGGTTCATAAGAATTTGTAATATACCTACCTGTAATCAACTACCATGTCAATGATTTTCATGTAGAACTGGTCCTGAGACAGGTGTTGTCTGTAGCCATTTGCAATCTCTACCACACAGTCGTCTGATAATACTCGTTGGGACGTCTGACTGGTCGAAGTATAGATCTGTAATTAATGTTATGTAATTGTGTTTTATTTAACCATTTAACCGCCAGTGTCGCATATATTCGGGTTTTCATTTTTTATTAGCACATACAGTACCACCTATTAAACACGTTAAAGATAAAATATGACATCAATCAGCAATAATTGAAAACAATTCACCTCCATTTTGTTAAATCTGAATAATTTTCACTCACTTGAAGTTGTGGATCGCGTCAGCGAGACACAATTTCAAGTGGGTAAAAATTCAGATTGACAAATTTGGCGGCTAAAGGGTTAAAATACTGATCTGAGAGTATATCGTACATCACAAACTGTCATAGCAGCTTGAAATGAACGAAAACATATGTGTAAAAAAGCAGACCGGTTTATTTTTATTTGAGATCTAGACCTGCATAGCATAGCATTATCACATACTATGTACATTTTTTTTCAAATTCTGTTTGACTGGGAAACTGGTGGTGATTCTGCCATGCTTTATTGTTCAGACAAATATCATATAGTTTAGTTTGAACATTTAAAAAATCATTGGAAAAATACAAAGAAATTTGACATAATTTTGTCTCAAATTCTGCTCAACCAGAACAAATTGTGTTAAATTTGACATATACATGCTTAATTGAAATAAAAATATACGTTATAAAAACATCATCTACGAACCAACCTATGTAGTATTACAAACAAGAAAAAGCAAACTTAGAAGTGGGCAAACCGAGGTATTAACGAGATAACTGATTGTTAAAAAAGTGGGTAGTTACAGCATTGATATTTGCCTCTGCACAGACAGTATTATCATGATTACGTAACCGATAATTTCTTCCTGATATAACGACCAAACCAATTATTACAAATGACAGACATGGAGGTTGGAAGGACATTATCAAAGAAATTCTCACCATGGCGTCATAAACTGAGTACACTATGACAATGTCGTTGTCGCAGTCGCCGAATTTCCAATGAGTTTCTTGCAGATATTTCGCCCAGTTTTTTACCTGGCTTTGTGCGTCAAAATTGTCATCTCTGTCATTATGAAGAAACAACAAATGTACATGGTTAGCAAAGGATAAAACTCTCATTAGATCACGAACTAAATTGAACGTTGCTTATATGTGTAGGCCTAGACTGTAATCGGCCAAGGTGTACTACTCCGCTATATTATAAAAAACATGAAATTTCCTTCGCCACACGAATTTAAATATGGTGTATAGATTAAAATATTTGAATTACGAGAAGATCATCAGTGTAAAAATATATCAAATAAAAATATATATTAATAAATATTATTAATGTCAAATATATATAAGCATTTGAGTTACGATTCTGTAACTTCCCCTTACAATTGCAAACAGCAATGACTGTTCACTTGAAAAGTGAGCAGCTACTGCTGTTTAGCTTGACTCACGTTTCCGGTCTCCAGATTTTGTAGACAATAGCCACAGCAATGTTAAATCCGCTGCAGCGTGTACAAATGCCTGGACACATACACTGCGTCAGCGCGCACGTGTTCCATAGTACATCTCGCCATTTTTCAGCTGAATAATAATATATTCATTAACAAACTCGTAATACTTTTTTGCTCACATTATTAATTAAAATAGGCTATGCTATGTAACAGAAAGAGAAGCAACACTGCAACTAGATAGGTGCTTAGGCGCAGGCGTCAATAGTTATGCCGAAGGCGTCGATGATTATGCCTCCGGTACAGAATTTAATTTGCACGGACAGATGCATGGACGAATGGATGAACGACCGGATGGAAAGTCAACGCGACTACGCAATGCCTCAGGTCACAGGCTAGCGGGGTATAAAAGTATGCTAAAATAATGATAAAACTATGTTCAAACACTGTTTAATAACTCGCTTTCATACATTTTATATTAGCAAAAGCTGAAAAATGATAACATCGCTATATTTTTGAAAAAAAAAATTGACATGTCCTAGGAATGTCTAATGAGGTGCTAATAGTTGTGTCTTGGACTTCTGAGTGGTACCTCTTTTTTGTATATATCCTGTCTAGGAATGAGTTTTGTCTGGCAGTACCTCTGAATGGTACCTATTTTCGGTCTGTACCACGGACTATATCACATGTTTAAAGTAGTGATCCACTTTGAGCAATCAGGATGATGAGGGTAGCCTATAGTTAGCTAAGACCTTATACTATACAATGGTGAAAAAAGAATTTGTTAAGGAATTTGTTTTAGGTTTTGGTAAAAATCGCTTAACTTTCCCTGACTACTATACCAAGAAAGCACCGCTATTATTACAGAGACAGCGAAAATAAACGCCACCTGGTGAATGCACATGTATCAACAGCAAATGAATGCATAGGAATGCACAAAGCCTTTAACCCTTACAGCGCGGGGAACGACTTTAGTCTACAGAATCTGACGTCTGTAGACGTCAGATTCTGTATACTAAAGTCGATCCCCGCACTGTAAGAGTAAACATATTTATAATGGCCGTAGGCCTATACCGCAGGTATTCAAATGAATCGGAAAGAGCTAACTAATACATTTATGATGATTTAAAATAGAAACAAACCTTTGGTCTACAAGGTCTTCACAAAAAAATTCAGCGCTTTAAGGGTTAAAAATATAGTAAGTGACACATAACGTATTGGTATTGGTATTAAAAAATTATGGTAAGTGACACATAACGTATTGGTACCGGTATTGATATTAAAAAAATATATTAAGTGTTACATAACGTATTGGTATTGATATAAAAAAAATTATAGTAAGTGACACATAACGTATTAGTATTGATATAATTTTTTTTATAGTAAGTGACACATAACGTATTGGTATTGATATGGAAAAAATTATAGTAAGTGACACATAACGTATTGGTATTGGTATTAAAAAAATTATAGTAAGTGACACATAACGTATTGGTATTGGTATTAAAAAAATTATAGTAAGTGACACATAACGTATTGGTATTGGCATTAAAACAATTATAGTAAGTGACACATAACGTATTGGTATTGGTATTAAAAAAATTATAGTAAGTGACACATAACGTATTGGTATTAAAAAATTATAGTAAGTGACACATAACGTATTAGCATTGATAAAAAAAATTATAGTAAGTGACACATAACGGATTGGTATTGGTATTAAAAAAATTATAGTAAGTGACACATAACGTATTGGTATTGGTATTAAAAAAATTATAGTAAGTGACACATAACGTATTGGTATTGATATGGAAAAAATTATAGCAAGTGACACATAACGTATTGGTATTGATATAAAAAAAATTATAGTAAGTGACACATAACGTATTGGTATTGGTATTAAAAAAATTATAGTAAGTGACACATAACGTATTAGTATTGATAAAAAAAAATCATAGTAAGTGACACATAACGGTTTGGTATTGGTATTAAAAAATTATAGTAAGTGACACATAACGTATTGGTATTGATATTAAAAAAATTATAGTAAGTGACACATAACGTATTGGTATTGATATTAAAAAAATTATAGTAAGTGACACATAACGTATTGGTATTGGTATTAAAAAAATTATAGTAAGTGACACATAACGTATTAGTATTGATAAAAAAAATTATAGTAAGTGACACATAACGGTTTGGTATTGGTATTAAAAAATTATAGTAAGTGACACATAACGTATTGGTATTGATATTAAAAAAATTATAGTAAGTGACACATAACGTATTGGTATTGGTATTAAAAAAAATATAGTAAGTGACACATAACGTATTGGTATTGATATAAAAAAATTATAGTAAGTGACACATAACGTATTGGTATTAAAAAAATTATAGTAAGTGACACATAACGTATTGGTATCGGTATTAAAAAAATTATAGTAAGTGACACAATTGGTACCGGTATTGGTATTAAAAAATTATAGTAAGTGACACATAACGTCTTGGTATTGACATAAAAAAAATTATAGTAAGTGACACATAACGTATTGGTATTGATATAAAAAAAATATAGTGACACATAACGTATTGGTATCGGTATTAAAACATTTATAGTAAGTGACACATAACGTCTTGGTACCGGTATTGGTATTAAAAAATTATAGTAAGTGACACATAACGTATTGGTATTGATATAAAAAAAATTATAGTAAGTGACACATAACGTATTGGTACCGGTATTGGTATTAGCAAAATTATAGTAAGTGACACATAACGTATTGGTACCGGTATTGGTATTAGCAAAATTATAGTAAGTGACAGATAACGTATTGGTATTAGTATTAGAGGTATTGGTATTAAAGGTTCGCATCCTCCACTTAGAGGATGTGACCCTTTAATATCAAGATGGCGTAATTACCTTGGTATGCCGTGAGAAATCCGTCTGGATCACACAGAAATGACGCCTCCTTGCCTCCGCATTTCTCGGGATTGTAGACCGGATTGGGATAGCTGTACAGTTTCCACTCAGTCTGGTTGTACGCTGACACCACACAGGCGTACACCAGGAGCAGCACGGAGACTTGTGCGGGTCTCGCCATGTCGGCACGCCGTGCTCAGCGGGTCTGCTGTAAACAGAACACTTAGGGTAAAATGCCCGAACGGGCCCCAGGGCGCGAAAAGCCCCTTCCCTAAAGGTACCCCGGGTCCCTAAAGAGCCCCCTAGAGTTTTTTTTTCTTAGCAATAATAACGTCACAATGCAGGGCCGTAGGCTGGGGGGGGTGTGTTGGGTGCGTTCGCACCCCCCCCCCCCCCGCTGGGACATAGAAGGTCCACCTGAAGGCCAAAGAGCCACACATATATCGGTTAAACAAGGATACTCATTGGCAGCAGGCGACCCCCCTCATATTTTCGCCAAATTCTTTAAAAAGTCTCTAAATTTGCTAAAATGTACCCGAAAATTCTTGGGGGGCAAGCCCCCCAAACCAAGGGCGCCCCCCCCCCCTTCCTTCAGATCCTAGATCCGCCACTGATACTGCAACCCCTCGTGGGCGGCACAGTCACAGTCCTAATACACTGAACACATTGAGTCCCCAGGGATGATATATGCGCCTTCTAGAGCATGCACACTTATCCAGGCAGGAAAGGGGGATAGATTCGTGAGAATCACATTGTAGAAAAGGGCTGGGGGTATATTCTGGGAGGGAGGAGTAGATTCCGAGAGGCTCGCGTATAGATGTTTAAAAGGGGAGTAGCCTATATTTTGTGAGGGAGGGGTGGATTTCGGGAGTGTCCCACAGTCACATATGGATGTCTAAAGGAGGGTATATTCTGAGAGGGAGGAGTAGATTATGGGAGTGAAAAAGGGGGGGGGGGGTATAGTCTTGAGGGAGGGTTAGATTCTGGAAGAGACTCATATCTAAGAGGGGGGGGGCAAGTTCTGGGAGGGCGGGGTAGATTCTGGGAGGGCTGGATAGATTATTTTTGAGCGTCGCATATAGTTGTAGAAAAGGGGAGTATATTCTGGAAGGAAGGGATATATTGTGGGAGCGCCATTTTATATAAAAGGGAGTAGGCCTATATTATGTGAGTTGTATATATATTCTGGGAGGGTCGCAAGTAGATGTTTAAAAAAGGGGTATGTTTTGGGTCGGAGGTGGATTCCGGGAGTGTCGCATATAGATGTTTAAAAGAAGGAGGGGTAGATTATGGGAGTGTCGCATATAGTGGTGAAGAAGGGGGGGTATATTCTGGAGAAATAGGTAGATTTTGGGAGGGTCGCATATCTAAGGGGGGGGGGGTATATTCTGGTAGGGCGGGGCAGATTCTGGGAGGGCGGGATAGATCCTGGGAGCATCGCATATAGTTGTAGAAAAGGGGGGTGAATTCTGGAAAGATGGGGTAGATTGTGGGAGCCCCACTAAAGGGGTGGGTTAAATTCCGGGAGGGAGGGGTAGATTAAGTGAGCGTTGCATATAGTGGATTAGAAAGGGGTATATTCTAGAGGGATGGGTAGATTATGGGAGGGTCGCATATCTAAGGGGAGGGGGTATATTCTCGGAGGGTGGGGTAGATTCTAGGAGGGCAGGATAAATTCTGGTAGCGTCACATATAGTTGTAGTAAAAAGGGGGTATATTCTGGAAGGAAGGGGTAGATTATGGGAATGTCGCATATAGTTGACAAAAAAGGGGGTATCTACCATCTATTCAGAGAAGTAGGGGTAGATTCTAGGAGGGTCGCATAGATGTTTGAAAGGAGGGGGGTATATTCTTGGAGGGAGGGGTAGATCATGGGAGTGTTGCACATAGTTGTGAAAAAGGGGTAGGGTAGGTTCTAGAAGTGTCGCTTTATATAAAATGCGGGTATATTCTGGGAGGGAGGGGTCGATTCTGGGAGGGGCGCACATAGATCTGAGATGTTTAAAAGAGGGGGTGTATATTCTTGGAGTGAGGGGTACAATCTGGGAGGGTCACATATAGATGTTTAAAAGGGGGTATATTCTGAGACGGAGGGTAGATTCTGGGAGGGCCCCGTATAGATGTTTGAAAGGGGTATATTCTAGGACGGTAGGGTAGATTCTGGGATCAGAAGACATTTCACATAATCACGAAAGGGGGGGGAGCCTAGGATGGAGTGGTAGATTTTATTATGATACACAATTTGATTTGGACGAGATTTTTGATCTGTATCCAAAGCTCCATACACGTCGTCTAGAGCTAGATTCACATTAAACATTATAATGATCTTATTAATACGCTGATACTGTTAGCCTACACATATATGTAGTTTTTTCAGCAAATAAGTGTTTCTGTTAATGTGCATTATACGATAATCCTACATTATGTAGTGATGGGTATTTTTTTTCATCAAGTTTAAAGTATATATAATGGATGCAAGATATATATGTATTATGTACTTGATAAGGTACTTGTCAGTACAATAATGTTATTGGCTTTTGCCTCAATTAAAATAATAATCAAGTAGGCCTACCCTTCAAATGTTTGGAATTATATTTCAAAAATAGATATAGGCCCCGAATGATTTTGTTTGAATAGCCCTTTGTCGACTCGAATGCTTTGAGTAATATTTGGTTTACCTGGATACTAATATTCAATAGTAGATTTTTTGTCAGGCCAAAAATATCATGTGTTTGAACAAATCCATTATTTTATGTCTCTAGAATTCATGTCAGGTGCTCTTAGAAGTCGCAAACTTACAAAATTTTCCAGGGGGGTTTACAGCGCCCCCCAAACCCCCAGCTGCTCATATGGCTCGCTGCGCTCGCCAATAGGTCCACATCAGAAAATTACGCACCCACCCGCAACGAGATCAGCCTACGGCCCTGCAATGGAAACTATTGGCTGTAAGTTAAAGCCTGTGGACCTTTACTGCCCTCACTATCATCAACATGATTATAGATGGGACCTCCGGGCAGTGCTGAATCATCAAGCTGAAATCACATTTTGTCTATAAATAACTTTTGTGGTGTGATAACTTAGTGATAACTAAAATCTGTGTATAGATAACACCTATATTTAGGTCTTGGTAACGTGTATGAAACCTAACCATGGGGTAGAGCTTCGTCACAGCGAGAACAAATAATTTTAGTAAAAAGTACATGCGTGCCTATAGAGGCCCACCTGGCTTCCCTAATGCGCCCCCTTTAACACACAACACTGGCTTCATTGCTCAAAGCGCCCCCCCCCCCCTGGGGCTGTTTGCGCACACTCCTTTACTATACTAAGTTAAGTACCGTAAAATAGGAATAGCAGGGTGAATAGGTACAAATCTCCACGAGATAGGCTTGACAAGGTTATTACTAAATTACATTTATTTTATACTAGCATTACATAGTACGTGACAATCAATCCATCTAACTTATTTTAGTCCAAGTGTAGGTCAGTATGGACATACATTTTAAATAGGGGGCGGGGCTTTTTGAGAACTTATAATACAGTAAAAAAACCAGGGGGGCGCTTTAAGGATACTAGAGGTGCCCTTTGAGCACAGGGTGCCTAAAGCGCACCATTTAGCCAAACATATTTTTTCTTGCATTATCTCTTAATAAATAAATAGCCTATAAACGCGTGTAACAACCACAAATTACACCTACATGCTAACCTAATCAAATAATATATAGCACAGCCTCCTCCCATGTCTGTGAACCGAATTCGACTATTTTTTTTCATGCTGGCGAAAGTGCATTTTTTGGAGGGGCCCTTTAGGGCATTTTACCTTATGTAATTTAGGGAGTAATTCACACTCGAGACTTTCGTGTTCTTCTAAAGCTTTTATCTAGAAATTTATCTAATATTTGCATACGTATAAATACAAAATATCAATTAATATCTAGCATGTTGATTTGTTCAAAATAATAGAATTATATACAAATCTGGTGACGTGCACAGCCTCTCGCCCGCGTGGATTAAACAATATATTAAGTTCTGTCATCGCGTTAACTTCATTAAAATATGGCAAATTCGTCAAAATGTTATCAAACAATGTTTTACGGAGATTATTTTATGGAGGTCAATGTAAAAGAGACTGCTATTCATCTTCAAAATATCTACGTTACAGAATTTACATATATACGTTTATGCAAAGGTAATTTGAAATGTCTTCCAACCTCAACATTTAGTTTATGATTACTTGCTTTTAATTTTGAGAGAGCGTTTATGTGCTTAAAATTGGATACGTCTTGTAGATAATTTACCATAGTCGTGTAATTAAGTGTATTTGCTCTGTATGTACGCAATTTATTGGCAGTGCCCATCTTAACATAATAGTTATGCTCAATATTTAGCAAATTTGAATCGATAAGCAATTCCCTAACCATTACTGCCAAGAATGGTTTTATTGTAGGTCGACCACGTTTTTTATTGGATTCACTAAACTCTATATGCTCCATGTAAGCCTGTTTTAATATGTTATCATTTGAAAATGTAGAGATACGCTGCCAATACTTTATATTATGTTTTGCGTTTTTATGTCTATTCCCATTGTAGCAGTTCTTCCTAGCTCTACACGATCCGGAATCTTACTATTTGTCTCAGATAGTCCCAATATGTACTGTTTCATAACAAAAATCACAATGTTGTTATGGTAGGTACACATTTTGTAGAAGCAACCAACAATATTTTGGAAAGAATAAATGATTTATTTGTATTGTTATTGTTACAGAATAAAACTTTTTTTTGTCAATAAATTGACGGTTCTAATACAATTTAGGATATGACACATTTTCTATTAACCATAATTGTTAATGTGTAAATTATTTGAACAAACCATGTTGATAATTACACATGTTTATAAA
The DNA here is from genome assembly GCA_964017125.1 of Flabesymbios commensalis. Classification (NCBI taxonomy): domain Eukaryota; kingdom Metazoa; phylum Annelida; class Polychaeta; order Terebellida; family Flabelligeridae; genus Flabesymbios; species Flabesymbios commensalis. The sequence continues at coordinate 74,854,994 of OZ024911.1, forward strand.
CAGTAAAATGATCTTGAAAGTGAGGCTCTTGAGAGCGTCTACATCAAAACAAAACAAAAATAAAGAGGCGACAGGATCGGGTAGGAGGGTGGTAAATCTTACTATAATGGCAAATCAAAGTGGAGAAAATAACAATTTTGCAGAGCAGAGCGACACGTAGCAATTGCTGCAAAGCCGGTTGTTTCTATTTTAAGAAATAATCCGCAACACTATATATCATTTAACTAACAGTAAAATAATAGTAAATGCTTTTGTTGATTCTAGAAAATTACTTCGGGCCAACCCGAAACTAAAAATTGTTTTTCTCTATGCATGTTATTATTTTCTTATTAAGGTCTACACAGACACAAGCAGCTTTCGGGATACAACCTACTCTTATAGAACCAATAAATTAGAACTAGCAAAGTCATAAATAAACTCCTGTTATGTTTTAGTTTCGGTTGCCGATTCCGAGTGCTGCATCCCATTTATATGCTTATTGATGATTACAATTAAATTATCGGTGCTATTATGATGACCGCGTATTATGATACCGTCATAGTGGGGACCTCCGCTTCGTTTGTGTATTGATAGACAGGAATGAGAAGGCCGTCCCGAAATGGCTAATTTTGTGGTATGTTGTATTATATCAACTAGGTTAGTTTGACTTAGATATTCTTCGCAGTGACAGTGACACCATAGTGACACCACTTGTGATTCCAGACTGCCATAGACATTTAATTTATAGTTCTTTTATCTAAAAAATATATTATTATTTCTGATGTCTAATTATCTGAGCCAGTGTACGATTAGATATATAGTATTACAAAAACACCATGTTAAAACGAAGCAAGGATTTTATTATTTTAAAAGCGGGTCTCAGATCTGGAGTCCAGTTTCCGAGTTTAATTTGTTTCTTTGGACCCAAAATAGACCTCGACTCTAATAGTAGGCCTCGACTCGACTAAAGGAATTGATTTTTGGAACCGGCCATGACATTGTGGCTGATACAGCGTCGTAAACGCTACTAATTTAGGTGGCACAATAAACACTCTAGCTTCTACAGTGTTCTAGAGTTCGATATACAATTTTTGGGTTGGAGGCTCCCCTCAACAAGGGCGTTCAGAAAACCTTGCTGTTAACATTTAAAAATATGTAACAACATGTATACATTTTTTTGCAAATACAGATGAATAAGACTAGACACTTATTTGATACGATTAAAAACATATTCCAACTATTCGGTCTGCCTATGAAAACTGCCACCTACCTTAACCATGTCGAAATGTAAGACTGTGGTTTTATGACACATTTATGTGAGAACACTACATGTCATTGCACGTAGGTCAAATAATATACAACCCTATAATTTCCAGTCAATTATGAAGACTTTGAGTTCACGAAAGGGCCATCGTTGGATTAACTGTGGTAATAACGCCTGTGGGGTTTGCCACAGTTGATCCAACGCTGGCCCACTTCATTGTGTTAAATCAATAACTGTTGTCATGAAATCCATAACTGTGTACATATTCGCTGCATTCGGGATTAGTCCGACACGGTTAATGATTCAAACTCTTTGTCAGCCAACGCGTATATCTACATGAGGAGGGCAACGAGGTGTAGTGCTGCTGTATTCATAACAGTGGTGTCAATATTTCAAAGTGGTAGGCCTAATTTACATAGCAACACTGTTGTGTTCGTCTGATATATTTCGTCTGAATATTGAAATCTGCACATATTGTTTCTCCTAACATTAATTATTTGTAAAACCACCTTTAACATCCTTAGTTTCTCCCAAAAGCTAACACAAAAATCTAACCAATTTGTGTACGTTAGTTCCTTCGTGTTTTATTGTATTGCTAATAAATTCACACGAGCGCGTGACGAGCTGCAGACCACCACCCCCCCCCCCCCCCAATGCACACCACCCATACTAATTCTATATATCATCCCTTTAGCTATGAAAGGGTGTATCTGACACTTCGCAACGTGGCAGATACACCCTTTTATATCTAAGGGGGGGGGGGGGGCGATAAATTATTTCTGAGATAATCATGATAACGTCGTCGTTTCATTATATATGCAAAAGCTTTCAGCCAAAACTTTATGACCAAGGTATTCTAGTTTGGGCCTGGAGCTGAATCAAGTAAACACAAGGTACCCAAACAATCATGGTTATAATGTTGGGATAACGTTGTAGACGGGAGATCAATTTTATGGTTGAACATCTCATGTTTGTTGGTCATTTACGACACGAGAAGGCAGAGGGAGGGCCTGTCGCCATAGCTCATTATTAAAAAACAGTGAAGGTACATTTTTAAATAGGTATCGTTTTTTTGTGGGCTCATCCTGATAGCTGTCACAATCTCTACCGTCATAAACAACATTTGACATCAACAAGATCAATCTTTAAACTTTTACAACATGTAAAACAGTCATGTGGGGTGATTATATAATCGACTACTGATTTACCTCGTGTTGACAGAGATGTGTAATTGTCAAAATCAGCAGTCAGCCTTCCATTTAAGATGCAGGTTTGTGTATCTCTCAGAAATTCTAAAAGTACATTATGTATCTCCATGGGAGTTTTTAACATTGGCTATTATCTTACGATCTGGTAGATCATCAACATCATTTAATATGTCACTTCCTCTCCCAACACGAACATTATAATTACCACACATGTTCATACCATTAGCATAGTTACATGTGTACGTCAGCGAAACAAGGTGCGAAAAGAAGGCTGTAGAGTTTTCACCCCATACGGAATTTTCTGCGCATACAATAAAAACAAAATCTGTATATTTATGTCAAAATTCTACTCCAAGTATGCCATCAAAAGATTTGCCTATCACTTTTACATTATATTCAGTCAAAAAGGATTTTTTTATTAAAATACCAACTCCCCCCCCCCCCCCCGATGCTTTTTGTGCTCTCACATTTATTCTTGGTCTTGAAAACCTAATCCATGTATAATTATCCATTGCAATAGTAGTACCTTTACTTGGTTACCTGTGTTATCAATATCGGTTCTGTTTAAATGAGTCTCTATTATACATGTAATATTGGAATTGATGTGTTCAATTACCTTTCATCTTAATAGTTTGTTTTCTTTTGTCCATCCGTTGACATTCCATGTGGATAAAGATATGTCCTCCGCTCACGGCTAGGAAATGTCCTATAATGACCACCACCAGCACCATAATCACCGTTATCATGACGCGCGTCGGCTGACGCAGTACGGCGGCGTCCACCTGTCATGTCTCTGTCACGCTGAGGCCGATAACTTCCACAATTTGAGTCACGTGCTTTGTCATCCCAGATGAAATTAGCAGCATTCTTATCATGTCCTCTGAAATCAGGTTGTCCATGTCCACCCCGTCCACCACAACCACGTCAAATTTGTCCACCACGTCCACCACGGCCGCCGCCCTGTCTAGCCCCAGCGTTACGTCCACCTTCTCCTGCGCCCTCTCCGTCTTGCGCTATGGCAGTATCTCTAGCTTCACCTTGATCTTTGTAGACGAGCTGTGTGGAACCCTAGCACTCGAAGGGTGCTGAGAGTGAGATAATGGCATTAGGATCTCTTGATAGTGAGTTCTTTTTAGCCTACCAATTCCTTCTGTATTCAAAATGTCTGGATGGAAAGGAGGACTGGAACCTGAAAAGTTGAAATTGAATTTAATGACCTTGGGATTCCAAGGGTCGTCTAAAGAGACGAGTCTACCACTACCCGTGATACGATAGCGGTTTCCTGCTGGGATATCGTGGAGTATAGCCTTGAAATTCAACTCCTTTAGGCGCTCTGCGTGGGTTTGCGCTCCTCTCATACATTTTTTTGTACTTTATGTACTTTAAGTTTGTTTTGGCTCGTAAGACAATTTTTTTATCATCCAGGCTCCTCAGTTCCACTTTAACCTTTTCACTACCATACATGACGGAAATTTCCGTCGTCATTCGTCAATGAACGTAACCATAAAATGACACAAATTTTCGTCAAATATATACTACATTTATGTATTTTTCGTCATTTGAAGCTGGAAATTGCGTTAGCAATTCCAGCTTCAAATGACGAAAAATAGAACTCGTACACCAGTATATCTGGATCCTGGCATGCACCCCGGCCTGGAAGTCAAAGGGTTAACAATGCCAGGTTTTTCCACTTCTCAACGGCGTACGCTCTGCTCGCATAACCCGGATATCACGCAGGCCAAGACCAAATTGAGTGTCGTGTGGCATGTGTTCTATCGTGGCAAAGATATTTTCTTCTGTCGTGAATGGTACATTAAATGCTACGGTAGATACCTCTGTTGCATATGGTTCTTGTGCTTTCTGTGTTGTTTCTATTCCTCTAATTCGCTGGTGTAATTGGCCCAGTTTGTCATTTACACTGGCTAAGCTCAAATCGACATATTGTAGGCGTTCAGGGCTCAGCTATGCATTACTACGCACCAGTAGTGGTGCTTATCAAAAGCCAGCCAGCCACCAGCTTCTGAGGTGACGTCATGACATCAATTCGGCCACTTGAACAACACCCTTTGCAAAGAGAACAACGCGGCCTGATCTGGAGACGTTGTTCTACGCACCGGTGAGTTCAAGAACAGTATATTTATATTATTATTGCATTCATACTCTGCCAACGTCAACATTGGTGTCAGAGTGTCAGCAAAGAACAGAAGACGCCACATTTAATTCATTCCAAACGTATTCTATTATATTATCGCTCAGGTGAGACAGCATTTTTGAATGGTTGCCGGCATTGCCAACGTTCACAAGACGTTCAGCCGATGTCAAAATAAAATTATTCAAGTTAAATTTAATTTTATTTGATTGATTATTTAGTCTATAGTATAGATTAGTATAGTTTAGATTATAGTCGATAGACTAAATAAATTTCAAACATTTGATTTCTACTTGCTTAGACTTAGGCCTAGGACTACAGTACTGATTTAGCAAAATGGGACAAGCTTTTTCAGTGGGGCTAGCCCCGGCTAACGCAGGCTAGCCCTGGGCTAGCCCCATGTTCTCTCCCCACCCCATTTGGGGCTCGCATGTAGGCCTATGCGCCCAAAGTTATAAAATCCTTTAGCCGGGCCGCAATGTGCGTTTTGGTATAAGTTCATATAACTGGAGCCACGCTCATATCGCCGGGGCTCAAGCCAATCTAGAGCCTCGGCGAATTGAGTCAACGCCTGTATGTGTTAGTCAGGCGCGCTTCTCGTCTGGTCCAGTTTCAAGCTCGACCGGTGCGCCGGGCTAGCCTGACTTTCCAGGTGCCTGCTTTTTCATCTTCAGTTAGGTCTATTCCAGTGACCGTAGCTTCATAAAACCACCATTTTCTGAATTTATACACTGAACTGCTTCTCCGATACTTAAGATAATGTCTAAATGCTAAATGCTAAATGGCTAAGCAGAAATAAATGAGGACTGCAACAGGTCTAGATGTATAGGCGTACGGACCCTCAATTATTGCACGTTTAGATCAACTCAGAACTGTTTAGATGATGCTGAATGTGGTCAAGCTGAGCGCGCCCTGTCTTGCCCAGAGCGAGCCTGGCCAGCCCGGCGAGATGACACATGGTTCACAGCATCCTTGTTAGCCGCCACACAGTATACTGGGAGCAAGCCCAAGTAGGATTTGGGCGGGTATTTTTTCCTGGCCCGAACCGTGTGGGGGCTCGAGCCCATTTTATGCGCCTGTCTCGCCGGGCTTGCGCCCAGGCTAATGACGGGCTGGCCAGCGTTAACGCAGGCCAGCCACTGATGAAAAATCTGTCCCATTTTGTGAAATCAGTACTGTAGGTGTAGACCTAATGTGTGTCTAGTTGAATAAAATGTGATAGAGGTTGAGTTGGAAAGTTATTTGTCAAAATGACAGTAATAGATATTAACAAGGCTTCGGTAGAACAGCTCCAAGACCTAAAAAATATTGGGGAGAAGAGGGCAAGACAGATAGTCCAGAAAAGGTTGGATAAACAACAACCAGTAGGACCTATTGACCTTCTCAATATAAAGGACCTGAATAAGCCCATTCAGAAATTAATAAAGGAGGGGGTGGTAGTGTTTGGGGCTGAAGTAGACCTATCCCCAATGGTAGGTAGGCCTACACCCCCAGCTGGAAGTCAAGTCGATTCTGATTTAGTTCGATATATCAGGGATCAAATGACTGAAATGGGTGGTCAAATTCGTGCTGAATTGAATGTACAATTGAAATCTGCTTTCACAGAAGTAAGTTCAAAATTGGAACAAGTTATGGGCTCTCTGGATTCAAGATTTAATGAATTAGATGCCAGAATGCTAAAAATGGAATCGGGCACTAACCCTAAAACAGACCGTCCTGATGATATGTCATCATATAAGGCTAATAACCATGGGCATGGGGAAGGTGCACGCCCTAAACCATCCCAGGGGGCTGGGAATAATGGGGAAGATAAAGTGGCATTTCCAGTTTCCATGTTAGCGGGAGCAAAGGACCGATAGTAGACCGAATACCAGCTAAAGAAAATGAGAGTTTGTTAGGCACAATTGGTCATGTATTTCCAGAAGAAAATATATACATTAAAAGTAATCCTTTTCTCAGTCAAATTTCGAATACCCTGGGAGTGCAGAAGGGGGATGGCCAAGATGATAGGGGGAGGTTTAGAATTCGGGTTAAGGGGCGCGGGAGTAGCGTACAGTGTCATTCATCCTCTGAGCATGAAGGTGGTATTGATGATAGGGTAGCTTCTAGAAATAAGCGTCTAGGTGTTAAAAAACATCGAAGCCCACCACCTCCTAAAATGGCAGTCTTTAAGGGCGAAGTCCGGGATGATTGGCTAGCCTTTCAAACGCAATTTGAAAGAATAGCTGTTACTTATGGGTGGTCAGGGGAGGATAAATTAAGTAAGCTCATAGAATGTCTTCGTGATAGGGCAGTGAGCTATTATAGTCGGCTCCATGACCACGAGAGAGACACATATGTAAAACTCTGTGACTACTTAAACGACCGCTATAGGAGGAAAGCTCCCCCTCATACCCTGCGCCATCAGCTGCAATCAATAAAACAGCTGGTAGATGAGGACCTCGAGTCCTATGCGGAGAGGGTCCAACAGTTAGCCTATGATGCCCACCCGGATGCCCTCGACCTAACTATACAAGACGCAGCAGTAGATGCGTTCCTAAGGGGTTGTGAGGAAAAAAGGGCTGCGTTTAGTGCCATGGAGATGGCCCCCAATACCTTGAACCAGGCGATAGGACAGGTAAAAAATTCATTTCACAACCAGAAAGCGCTTTATGGGGAATCGAGTAAACTGAGACAAGTCGCTTTTGCGGACGAAGGGGTGAAATTATATTCCGTAAGAGTTACATCACCTCCGTCCAGACCAAATCCTGAGAGTTCTATAACAGCGGCCCAGATTGACCAGCTTACTACTGCAATGCAACAGCTGACAAAGCTTTTAGAATCGCAGGCTGCCGAGCCAGCTGATACGGAGCGCTACCGGGACCCCCGCGGGTCAAGTAACAGTCCAAGGCGCTCGGGTGCTTTTAGCCCTAGACGGTCAGGGACATTTAGTCCCACACGTTCTTGTTCCGCTGCCGACTACGTCTACTACGAGTGTGGAGTCAAGGGACACTTCGCCCGACAGTGCCCCACTTTAATTGGGGGAAAAGGGACTTTAACTGCTTCTAATAGGGCAGCCGGGATAGTACCGTTATCCCCAAAACAGCAATCCCCGTCGTCAAAAGATTAGGAGCTGGGGGACAAGGCCCTAGCCCAGCGCCTGAGTTTGATGCCGATAACGAATCACGACTTGCAAATGAAATCCATTTAAGCCTACTAGAGATGTTGACACCCAGTGAAAGGGGGGAGTCCATGACAATTCCCGTTTGCATGAGGGGGTTAACTGTAAATGCGGTAGTCGATACAGCAGCACAGGTGACTCTCGTTAGTAGAAAGCTAGGTGATAGGCTAGCGCTCCCCTATATGCACAGCGTGCCACTCACTGGGGCGGCAGAGGGTAGTAGGCCTACGTTTAAGGCATGTAGGCCTAAATCAATAGGTGTTACAAAACCTGGCACTGGACCGTATATAATGCCAAGATTACAGATGATCTCATTCTAGGGCTAGAATTGCTCAAGTACATGCACACAGTTGTAGACTTGGCGAGCAATACTGTGGTAGTAGGATCCGAGATCTTAGAGGCCAATACTAGAACAAATGCAGCCTACGGGACTTACAGTATTAACAGGGTAAAAATAGCTCAGCGTATAGTAGGGCCCCCTAATTCTGTGAAAATAGTAATCGCTAAGCTGTCCATGCCCCAAGCCGATGAGTTTACGCTTATGAGGGGTGTTAACTATTGGTCAGGGATTGAAATACCACCTGTTTTGTTTGCACTGATGGCGGTTTGGTGAGGGTAGAGTTGCAAAACCATGGCGGTCATTCCCGTTGTTTAAAGCCCAACCCTGATCTGGTTTCAGCCGTAGAGGTGGACAAAGTGCTGGTATCCGGCTTAAATGGTGTGGCTGGCGAATCAGGTAATATTTCACAGATACAATCACCACTGCTATCAGGGGGGGGGGGAGGGGGGGGGGTTGCCACTGCGGTACCAGCGACTGGTGCGGCTGGTGATCATCCCTTTAATATGTCACACATACCATCACCACTGTTATTAGCGGGGTCACCACTGTGGTACCAGCGACTTGTGCGGCTGGTGATTCCTCTAATCATCCACTCATGAAATCATCTACCATGCTGTCAGGGGGGGGGGGGGGGGTCACTACTGTGGTAACAGCGACTGGTGCGGCTGGTGATTCCTCTAATCATCCACTCATGAAATCATACATGCTGTCGGAGGATTACCACTGTGGTACCAGCGACTGGTGATTCCTCCAATCATCCACTAACAAAATCAGCATTGCAACTGGTGTGGCTGGTGATTCCCCTAATCATCAACTCAGAAAGCCATCCATGCTGTCAGGGGGGGGTCACCACTGTTGTACCAGCGACTGGTGCGGCTGGTGGTTCCACTCATGCAGTCTCATCCACTCATGCAGTCATCCATGTTGTCAGGGGGGACACCACTAGTACAGCGGCTGGTGATTCCTCCAATATTCCACCCATCTATTCATCTCTGAGAGTCACGCTAGGGGGTGACATCTGAAGTGACAGCTACCGGTGGTTCCAGTACTGTTGGTCATGCCGTGCGATCAATATCAACATTTATTTCCTCCAGCGATCATCCTACATTTGTCCATTACCATCTGAAAGATTTAGATGCTGCCATCTGCCACCCTTCCAGATTAAGGGTCCCAAACGTAGCACATTAGTACATCATGATAGACCTAAAATCTGCAGGGCATGGGTAATACCCCTTTAGTTTAGGCGAGCACGTTATCAGCTGCTAAACAGTGATAATGGGTGGAGGCAGGTGCCACTGTACATGTTACCAGCCCAAGGGAGGAGGCAAATACAGAACGTGTAGTAGAACCAGTGGGGGAATTAAGTGTCCCTGCCCGAGTAGCCGATTCAGGGGGGACTACATGTTAATAAAACAGGTCCCACTGTAGGCCTACACAATGGCCAACTCAAGGGGGGAGGCAAACACAGAACATGTGGCAGAACCACTAGGACCTACTATCCCTGTCCCAGGAGGGGATACAGGGGATGGTAACAAAACAACATACACAAGATGGGGCAGGGTGTGTAACATTCCCCAGAGACTGAAGGAATATATTATGCTGTAATACTCCTTTAGTCTCGCGATTCTACCACCTGTACCTGTAAGTACCGTACCTTCCCGGCACAGACCGGTTCATCTGGGGTGTACAGATGGCAGCGCCTGTTATTAGCCGCGTCCTGGATAACCTGTCGACCTGCACATGTCCCCTAAACTGCTAAAAGCTCCTCACACTGATTGGTTTGTCTGGGGCGTACAGATGGCAGCGACTGTTATTAGCCGCGTCTTGGATGACAGTCAGCCCCTGCATTTCCACTGGTTTGATTGCACATAATTATTTATACACGTCGGCACTAATTCTCACTTCCCCAAGGAGCATACTGTACAGTAGTCTACAATATACAATATTTACCACCTCAGACAAACTGTGGGCGGATCGCTATATCACACTGATGCTTCTGGCATAGTCTATTCCCCTGTACCTAATTTGTTAAATATATGCAACTGATGTTTCTGACAAAGCCTATTCCCCTGTACCTCATTTGTTAAATTTTTATATCCCACTGATACTCTGACAAAGCCTATTCCCCTGTACCTAATCTGTTAAATGAATCCTTACTCTCCTTGGTCTCTAATGTTGAACATGATCTCAATTCCCTCAATTCCTTCCAAGTTTACCACGCTTACCTCTGCCTAATTGTTACTAATCATGTTAAAGGGGTTAAGTGGTGACAGGGCAATAAATTAAGCACCTAGTGTGTTCACTTTATGCCGCTCATCTGTCCTAGATTTCAAGTAGACATAGGTGTTTAATGTAAGTAACTTTGGGTTCTTATTGTACACCTTTTGACTTTCAGGATTTTAGATTAAAATTGGGTTCATATGATTCAGAAAATTGATGGTAATGGAAATTTGTAGAGAAGAAACAAGCTTAGGGTGGGGAACTTCACATTTAATACAGGCCCGTAGCCAGGATTTTTGTGTGGGGGTCGTTTTGAGCAAAAAGTGGACCTTTTTGTACTTTTCTTTTTGTCGGTAAAGGGGGGGGGGGGTGCGGGGGCATGCTCACGCGACTTTGTTTTAAACCCTTGTGCTGCTAAGTCAGAATATATACGTTTCAAGTAAATTTCCGACTAAATAAAATAACATTTGGAAGATGTCTATTTTTTAGAAATAATATTATTTTCATTTGAAGCAGGAAATTGCGTTAGCAATTGAGCTTCAAATGAATGAAAAATACTCACAAACAATTAAGCAGCACAGCGATTAATATAAAAACCCATATTGCGCATTTCCTGCCTAAACATAAATTGTGTTTTTAATTTCTGCTGAGTTTTTACTCTTTAAAGTGCTAAATCAATCCATATTATTACGATCACGTGCCATTTTGTATTAATGTGTCTACCACTGAATAGATGTCATGATGTTGAGCAATTTAATACATGCTTTTTCAATGAAAAAGAACGTATATTTCAACATGAATAGTTATAGGGGAGACCGGGGCTAACTGGGACACTTTTATCATTTATCGCCCTGGGGCAGACAATAGTAGAGTTAGAGATTCAAAACAATCATTCAACCTAGGTGTGATATTTGTTATTGTCACAACGGCCTTTAATAAATGACAACTAGAACCTATACAGATTTGGTGAATTAAAAAAAAAATTATGTCCCAGTTTGCCCCATATACGGGGCTAAGTAGGACAAGGCCAGGGGCTAACTGGGACACTCCTAAAATTTCAGCAATTTAGGATCTATAGAGATTAAACAAGGTATACTGCATCCTGTGATGATTCCAAATAGTGTGAAGGGGGTGAGCTATAAATAAACATAAATATGCCGTTTAAACACAAAGGTTTAAAGTGCAACATAATAATGCAGAAAATAACAGCTGATCCCCGATGCACTATAGGCCTAATGTGTTGATACTACGTAACACCCACATTGTGTCCATCCCCAATACATACAATCTAAAGTAGGCCTAACAAATGTTAATTGAGTTGCGCAAACATATATTTAGGTCACATGTCAGTACCCACAGGGGTTAAGTGGGCCACAATGCTCTATTACAGTTAGCCCCGGGTTGACCTTTTATGAAAAATATGACCTGGCATGTGGGTATGGTACAGCATCGAACATCTAATAATTGTAAATTAGGCAGGAAAATTTGAGTGTTTTCAGTGATATATTTCAGTATAATACAACTATAGTAATTTAAGTTTTATAAGATTCGTAATTGAGACGTGAAAAATTACTTGAAAGGCAGAAAAATACATTTAGTTTTGCCTGCTCACACAACTCTGCTAGTTCCACTGGGATTGTAGATCAAGTGGAAGGAGGTATCCCTTCATTCTTGAAAACGAGGCCACTGATATTGTCATATCATGTGATTTCCTATTAGAGGCCTGTCCGAGCTAGCCCCTTGTCTAAGTTAGCCCCGGTCTCCCCTACTAACCTGAATAAATTCCGTTTTGCGAATGTGAGCTCACAAAAAATATCATGGCGTTTCCTAGCTGACTGACTTGACAAAGGATTCATTAATGATTTCGAGTGTAATTTTATGTATTTAATTAGCTATATTATATGCCAGGACAGAAGTATGCATTCTACTAAAGATTGTAGATAATGCTGTTTTGGGGTATGCCTGAACAACCAAAGACAGTTGTGGATCCAGGAATTGACAAACGACGAGGATACACAATTTTTTTCACAATAATTTATATAAACGACAGCTGACACATCCAGCCTCCTAAGGCTTAAAATGATGCATTCTAGAGCATATATTTAGGCCAATATATGTTCTTTATTTAGGTAATTATTCATGTTGCCCAAATAGTAGCACGTAATTTTTTGTCACACATCTAGCCTTTAACGTAACAATATTGCTTCAGATGTAATATTAAGTCAAACTAGAAGGGGAATTTGATACATGTATGTATGCGTCAATTGTATGCCTCCGCCATCACATGAGGCCTATGTAGGCTTACTCTATCAACTCTCCCCCCTGACCTGGAGTTTTCTGAGATATCGTAATGACAATATTTGATAACAAAAAAGCTCAAGATCACTATATTCGAATTTGAGATACAGTTTTATCAGTTCTATCAATTGTATGGATACTAAAGCGATACAAATTGTATGAACCAAGATTTAGCATCAAATCGTGATGACAAACGTTTCCCTTTATTATCTATTGGCCTTGAAAAATAGGTAAATGTCACCCACCTTTGAACTTGACCTTGAGTTTCATCATATGAATCACTGGTATTAATATGGAAGTAATAGGGCCTACAAATTGTAGGTGTAAAGCTTTCGTGACGACAACCATTTTCCTTTACAATATTTTTATTGTACGACTACATTTAGAAAGGGGTATGATAGACATAAGAAATCAGGTGGTTGATCAAGCCTAAATTCATTATGCGTTATTCTGTCCCTCATTTTAGACCTAAGATGAGCTTAAGAGAAGTCATCCATTGCGCCAAGGAGAACGAACGTGATTCGATACATTCATCGATCCGAATCCTATCCTAGAGGCCTACGTACTCAGTTACTGCCTAAATCAGTTGGTTGGGATCAATGACTTTTGCACCTAAAGTAGACAATAAATCATTCTGCTGAAAAAATAGACTACTGCGCAGCGAATTCTTGCATTGTGCCAGGAAATATCTGCAGGGATTTTGACCTTGCGGGGGTCGATTAAGATTGGTCTTTATCTTAACCCAGGTGAATTTTTTACTAAGAATAAGGCATGATTTGAAAATTCCATGGGGGGGGGGGGTGTAGCTGCCCATCAGCCCCATCCGCAGTTCACAGCCCCAATCTGAGATGACACATTTTAAATTTAATTTAACCACAAACTTACCACACGATTTCCAGAAACAAGAGTCCATGAGACAAGAAGATACCTTTAAGTATTAAGCGTTATAATTAAACGTTTTTAGGGACAAAAATCACAATGGATAGGTCTGTGCCGTAATAACACGATGCATGTATGGACGATGTAGGCCTATAAAATAATGGAACTCAACCTATTATTACCTCACCTCATAATTATACGTCATTAAACGGTTTGGTAAATTTTCCAATCAGTCACAATGGTAACTAAATGTAAAATAAATGTCCAATATTACCCTAGCAAAACACGAGACAAATGTCAATACAAATGTTCTCATAAATTGAAAGTAATTTTTGGTGCCAGAAACGGTATAGGGCCTATAACAACATTCCTGAAGTTTCAATTATGTCGATAAGTGGAGGAGGAAATCTAAAAATTGACGTTATTTAAGGAGTTAGTTGACACTTAAATTCCTAGAGACAAATAATATATCGCTGCAAATGTATGAACGTCTAGTTTTACGAAGCATGAACAGTTTTTTGCGGCAAGTGGTCGAGTTTTTCATAAAACGTGCATATGTGACGTCATGTCGTGATGGTTGTGACGTCACTTTTTCACCTATTTCTACTGGATATTTATAAAGGTGGATCATTTATCAGCTGCCTAGGGGGCCATCAATGATATTTTAATTGTGACATGTTGTATGAAATAGTAATGACGTCATAGTTATGAATTATGAACATATGTATACAAAAAACATAAATAGACATCTCATACATATCTTAGATAGAAGTAATAGACGACAGGGAGTTTTTGGCAACAATCTTATGAATATAAGCTTATATATTTTTATGAATTTATTGATGAATTTATGTGATTTCTTCTGAAAATTTTTTGTTTTGTGTGGTACATTATATATTGCCATTGTATTCTAGTTATTGCTTTAGTCAGGAGATCACTTTTGGGAGAGATAATAGGCTAAATTTCCCACCTCTACCCCTTGGGCAAAGGGAGCCAGGGCAAAGGGGGGCAGGCCATTTCAATACAAAGACCATACAGCATGGCCCCCTTTGCCCTCTAACTTACAATGGGTAGATATTTTACACACTAATCCCAGTGAACGAAAGTATTTAGTATATTACTTAGTACTTAGTATGTCCAACAAAGCATGTCACCATTTACATCAAATGAAAGGTTTTTATCATATTTGTTTTATCAGACTTACTTCAATGTACTTGTGTATCAAAAAAATAAAAAGTACCAAGGTGGGGCAACCTCACTTCCATAGAGTGAGAACGAATACAACTAAAGTCTCTACAGGGTTGGTGGGGGTGGCCCCCTTTGCTCAATGCGCTGGCCCAAGTCATTGGGTAAAGGGGGCCACTTTCAGAGCAAATCTATTTGGCTTACAATTAAAATAAGGTATCCTTGAAACACCAAGTGAGTCTCTTATATGTATCTACATTGCATGTACCTAACATAGAACAGTCATTCGTTTTAAAATAGTTCGAATATTCTTCTTAAATACCATTGAAACGTTAAGTGGCCCCCTTTGCCCGCCCTTTCCTTAGTCATTTTGAATTTATGTATCCCAGATTGATACAAGTTTCAAATTTAGCACAGAGCAAGGTTTTGACAGACTAAATACAATTTTGGTCTTAACCTAAAAAAATTGCGGGTTAATAAATTCAAAATGGCCACCAAATTGGCCGCCATCAAGAAATAAGAATTTCAAAACTTTACAAATAAAAGCCACAAAGAATCATATAATACCTCGTTTTGTAGTGTTTTCGCGTCACGAAACAGTTCGGGAGGGATTTGTTTTGTACAAGGTCAATGTCACCCAAAAAATCCCTTTTCACGGTCAAATATGACTTAAAAATGAAAAAAAGGATAAATCATAGTCAATCTAAACGTATTTATTAAATTTATTTGTTTTTCCATTCTCGTATTATGTATAGTTCATTTCTTAGTCACCCTGTCCCAGAGTGAGGCGAGAGCATGTACCATAGCAAACACAGAGAGCCGAACAAACAAATCCCCAAATACAACAAGAACAGTTGCCTGCACAACGCTTCTGGCCTTTCAATACTTAAAACATATATCAACACTAAAATGAAATAAAATCTAAAGGTAATATTTCTGATAAACGTCACAGTATTTTACTGTATTACATCTAACCTTTATCTTATAAATTACCTGCTACATCATTTTATAATGTGATATTTTCCCATCATTTACTGTATCACACATACATACAATCATTTCTATATAGCTGGAATTGGTGACGTGATTGTTAGCTTTAAATGACGTCGCGTTAGTTTTCAAACACATTATTTGATCATTGCCGAAACGTACCAGCGCGACGACGTACGCGAGCGCGATAGGCATCGCGACCATTTTCAAAACTGTTACATTTTCGTCACGCCACTTGTCGCAATGGAATGAATCGGGCTTTAGGCCACCTTTGTCCACATATAGGCAAAACTGGGCCAGGAGAACCTCCTGAGGATGGTGAGATGAATGATATGACACTGTCCTCCAGACACAGGATTCGAAATTCGAGCCCTGGCGGTCTGAGGTCGAGCACGCTACCTCTCGGTCACGTAGGCTCCCCACAATACTGAGTTTTACACGTGGATGGGGGAGAAACATTTTTGTTTCTTTCAAACCGCCGAGACCGGGAACCGAACCCCGAACTCTAGCGTGAAAGGCAGCGGTGCTAACCACTACCCTAGGGCCCCCGCCCGCCAGCTGTCGCGCCTCACATGTCGCGTTGGTGTGTGGACAGTCATGTAATTTTCGCGTCAGTCGTCGCGTCACTCGTCACGTGCCTAATCGCGCTGACGTTCGCGTTGGTGTGTTTTGCACTTAAAGTGGAGAAATGTAAATAACCCTATATATTATTTTAACCATCAGTCTGTTCTCTTTCAATATAAAACATAGCGGGAAGCTCGGCAGAATGGACTCTTTGAGTTTGAAACCATCACTGTAGTTGTTGGAGGAAATGACTGCTACTCAGACAGATTGATCCCGGACATACGCAAAAATTATGCTAAACTCATCAAGAAAGCAAAATCTATGTGCCAGGGAAGAGTGACTATGTCCAGTATCTGCCCACGACTTGATACTGTAGACGTCCAAAGAAAAATTGAACTGACCAATACAGCCTTAAAAAATCTGTGCGACACACATAGCTGCAGATTTGTAAACAATGACAATTTCTTCAAGCTGGCTAACAAGACGGTAAACGACTCCCTATTGATGAGAGATAGAGTACATCTGACCTGGCAACCCAGTAATAAATTAGCACTAAATCTGAAGCTCAAAACAACTGAAAAATGTGTGTCGCTGTCCAGATCAAGAGGTAGACCAAGACAGACTAGATATGCCAGTAACTACAGGCGCTCTGATGTAAACCAAACCAGGCCGACAGAGAGAGAATACAATGGATTGAAACATTCCCAGAAAGATGACGACAAAACATGACATGACAGACATGACTCCTACCATCACAGAAGTAGCCAGAACAGAGCAGACCACCAGATACTATGACAGAGGCACCAGCAAAGAAGTGACGCATATCATCCCAGAAAAGATCAACACGGATATGACACCCACACTCGTAAAAACACTAGACATGACACCAATAACCGTCAATGTGACCACTGCTGGCAATTTAAATGCGAATGCTACTAAAAACTACAGGAGGAAAAAGGAAATCAGGACATAGGCCTCATGACGTCAAATGTTAAACAACCTTCTAGTAGAAAAACTTACATGGATGATAACAAAATAGACAATAGTGACATAAATAATATAAAAATGAAACACTGCAACACCAAGACTGAAATATATAATCGAAAACAAAACAAAGGAGTGAAAATTGGACATTTGAACATACGAAGCTTATTGAAAAAAATAGATGAAATTAAGATTTTAATACATCAGAATAGTTTTGACATTCTAGCTATATCTGAAACATGGTTATCGGACAAAATACCGAATGAACTTGTAAATATACCTGGTTTTAATGTATATAGAAAGGATAGACCGAGTCATGGTGGGGGTGTTTTAATATATATAAAGGAGACTTTACCTCATACATATTGTCCAGATCTCACCAATTTTAATAATACTGAAGTGGTCTGGGTTAGGATTGATAATAAATCTTCCCCTTCTTTTAATGTATCATGTGTATATAACCCCAAAGCGGACGATGAAAACTATTACCAATGCATGTTAAATAATTTTGAAAATGTTTTAGCAAATAATAAGGAAATTGTTATCCTTGGTGACTTGAACATTAACTACATCTTAGACGAAAATTCATGTGAAAATCAAGCTCACTTTATAGAAACAATTGCAAACAATTGATAGTTGAACCTACTCGTGTTACACACTCATCTCAGTCAGTCATTGATCATATATATACCATGATGCCTCACAACCACTTGGATCACGGGATACTGAAATATACTCTTAGTGATCATTACTTTATATTTACAACTCTGAAATTTAGGCGCCAAGCTTCTCCTCCAAAACTTATTCACAAAAAAGATTACAATGGAATAAATATAAATGATTTTATTCGCGATTTAATTGATATTGGACTATATAGTGGTGTTATTGATGCTAAATCAACATCTGATGCCTGGAGAGATTGGTCAAATGCATTTAATACAGTGGTTAGCAAACATGTCAAAATTAAAGAAATTATAGTCAAAGATAGGTCAAATCCATGGATGACCAACGAAATTTTAGCCTTTATATATAAACGTGATTATACTCACCGCATGGCATGGCCGCATTAGCTCTTCTGACAAAATGAATGAATATAAAAAACTGAGAAATTTGGTCATCTCAACAATTCGAAACTCGCAACGATCCTATTATAAGAAAACAATCACAGCCAATAAATCATGTGACGTTTGGAGAGCAGTAAACCAATCCCTGGGAAAAAATAGAAAAAGTTCCATAACATCAGATCTGTCACCTGATGCGTGGAATGAACACTTTGCGTCCGTTGGAAATAAACTATGTAGTAAATTTAGTGAAAATGATGAACTAATATGGAGAAATAACTCGAGTATTTATAACTTTAAATTTAAAAGCCTTCTTGAAGAAGATGTTCTAGCATTTATAAACAAATTGCCCTCTGAAACCAATGTTGATATTCTAGGCTATGATTCTTGTATTCTCAAACTTAGCAGTGACATTATCTGTAGCAGTCTAACAATCTTATTTAATATGTCACTTTATAATTGAGAAATTCCAAATGAATGGAAGAAAGCTCGGGTTACTCCAGTTTACAAAAACAAAGGCTCTAAACAAGACCCTAACAACTTTCGACCAATTTTTGTAATTGGGCATATTCCAAAATTATTTGAAAAATTAGTTGACTCTCAATTGAGAGAATATTTACAATCTTACTCTTTCATTACACATTTCCAGTCAGCTTTCATGAAACCCCATTCAACCCAGACGTCTTTGCATAATGTGATTGAATATGTGCTTGACAATATTAACGAAAATGAAATCAATGGTATTTGTATGTTTGATCTTGCTAAATGTTTTGACACAATTGATCACAAATTACTTTTTAAAAAATTAAGCAAATATGGCCTTAATGGCACTGAATTATAATGGATTACAAATTATCTCAATGAACGAACTCAAGTTATTACCATAAATGGTAAAATGTCTAATACAAAACTCATTGACAAAGGTGTTCCACAGGGATCTATACTTGGTCCTCTGCTTTTTACTATTTTTATTAATGATTTCCCCTCATGTCTATCTAATGCCTTCTGTAATATTTTTGCTGATGATACTATGATAGGTGTTAGTGATTAATCTATAACAAAAATACAGCAACTACTTCAGAATGCTGTAAATGAAGCTATTAAATTGTTTGGACAAAATAAGTTAACTTTAAACATAAACAAGTGTAATGTACTAATTATATCTAACAAAAATATAGTAGACAGCATAGATATTTTTATAAATGGTGTTAAGTTACCCTTTCTTAAGTCCACTAAATATCTTGGTGTAGAAATAGATAGTAAATTATCCCGGTCTAACCATATAGATGGATTGTGTAAGAAATTGTCTTCGCAACTTTATATCTTAAGAAGGTTGAAACAAATTCTCCCAACGGGTGATAATAATTGTGTTTACTACGGTATATTTCAGAGTATTATTGATTATTGTATCACTGTCTGGGGCTCTGCTGCACAAAAATATTTATGTAAAATACAAAAATTACAAAATAGAGCAGAACGACTTCTTGCACAAAACTTTGACTGGAACATTCGTGGTATAGATATTGTGAGAGGTCTAGGGTGGCAGAATGTTAAAGAAAGATATTGTTTTTTATCATGTTGTCTCACTTATAAATTTCTAAATAATCTAGCTCTTTATTACTTATCTGATCTTTTTTCTTCCGTTTCTGAATAGCATACTGTTTCAACACGTAATGCAACAAGTAATACTCTACAGCAGCCCAGGTGTAATAATTCTTTATATGAATCATCTTTAAGTGTAAATGGGTCTAGACTTTGGAATAAGCTACCTTCAGAAATAAGAAATAAAATGACATTTTCTGCTTTCAAATATAACCTTAAACTATATATGGCTAATATTCAAACCATTACTCAATCATAGTTAGGGCTGCAATAACTGTACATGTCTTATCGCTTTCTCCAATTTTTGTAGGTTGTTGTTGGAGTTTTAGTGTGGGGACATTTGTGTTTTCTTTTCTTTTCACTTTGCTATAAATGTAATGTATATACATTTGTAAACCTATTCAATTAACGCAAAGGCATATATCATCGGATTATGATCTAAAATGTCTAATGTACTTTCTATTTTCGTTATTGTAACTATTGTACATAATATGATAATTATTGTTTAAATATGTGTTTTCACTTTTTATGCAAATACTTGTCATAAAACAGGGCACATATGCAAAATAGCCAAAGGCTAATAATGTTTTTACCCTGTATAAATATGTTTGAATAAATAAATAAATAAATAAATAGAAAAGGCATGTGAAACTGACGTATTTTTTATTTGGGCCATAATAACCTCTTGCCAACTCTCCCCTGAGCGACCTAGCAAAAAAAATGAGTGCGGTTTTGAGAAGAGCCTAGTTACTGGTAGCGCAAGGACTTCCTGCTACCATATCTTTGCTTATTTCGCTGCTTTTGCTACAGCAAATCATCACTGAATCGATTCTAATTGGTAGGAAAATGATATATCTGTAATATGTACCACAGAGGCTGCTGCAAAGAGCCACAAATTTAAAAAAAGGAACTATGCGCGAATGAATTTGTGTGGTAAAACCTTAACGTTCGATAATTTCACATTGAAACACATTTGCGATGCTGCCCCAACATTAATCCACTGCGACTTATCGAAAACTGTATAAATGGGCTAAATATGTAACGTGTAACGTTCTGGTCTTTAACAGCTACCTGCACATTTGATTAATGTCAGTTGACGTGTTATGAAAAACATTTCAGCTTCGCCTACCTATGTTATGGGTCTACAGTCATTATAAATATTTTACTCTTTCAGTGCTGGGATCGACTTCAAACAATGAGCTCCGTATGAGCTCAACAACTATTTAATTTCAATATTTAATTTATTTGCAACGGAATGAAACATTTTCTAAATTCCATAAAAATGAAAAAAAATATAAAATCTGTCTGTATATTTTATCACATAAAAAGTATTTCTGAACCAGGTGTTACGGCAGTTCAGTTGAATACGGCCAAACACGAATTCCAACCTCTCAAGCATGACGCCTGGTCATCTAGTTTTGCGTCATCTTCAGGTATAATGACATAATTATTTGTATTAACTGTAGAGGTAGCCAAAAATATCTGTAGGGCTGCCAACCTCTAGAAAAATAAACCCATTATTTTTACTTCTTATTATTATTTGTATTTCTTCTTCCTGCAAACATAACTATACTGGTCTAATGTTGGTTTAATGTTGGTTTAATGTTGGACCAGATATCCGTAAAATGGTCCAACCAGGATGTGAACATAGGCCTATAAAATTATACCTACGTACAAATTCTGACATAAAGAATGATAAAATAAAGTCAATTATCATCGTGCAGCGAGTGCTAGGAAAATCTTACTCAATTTTATTATTTTTAATGATATGATAAAATAAAATTTTCGTATGAGCTGAATAAACAGATGAATATTTAATATCATTATTGAATGCATTTTTCACAGAAGAGAAACACGCCGGTTATTATTTCTTGCAGATCCAAATACATGAACTATTTCTAATGTGATTTACTTTTACTAATAAATATTACCGCCGCCTTCAAATTGTATAGATGACATTCTACACAGGTGAAATCTCGTGCCCGCGACCATATAATAACTTTAACTGGCAAAACAACCTGATCAAGTTGTTCATGGGGACATGACGTCGACCGTACCCCTTAGAAATTTTGGATGCCATATTAAAATAGAACCCACTTCTGTTTACACCACTGCTATTTAGATCATTACATATGAATTAACATAATGAATATATACAATTATTACCAGGTGTGCGTAGTAGGCCTATGTGCTGACACATTAAGAATCGACACCGCATCATACTAATACTGAGCAGTGACTTAAACATGACCCCTATTTCGTAGTTTGTCTGGCCAATTTGGTTCATAAAATGACGTCATTGCCATAGCGACATGACGTCACAAACGTACGTTTGAAAAAAATGTCGACCACGTACGGCAAAAACGATATACGCCACCATAAACTAGAGACTTAAACCTTTCCCGTGATATATTTTTTATCTCTAGGAATTCAAGTGTCAACTCAACTCCAAAAATGGGTTCATTCCTCTTGTACTAGATGTATGGCCAAAATGTTGACCTTCAGCCGTCAGGGGGGGGGTGGGGGTCGTACGACTTCTACCCCCCCCCCCCCCCCCCTGGCTACGGGCCTGTAATACGGGGAGGGATGTAGGCGTTCAGGGCTCAGCTATGCATTACTACGCACCAGTAGTGGTGCTTATCAAAAGCCAGCCAGCCACTAGCTTCTGAGGTGACGTCATGACATCAATTCGGCCACTTGAACAACACCCTTTGCAAAGAGAACAACGCAGCCTGATCTGAAGACGTAGTTCTACGCACCGGTGAGCTCAAGAACAGTATATTTATATTATTATTGCATTCATATTCTGCCAACGCCAACCCGAATATATTTCACTTTATTCTCAATGTTTTTCTTCATGTCCTCTGCCACAGAGTCACTTTTGTCGTGTATTGATACCTTAATAGCTCTCTGCTCTTTCTGTATATATATCCACCACCAGCTTACATAGGCTATTGATATCGTCTTCGATTGACTCTGTGCCACTAACAGCTGTAGTATGCCTTGTAGTGGCGTTATGCGGGCCCTGTGACGTTGCAGATTTTTGCATTTTGGCAGCTGGATTTGTTGTGTTTGAAAATGGCGATGTTGCACTGGAATCTGACGAACTACCTCGGGATCGCTTGATTCGTCCTGTCTTTTCGTCAGACATTAACAACTTCCTGGTGTCATTGTTCAATACTCCACATAAATTGTGATATTATGAGCTCCAGTATGCACCGATTTCCGTATTTTTGTAGACCAGCTAGGTCTCACGCTGATCGCTCCTAGTTCAACCACCATTGAATTATGATCAATTCAGGCTTCAACATTTATTCTAAAAAATAATTTTTTTCTGTTGCCATCGACGCACAAAAAACACCGAATCGTATCCGTCTCTCAATTATAGTTCTAAATATCACCTATAGGCAAGAAAAAACGCATTAAAATGAACGTAGAAGATGAGATTTCGGTGCTGTACATTTCCACCGAGCGTCGTGATCGCAGCCTCGTTCCAGTGTATGCGATGTAAACATGGCCATATACTTATTAAACTGCAAAAGTTGTTTAATTTTTGTGCTGCGCATTTACCAGTTAGGATAGATATAGAGACGAAATTCCCGATTTCTTATTTCTGATATGCATGTCCAAAATAAGAAATACGCGAATTTCGTCTCTATTATAAGAAGTTTGAGGGTGTGTTTTTCAAACATAGTAAATGGCGCAACACTGCTATGATTATCTCTGGAATAACATGCATCACAATGATCACAGAGGCGCTTCATTCAAGCTGCTCTGCAAAAGGCAGTAACTGCTTACTTTACAAGTAAGCAGATGCTTACTTGTAAAGTAAGCAGATACTGTTTTTTGACTTTGCAGAGCAGCAAGTTTCTTCACCCATTGTTAGAAAATATAGTAGCTTTCAATAGGCCATAGCTACAACCAACCTACGTGCACCCCCCACAACTCACCCACCGCAACTTTTTTTTAAAACCTTGATATATCCAAAACATGAAATAAGATGTTACAGCAAAAAATAGAGACGTAACCCCAAACCTGTATAAAATTAGGGGGTAGGGTTACGCAAACGTCTGTCGCTGCTATTTCAGTTTACCAATCTGCACATGCAATTTACCATATAAAAGGTAATTAAATCTCCGTTCTAATGATGTATTGCATGATGCAGTGAATTGAAAGTTATATCTACAAATACGTTCAAACATGTTTTTTTATTACAAATTAATCAAAATCGACAACAAAACAAGCTAGTTAGAATGGTCAATGGAAACGACTTAAAAAAACATAATTATTTGCCATATCTATATTTGACCTTTGTTTTTTGAACCACATGTGATATGCTTAAAACTGAGTGGTATACCATATACATGTTATTCTATATCTTTTTTTTATATAGATATATTGTGACTTGGTTGGAATTTCTTTTAATTTTTCCCTGTGGTATTGTTCCAGTATGTTATATGTGTTTCATTCCATTCTTTGACTCTGAAAAATAGGTGTAGACACCAAGATTATGATTTTATGTCAATTATAACTTGAGATATTGTCCAAATTAGATTGACATGGTGGCCATTTTGAAAAAAATGACTTAAACCCATATCGCGCCCCAGTTTTTTTTTTGTCATATTGCTAATATCATTCCCAGCAGTCCCATGAGCAAAATCATACCACTCATGGAGAGGAGTGGGTGGGTGCACGGTGACCAATTCAGGCCCATGGACTATACCCTTCTACCATTATCATTGTAATACACACTGAATGGTTGGTGATATGTTTGTATTTGCCTGCACACCATTACCTATTTGTGTACACAAAAATCGATCAAAATCGATGTAGCCTATAGAGCTTACCTAGATGTCTACAATCTGTATGCTTTGACGCTTGTGAAAACGAGGGGATTCCCACTGATAGTAATTTCAAAGACAGATATATACACTGGTATAGTTTGTATGGTATATTGACAAAGTGTATGTAAACAGATAAAGGTATGTACTGGCATTAGCAGATTAGGGGAGGGCGGGCAAAGGGGGCCACTTAACGTTTCAATGGTATTTAGGAGAATATTCGAGCTATTTTAAAACCAATGACTGTTCTATGTTAGGTACATGAAATGTGGATACATGTAACAGACTCACTCAGCGTTTCAAGGATACCTTATTTTAATTGTAAGCCAAATAGATTTGCTCTCAAAGTGCCCCCCTTTGCCCAATAGCTT
Source organism: Flabesymbios commensalis (assembly GCA_964017125.1). Lineage (NCBI taxonomy): Eukaryota > Metazoa > Annelida > Polychaeta > Terebellida > Flabelligeridae > Flabesymbios > Flabesymbios commensalis. The sequence goes on from OZ024911.1 coordinate 74,880,089, forward strand.
GGGCAAAGGGGGCCAGCGCATTGGGCAAAGGGGGCCACCCCCACCTTGGTACGTTTTATTATTTTGATACACAAGTGTATGTGTACATTGAAGTGAGCCTGATAAAACAGATATGAAAAACCCCTTTCATTTGATATATATGGTGACATGCTTCGTTGGACATAATACTAAGTAATATACTAAATACTTTCGTTCACTGGGATTAGTGTGTCAAATATGTACCCATTGTAAGTTAGTGGGCAAAGGGGGCCATGCTGTATGGTCTTTGTATTGAAATGGCCTGGCCCCGTTTGCCCTGGCTCCCTTCGCCCAAGGGGTAGAGGTGGGAAATTCAGTCTATTATATCCCCAAAAGTGATCTCCTGACTAAAGTAATGACTGGAAAACAAAGGCAATATAATGTACCACACAAAACAAAAGATTTTCGGAAGAAATCGTATAAATTAATCAAGAGATTCATACAAATATATAAGCTTATATTCATAAGATTGTTGTCAAAAACTCCCTGTCGTCTATTATTTCCATCTAAGATATGTATGAGATGTCTATTTATGTTTTTTGTATACATAATATGTAACATATTATGTTCATAATTCATAACATATACATAATATATAACATATTATGTTCATAATTCATAACTATGACGTCATTAATATTTCATACAACATGTCACAAGCAAAATATCATTGATGGCCGGCCCCCTTTGCCCGCCTCTCCCCTACATAGCAACGGTTGCCGAACCCCAGGCTACCAGGCTATGAACAGATGAACAGCCACAACTGGCTATCACAGAGCACGGCAGTTACTTCCACATAGACCAGTGTCAGAAATATTAGCCATAGGTCTATGGCGCGATAAGAATTATCTGCTGGCTGCGTTATGTACACCTTGACATTATATAAGGCTTCATGTTTTCTGGCAATTCGTATGCCTCCAACTGCTGAATAATAATAAGTTTCTATCAACATGTGTCTGTGCTAGTCAGATCATAGACATCCAATGATTTGAATATGGTGGCGGATCAAGATTTTTGAAAAAAAGGGAGGGGCAATGAAAAATTGGCTAGCTTCCCCCCGCTACATCAACAGCAAAAGCCCTGTTTTTTGCTGATATAGGTTTTGATTTAACACATTAAAAGCGTAGTAGGCTACTTAGTTAAATAAATAGACCTACTAGGCTACTTAGACAGGTGGCAAAATTTCACATTTTTCATGCAGGGTGGACAAAATGTTAGGGATTGTCATCCACGTTTTTGACATAGTTAATACCGTAAACTGGGGTGACTTTGGCCCACTTTTTTATTGTTTTAAATCTAGAGTGCTTATAATTATATTAATAATGTTTATAGTGAATGTAGCCATACAGATAAAGAAAACTAATCATACAAAATAAATTATAATTTGAGGTGACGATTCATTCACACTTTTTCCTTACTTTTTACAGTTAGGCCAAAGTCACACCCCCTTAGGGTGACTTTGTCTCAAGAAAATAAGTTACAACTTCGGTAACTTTAAAAAGTGATTTTAAACATTGATATAATGCTAAAAAAAACACCTGATATTTTGACGTAGGGGGCCTAATTGTTTTAAACGTGAAAATAATGTAATTTCGGGAAATTTAAATGTTCTGAACCAACTGAAGTAATGAAATTCAAAATCTGGGGAGTTTGTGATCCCAAGCTGGGGGTGACTTTGGCCGAAAAAATAATTAACTTGGGGTGGCTTTGACCCAAAATATTACACGGTTATTTTAAACAGAGATATAATGCTAAAAAAGAACGTAAAAACCATCTGACGTAAAGATTTTGAAATTTAAATACGTTAATCCCAGGGGATTTAGATGTTTTTCAGAATTTCAGGTGAAAGCTATCTAATTTTTTTTTTAATATTGGGCCAAAGTCACCCAAAAATACGCCTAAACAGATTTTTTTTAAATTTTGTGTTCATAAAATTTACTGAAATAGTTGTTGACTTGGAAAGATTGTGAGCAAGGCTGCTGAGGACATGAGATTTCATTATATAAAACACTAGTCTATAAAACACTAGCCCCAGCAGTGGCTGACCCGGAACGGGCCTATGTGGTTGACACAGGGCTGAAATCTTAGCTATATAAAACACGTGTTTTGACCTGGTGACCTTCTTGGCGATGCCTACCTCTGTACACTACACGTAGCCTAGAAGAAAAGGGCATGGTGCACACATAAACATGTGTATAGACCAACAGTAACAAAAAAATACAACTGTCATAGATAGTTATATGGGTAAAACCAAAAATTGGGGTAATTTTGTAGCATCAAAAATGGCAGTGAGGTGACCATCAAAGAGGAGGAAAACTACTTGATGGGTTTGGTGCACTGATCCCAATAGAGCATAAAAAAGTCACTGGCTGCGCTAGAATTTTTTTTTCCGCTTCAGAAACGTCATTTTAAAAAAGTTGCAACATCCACTTACTACTCCGTTACCAAATCCAAACCATTTCAAAAATGATGTTACTTTGTTTAGCTTCACATCACACTTTTAAACGTGATATCCTTATTGAAGCATAATACTGAACAATGGTACCTCAAAACTGCTAAAAATTTAAGAAATTTTGACGGGATTACCAAAAATCCTTATTTCAACTCCGTTACCAACCCAAAAAATACTCAACTCCGTTACCAAATGTTTGGCTCTACGTAAATATAAACTGTATATTTTCTTGACATAACATCGATCATAAATGGGTGCTCTATTTATATGGGGACAACGAGCCATGTTTTAAAAGACTATATCATCAATCATTATGACTGTAAAACCCATAAAATTTGACAATTCACTACTCCGTTCCCTTTTCTTGGTAACGGAGTAGAGTGGAACGGAGTAGTAAAATTAAAAGTATTCTTGGGATTATTGAAAATATATGGGCAATAATTTAAAGATATATCATACGGGTGGAAATAGTCCCCATAGCAACTGTTCTAGGCATGCAAGCATAAAACCAAATTCGTTTTTATACCCACAAGGCTAGGAACGGAGTAGTAAAAACAAAAGCATATTTTCGAACTTTTTGGTAATACCTGTTCTGAATAACTTGTCACTCAACGATATTAATTATTTCAAGGCGAAAAACTCGTATAAGGCCCTTCAGTGTGTCAAACTACACTTGATATAATTTTAGTTTATGATTATTCACTTGATGGGGCATGCTACAATGATGGTAACGGAGTAGAGTGCAGATGTGGGGACATGTATATTCATCAAAATTATATATATCAATATCAATTTTAAGTCGAATTTTGATCATTGATTAGTTTAAGTGAACAATGTCTAGCCATGAAATGTAATTGTTAGAATTATATTGTGATCTTGTATCCTACAGTGAAGCTTCAAATAGTGCATTTTTTTCTGGGGACATGCCATTTTCCACGTTTCCATGACATAGAGCTCTTATAAAACCATATATATATATTTTTTTTTTACAAATAATCTAAACATTATTAAGAAGTAATGCTTAAACGTGAAGTTGCACCATTTATTTTTAATATTATTATATTTAAATCAAAATGCGGACCTTTTAAGTCATGGGGACACTAATTTTATGTAAAGTTACCCCAATTTTTGGTTTTACCCATATCGTGAAGTCATAAAATAATAACTTTTTTTTCATTTGGGCCAAAGTCACTCCCTATAGTACAGGACGAATGGACCCATTTTCGGTGTTGAGTTGACACGTAAATTCCTAGAGATAAAAATATATCAAGGGAAAGGTTTAAGTCTCTAGTTTATGGTGGCGTATATCGTTTTTGCCGTACGTGGTCGATTTTTTTTTAAACGTACGTTTGTGACGTCATGTCGCTATGGCAATGAAGTCATTTTATGAACCAAATTGGCCAGATAAACTACGAAACAGGGGTCTTGTTCAAGCCACTGCTCGGTATTAGTATGATGCGGTGGCGATTCTTAATGTTTCAGCACATACTACGCATACCTGGCAATAGTTATATATAATCATTATGTCGTAAATTCACATTTAATGACCATAAAATTACATAAGTCTTTGATACAAGCGAATACATTGTTTTAGAAAAATAATGCACGCGAAATATTGTTGAGAATAAAGTTGTGTGTTATATCTTTATAATTCTGATTACGGAGACCCTTGTAATACATCATTGGAAAGGTATTAATCTCTACATTTGCGTGAGCTAGCGGTAGTAACGTCAAAATAATCATATGGTGAATACAGCTCTCTTTTATGACGTCATAGTTTTTCGTATTTAACAACCTTACCTTTGATTTATCCACTATTTATCACTAGGTGGATCTTCACGACTCGCCCAGCATACCCCAGTATACACAACAATGTTGCCCTTATGTTGGACCAGCGACAAAGACGGTGGGTCAACGTTAATGCAACATTGGCTGAACGTCTCCTGTTTGCTGGGTCTGTCACCCATGCCCTCTGTTCAGTGTCCCCAATATAACAAAAAAGGCCACATTTGGGTCGAAATATGTTCTAGAATGCATCATGTGAATTCTTAATTAAATTTAACTATTTCTCGAAGAGCATGCCTCAGACCCCTCTAGTAAATAAAGGAGGCTGACTGAGTATGATATATGATAGGCGCCTCCTGTCAGTCAAATCTTGGATCCGTCAATTAGTGTAAGATAGTGTTATGTATAAGACGATTTGAAGACAACAAAAACATAAATTTATTTTCAATTGGCTTTCATACAATAAATTATCTCATTACTTGTGTATGTAAGTAATAGATAAAACGGCTGCTATACTCACTCTTTTTTCGCTGTTGTGGGGGAAAATATGTGCTGAATCGTGTTATTTGAAATTTGCTGACAAGGATCTTGTTGACAAAATGAAACCAATGGATTCTGTGATAGATTAAACCAAAAAAATGAACTTAAGGAAAGAAATGGTTAATTTACGTAACCGAGGATACTAAAAGCTTTTTTTTCAGGAATTATACCGGGGCATCCACCCATATACGAATGTCTAAAAATCCTTAAAACCTACCTTGTGTTTGTTTTAAATTCAATATGGCCGCCATCACGGTAACGCCATTTTTGGTACACCTCATGCACATCATCACTTTTATAATTTGAAAATAATTCATTGTGTGTTTATCCAGGATTTGAGGTACGAGAAGGAATAATATCAGTTTTTTCCTTAATACTTATCCAAGATTATCGCCATATTGTTTGAGTGATATGAATAATATGCCGTAACTATTTCGTTCTTGAACCTAAAATGTCTTCTTGGGACTATTTTCAAGCCTATGAAGTATATATGTTATTATATTGTATTTATCAACATAAATATCAATATTTACAAAATCGTCGCCATTGTAGTTAATTCCACCATTGTGGGTGACGCTTTGGATCGTTTTAAACTGATTTTTCACTAGAAATATTGATTGAGATTTATGAAATGTACATAATTTTATCTCTAGTAAACCATTATTTATAAACTATAACACGTCTAATTTAAAAAGTAGGCAAATTTTGCATTGATTTGAAGCGGGAATTGCGTCGGCAAAGCCTGCCTCAAATAAATAAACACGCAGCGATTAATGCCAACATAATTATGACCGCATATATATATCGATTTTAATATCACTTGAGTGAAATGGGTGAAATCATAAACAGATTTAGCTACATTTTCAATATTTGCACAGAGGAAGTAAAAAAAAGATGCTGTTATTGTAACATAATAAAAATGACCTGTATACGAAAATACATTACAAATAATAAAATAAAATAGGTCTATTATAGCAGGCGCAATACAAATGTCGTCGATTTGTGTCATTCACCTGGAATTAAAGCCAATTGGACAAGAGTGCACAAAGGGTTAAAGTATAATTACAATTTTGTATAGATTAGATTGATGCTGAAGATATCGATACGCGGGGATCAACCACACGCTCTAACAAAGTTATTCTGTCACGTGTGATGTCTCTGAAAACAAAACCACATGGGTGGTAGGGCTGGAAACCATGTGTTGCTTGTTATGTGGTCACCATTCTAGGTCATTTTTTTCACATTATCAGTTTGAGTGGATTCGCTCACAAATACCATTAAATTCAGAAACCGTACAGTATTTCCAATAGTATTAATGTCCAAGCATTACCTTAGAACATGATATTAGTATGGTTATACGTTTGAAATAGGCCTTAAAGCGGATGCGTTAACATGGGATGGGGGTAAATTAACATATTGTATTTATCCTACCGATTTATTGTGACACAGTAGAGGTCCCTAACCAGAATATTGTTATTTATTAGTAAAAATGAGTTATCATGCATGTTATACACTGTTTGCACGATTTTGCGCATAAGCAGGACTCCCAACTAAATAGTTCAGTTTTTAGTCACTGTGTGGCGTGTTGCTATTGGGAAAGGTGTATTGTGACACACGTATAACATGTCGCTAAAGGTCGCTAGGCATCAATATTCCAATTGCAGTGTTTTGCGAATTTAAACTGTTGTTAGCACAGCCTGACTCCTCACATTTTAAAGTGATGAGTCACATAATACCATGTCCTAACGATATACCGCCATATTCTGACAATAAAATGCCATATTCTTACATTATACTGCCGCATCCCGACATTGTAATACACATCCTTGTCTCAACATAGTCATAGTGCCATGCACAGTGATATAATAATGACGGTAAACTGTTATATCTTGACTTTATAGTGCATATTCTGACTAGTGCATATTGTGTCATATCTAGATATTAAAATGATATTTAATGATGCCAAACATGCCTATCTTTACACTGCACCACACTGACCATACACTGCACCACATCCTGACATAAAAATGTCATTTCTTGACAACAAATGCCACATGATGACGCCATACTGCCATGTCTTTATAATTATTACAATGCTATATTGGCACATTAACATGCCAGATCGTGATGTTATAATGCCACATCCTTCTATTATGAGGCCATATTGTGCAATTAAGCTACCAAAGCTACTGATATTATAATGCTATATACTGATCTACCACATTATGAAAATACAATGTCATAGCTTGGTAATAAAATGATATAAAAAATGGTATGACCTAATGATATAAGGCCATATTATAACATTAAAGTGGTATATCCTGATATTATAATGCCATATCTGACTATATAGTGCCATCTCCTGCAATATTATTGCCATATCGAGACGTTAAAAGGCCATATAACCTGACAATATAATTCCACATACTTGACTTTATAATATCATAGACACTGTCTATTAGACAGTCAAATGTGATATCGTGACATTAAAATTGCATATATTTACATTCAAATGATGTCCCCTGACCATAAACTACCATATAATGTCATATGATGACAATATAATGCCACATCCTGACATAAAAATGTCATTTCTTGTCATGTCATGTCTTGTCATATCCAGATATTAAAATGATATTTAATGATGCCAAACATGGTATATTCTGCGCATAATTCTGAATTGCAAGACGTCAAATGCGCAACTAACACTTCTGGAGGCCAAAAATGCTAAATGATGTCATGTGTTACATACTAAATTAGAAAAGTAGAAGAATAACTGATCTGAACTATTTGTCATATTTAGATATTTACACAGGTCAACATATGCCTATAGGTATTATTAACTCGGTGTTATATATAGATTATTAGCAAAAGGTCAAGAACAAGGTCATATCATACTGTTTTCACACCCGTCCTCAAGCACTTGCACAATTTGACGTAAAAATGTACTGTTTTACACATTAATGGAAAGGGGTATGCTAAAGAAAATAGAAGATTTATATCGGTTCGGGTTGCAGGTTTGGCCTTTACAGTAACAAGCAAATATCATACCAAGGACAATCTAAGGTCATTGCAAAGGCCAATAATAGTTTTTCGTACATAAAACAAATATTACGCAATCCTGGCATTTAGTTGTCATGGAATCTAAATTATCCTCCGCAAAAGATATTTTATTCATTTTTAGCATCAATTCATTCTTGCAGCTAGGCCTATATTTTTCTTCCAATTTGGGAGGGTTGAAACTAACATTGGTCATAATATTATGGTGATGGCAAAAGGCGGCAGTACCATCTGGATCTTGCATTGCTGTTGTTAAATTCCTGGAATGTAAGTTAAGAGCAGGCCTAATGTATCCTTGTGGCACGTATGTCTGAAAAATTTACCCAACATTTAGTGTGTTTGAAGTTAAGATGACCTTAACCGTGTATGGTCTGGCCTTGAGTTACTTAGCGTTAGAGTTACTGCCCTACTACGATAAATCATATAAATTTATTGCAGAATAATTTTCATAATAGATAAATGTACGGTACATTATACAATTTGAATGAGAATTAAATGAGTTAATCTGAAATGAAAGAAAATTAAGCTGAAATGAAAGAAAATAATTATCTAAAGAGCTATTATAGCTATCATGATTGTGTAAAGTCGTTATCCATCAATTTATTTTTGTCATATAATTATGTGATATACGTTATGTTAATAACCCTATGAAAACTGTTATCGGTACCTTTAATTCAATGATACCTCAATATTACACTAACAAATACTACAAGATAGATATAGAGATGCAGTTATTTATGTAATGGTAAAACGTGTGTGAAACGTGAATCCAAAGTCGAAGCCTTTTTTAACAGTTGGGCCAGAGAACCACTCTCAGAAACACTCTAAACTTTGTTTTTAATTGAGAAAGGATAGTTCCGAAAATATAAGCAGCAATATATTATTAATTCTGACTGGTATTGTTATATCAGATAAATGAATGCAATGCACATGTATATAATGATGCTAGAAACATAAAATAAATCAAGTTACATGTTTTGGAAGTGGTGAGCATAACAGCTTAATAAGTTTTGTCATATTACATTCTTTGACTGCTAAAATTAAAACCAAAATTGTAACCTTTACGTGTTTTTTTTTGTGGCAGCATTCTTAATAATATGATTATATAACTTCATGTTCGACATGTTTGAGGTCCCGACTCGAGTGGAGGTGCAAAAATGTGATATTGACGTTTGAATCACAGATTTTTTTAAACTTCCACACTATCGTTATATATTGTCATAAAAAAAAACACATTTATTTTGCAAACCGAAGTTTACTCTGTGCCAGAATGTAATGTTAGTAACTGCCTTTGGTATTTCCTTGCATTGAAGAGAATGTTTATGTAATACATAAAAAATGGTAATTATTTAATAATATTTCAGACATTCGTTGATAATATATATCATGAGGGGGGGAGGGATAAATGGGGCGAATAAGAGAACGAATGATTGGGGTATTCGGACACTTTTTTTGCACATATAAATTATGACTAAACCGGACCAGGATAGCTTTCCGTGTACATGGTGTATTAGTGCTGTACAGATTTCTGTATTTTCAAGAGGTGACAACTGTGGCATATCTAAGGGTATGAAAATCACACGTACTGCATATTCAAGGGTCAATAAAATTACACAGCTGTATTATGTGTTCATTCGAAGGCTGCTTTGTGTGTCGAACATTGGGCCTAGATTAGTGTGCTGTGCAAAAAGAAGGTTTTCGTGTTTTTGACAGTGACAAATAGTTTGTTAAAACTTTTTGGCTATCCCGAGCATTGTGTCTATTCAGAAAGGATGTGTTATTGTCCAAATCTGTATAGCCCTATTAAATGGTATGTTTACGCCAGAAACTGTATGGGGCCTAGTTATTTTCGGCAAAATGAAATCACGCGACGGATAAAATATTATTTTATGGGCTTACATCCAGGAATAATCTGTTGTCTCAGAATAATTATTTATTTTTACATCAAAATGTACAAATTATTATACAAAGGATATACTTTATATACATTAGGCCTATATATAGTAGAGCAGTAGTCTTTCACTAAGACAGAATAGTCGCTGGCGTTAATTTTGGGAAATGACATATTGACGACACCACGGAAACATCTAAACTTGCTACATAGGCCTACTACTGCTATTTGGAAATCCTAATAAATATGTTGAATCGGTACCGCACAAAATCCTAAAGATAAATCGTAGGCCTACTGTGTGGACTCGGCTTTAGTTGCCAGTGAGTGTCTGATGATGAATCAACATTTCATGCTCTACAGACACGGTTCATCTTGATACTATAAGTGTTGTGCCACGCCTCAAAGTCTGACGTCTGAAGTCTATCCCGTAGACCCTTTAACGTAGGTATTGAAATGAAGCGGAAAGACCTCTAAACTAAGACATTTAAAATGGTTTCAAAGTGAAAATCCCCGTGATCTCTTATTTTGAATATAAATATTCCAGCGCTTCAAGGGTCAAATAGAGAAAGGGAGAAACGATAATTTATTTTAGCATGTGATTTTAGGTTTCCAGAGCTAAACACACCTTTTGGTATGATATTGCTTGGAAACATGAGTATAATATAATTATGTTACCTCGAGTATACCATGTACAGTACTGATTTCAAAAAATGGGACAGATTTTTCATCAGTGGCTGGCCTGCGTTAACCCTGGCCAGCCCGTCATTAGCCCGGGCGCAAGCCCGGCGAGACAGGCGCAGAATTGGTTGCACCCAGCGCATGAAATGGGCTCGAGCCCACACACGGTTCGGGCCAGAAAAATATACCCGCACAAATCCTACTTGGGCTTGCGCCCCAGTATACTGTGGTGCGGCTCACATGGATGCTGTGAACGATCTGTCAACTCGCCGGGATGGCCAGGCTCGCTCTGGGCGAGACAGGGCGCGCGCAGCTTGACCACATTCAGCATCATCTGAACAGCTCTGAGTTGATCTCAACGTGCAATAATTCAGTGTCCGTAGGCCTACGTGTATTCATGTAGACCTGTTGCAGCTCTCATTTCTTTTTGCTTAGCCACTTATAGTAGGGGAGCTTAATCAAATAATCGTTCACTTCGTTGCAAAAGTCTGAAATTTTTGTCACAAGCTGACATGACCTGGATATTTCAAAATCTGCCGACAGACAAGCGATTTTTTTCCTCTAGCGGCCATATTGGGCAATTTCAAAATGGCCGCCACTGTAATGCATTACGCATGCTAACTTTTTAACTGATCATCACAGAATCACATTTAATACCTCTTTTCCGAGGTATTTTATGTCGGGGATGACGATTATGACGTCAGATTCGATCAAATTTGAAAGGTCAAGGTCAAATAACAACATCAAGGTCAAAATCGTTTGAAATTTGCCTATTTCTGTTTTTCTCATTGCTCGATGTTTAAAAAGCTGAATAAATCCGTATATATCAGAATCCTGAATATTTCAGAATCTGCCGACAGACAAGCGATTTTTTTCCTCAAGCGGCCATATTGGTCAATTTTAAAATGGCCGCCACTGCAGCCTAATGCAATAATATTACGCATGCTAACTTTTTAACTAATCATCAGAGAACCACATGTAATACCTCTTTTCCAGGATATTTAAGGCCGAGGATGACGATCATGACGTCATTTTCGATCAAAAGTTGAAATGTCAAGGTCCAATAACAACATCAAGGTCAAAATCGTTTACAATGTGCCCATTACTGTTTTTCTCATTGGTCGATGTTTGAAAAGCTGACTAAATCCGTAGTTTTTAAATAATTGCATAACTTTGATAATGTTATGCGCCAGAGATCTGAAATAGCGTGTGTTATTGGTCAGGTGATGATATACAATACAATTAAATATGGCTATCCCTCTCAGTCCACTGTCCAAATATGCCACAGTAGATGGCATGAAAGTCCCCAACCACTGTATGCCCGCATATGTATTAAATTACACAATAATACTCGCCTCAAACACCTTATTGGTACATTCACCTCCTTGGCCTCAGTGAATCATTTGATCGTCTTCGTTATTGTACCCCCTGTTAATCTCGGCCGTATGGATTTGTTTATGTCAAAGATTGTGGATGGTCTGAGAAAAACAGTTTGGGTAAAGCACGTTTGTGAACTCGTAACTAAAGAGGAGATTGATAACAATGTTATGCCAACCTGGTCAGGTTATCATTCTCCGATGAAAGATTAAAGCTCCCTCAAACCTCGAGCAGAAATGGGCATTTTACCTCGCTTTCCTGAAAAATCTATGCATTTTTCTTCAATCCTTGGTGACGTCAAGTAGGTAATTTTGAAGATAAAGCTCATTTGATCTGTCGCTCTGGATGGGGTGTTGGTGATGTCTGAGGCTGGGGTGTTCACTTCTGGCAGAGCTGTATCAACGCTGGATTACCACCGTATTAAGCGCACTCTGTATGATCATCAAGTTTCATTGGTGGTCCTCTATCTCCTTCAGCAAGGAGCATACTCGACCTATTACACAGAGCCCCATGATAATACCGACTGATTTGAAGAATGATTTGACAAGCAGTCGAAGGAGGGACGTATGTTTAAGTACTGTGCACTTATTATCGAGCTGGAAATTCTCATTTGTCGTTTGTGCACTCTCTGAGAGATGGTGAAATTGTGTCGCTGGTTTTTAGCGTTTGACCACACTACACTAATTTGTCCAGATAGTTACCGGTCCATGTAAACGATTTAGTGATGTGGCTTTCTGTACATTCTGGTATTTCCGTTGTCCAACGGTCGGTCTATTCACAAATTTTATTTGGTGGCCACGGATCAGTCTCATGAACACAGCAATCGGCAGCTACAAGCTGGTGGTGGTGGCTTATCAGATCTGTATGACGATACTGATTATATTGCATTGTACATGCTACTTGTACCTGATTCGATGATATTCATTAATGAATTTGAAAGTGTACAAAACCATCGTAACTCATTAGATGTACACCACAAAAAATCTTTATAAGCTCCAGAACGACGCTTTGTCAATGACGTCGCCAGTTTCATGAGAGTACACATAGATCATGGAAATCCATTCTTGAATGCTGCTCATGTAGTAATTGGCACTGGCGATGTTATTGGAGCACGACGTTACCGTCAAAGATATTGGATGTGATCTGCATGAATAGTGTGTGCATGAAATAATACACCAAGCACAATTCCAAGAAGATAGGAATCATGATGCAAAATGCTACACTTCGAACCCAGTTATTTATGTCTCTCCAGTTCCGAAATAATGGAGATATGTGATATTTTTTCAATTATAAAATAGTTGTTTTACCATTCCTTGCTGAGCGTGGTAATATTGCTCATGCTCAGTCCATGTTCTCGCTATGGCTGGTTTAATTCTTATCGTACGTTCTGTTCGTGCAGCAACATTTAATGATTACATACACATGCATCAATTGCTCTATATGAAGAGTCAAATCACCCTCTCTGCGCATGATGAGATGAATAAGATGACACTGCCCTCCAAAGCTAATATAGGTAGTGTCATCATGCTGATAAATCAATATGACTCTGTGCTGTCCAACAGAACATGTACCATGTTAGATTTTCAGATACATTAAATGACCAAATTTAATTGCTCTCTAGACAAACCTGGGTCTCTCAAGTCAAAGTATGTTCACATGAAGCGACTGGAATGTTTTTGTGTGCTTATATGTATAGTAAGAGTTGCACTGTTGCATCTTTTAAAGAAGCAAGACATCAGCTTTTCACACAGGGCTCACGCCCCCTTGAGAACATACCTTACACAGGCAGCTCCGTTTGAGCACGTCAAGAGATCAGTCCTATTGGCTTCCTATATATGAAAGCAGGCACTCATGTCATCAGGTTGTACCAATTGGCGTCGTGTTTCATAAGTGCAGTAAAGCGGGTTTACAGTGCACCTCCATATGCAAGTGTGAGGGAGGTTGTGTGAATGATGAAACTCTGACCAGTAACTAAAAACATCATTGCACTGAAAACATTTCTACTTTTGATTGGACTAGTCATAAAAAAAAAGGTTTTATTGACCGCTTAGATGTCAACTTTGACATATTGGACATTATTGTTTCTTTATTTTTGTGTACGTTTTTTGCGGCGCGAGTTGGTTGTATGTTCGGTTGTCATTAATATACCACGAATTTGAACAGTTTGGGTCACTGCATATGTGTGCAGCAGGACTCGAACCCGGTACCCACGGGCTCTGAGTCAACCACGCTACCAATAAGCTATCAGATTTCCTCTTCTATTACTAGGGCCAAAGTCACCCCAGTTTACGGTACCTAGTGAACACATATCAGGCGGATGACAAACAAAATGTTGCTTTATTTTGATGTTAGAGCAAAACAAAATGGCCGCCATTGCGAAAAGTTAGGTATTTTTCGTATGGTTGAAAAGCAATGAAAATAAGACTTCTTACGGGCCTTTTCTATTTTAAATTACATTAATATTGACCTATAATCTGTACAGTTGATTATAAAGTGCAAAATTTAATATTTTGAAAATTTGAGAATTCTACACTTTGCGAAAAGTTACAAAATCTGAAATTCGCGAATATTCGAACACGCAAAAATACCTATGTCGTGTGTGACTAACTTTGCGACGCAAAATCCATTTCTGGCATCAATACCATAACCTTAGGTGTGTCTAATGGTAAGCATCGGTGACCTTACAACCCTTATTATATGACCTTCAAACACTATACCAAAGTAAAAAATATGACTAGTAGTTGTCATAGTGAAAATACAACTTTTACAAAAGTGGTGTAATAGTAATACATGTGATTTCTCTTTTCTGACTAGCTTTGGGCGCCGAATCCATTTCTGGTATCACTAATTTCATTCTAGGCATCAGTGACCTTACAAACCTTATTCTATGACATTAAACCTCAGTATGAAAGTCAGAAATGATCAAAAGCGGTCATAGGGAAAACACAACTTTCTCATAAGTAGTCCAATAGTTGTGTGATATATGGTTTCTGACTAACTTTGTGACGCTGAACCAATTTCTGTCATCAATAATATGATTTTAGGCATAAGTTATCGATAAAAATGAGTAGTCATCTGTCATTTTAGATGAATTTAGTGACTGTTAATCTATTTGTGCACATACAATATAATTGGAGTCGTCAGGATCTTGCAAACGCAAAATGGGCTTACATAGAATTCACAAAATGAAAATATGAATGCAATCGTTTTTTATCTGACACTTTATTCACTAAAACTAGATAACATGATAACAATTTGTTGACTCATTTAGTGGCGTGTAGACTATGTAGACCATATGTACCATCATAACGTTCCCTCGTATCGTGTTCCCCATTGAGTTGCGACGCTGGGACAGTATTAAACCAACATTTATTATATTTCGTGTGTTTTTCAGAAGTGCTTCCAGTAGGCCCTAAGTTAATTAAAACAAATTATTTGGAAAACTTTTTGGGCAAGACCTATGCTTGCGCAAACAAATATGAAGATTATTCATCAATGGCAAGGTGGTCTGCATAACCATGACATATGATGTTCCGTTCTTGTAATATAATAGACAAGAAGTATAGTCAATGTGGAGGAAACATATGCAATTGAAAACTAGTTGGGCAAAAACAAATCTTCCAAACTACACATAACAAAAAAGTTACATGTCTTTCTCATTGATGAATGGTTACAAATGTATTGATATGAGAAACGACATTCTTCACGCCAACCTAATTACTACAAGTTTAGGGCAATATCTATTCACTATTGGGGTAGGCACTACTGAGATGGTTTTTAGCGGTATCACTTTTTTGAACACCTTGGCAGCTCACTAGGGAGTCGTTGCATGCTGTGTGGCATGGTTCTAATCAACTAGTCCAGAACAACAGAAGCTGAAGCCTCCACGAGTCTGACCATACTCTTTGGGTAGATTGTCAGTACGTTGTTATTCCTCTCAAAGCCGCTGCTCTCGCATCAGAGAGCCTTCATTTTAATGATGGTATAAATATTTACTGAACACAAGTGCGGGTTTCAAAAAGGGTAAGAGCACCACAGATCAAAATATTTTGGTTTGATTGGAGACGTAAATCCATCAAGGTTTTGTATATATATAGTATTGCATGCTCAGCCTCAACTGGCGAGCCTGAAATAAGTGTTCGTCGGTTTCCACTTTGAAACTTTAAATAGGAGAGCTTCTAAATACCCATGAGCACAATCTCAAACCTTGGTTGGCGATCAGATCCAATACATCCAGGTACAATCGCACAATACAGCCGTAATCCAGTTTGGATCTGATTTATGACTAGCATAGGCCTACTCTTAGTAGGGTTTTCCTGTCATCATCCCAGTCCTTGCTGGATATAAATTGCAACAGATATAATGATTTCTATACTTCTCTCAATAATATATGTAATGTGCGGTGTACGATTTCTCTTATCCCCCTAAAAATACTGAGGACATTTTATTCAACAGGGAGTGGTTGTTCATATGGACAGTGTCCAGTGTGTAAGCTATTTTTCTTAGATAAATGTACACCCAAAGTTTTTGAGGAAGAACATACTTTCACAAGTAACTACTTGCAGGCCTGCTCATGTTGCTGGATTAGAAATAAATAGCAAAGTCGTCTACATATAAAGAATTTTAGATGCCTGCTGGTGATGCCTTGACGTGTTAAGTTTTATTGTAAATATATTTGGCGACACAATGCTTCCTTGTCGGACACCTTCCTCTTGCGAACATAGTGTTATCTTGTCTGACTTTACATTTTCTCCCTTTTTAAAAAAACTATTTGTGGCCTTTTTTGGATCAATAAATATTCCAACTGTTTGCCGGTTTTATTGCAAAACCTTCAGGAATATACTTCAAACTGTGGCGATTTTATCTTTCAGAAACCCGCAGTGGTATATAATAATGATTTATACTGAGACCACATCAACGAAGGTTTTTTGGAATCCGCTGAAGGAGTATGTCAGGACTCATGGAGGCTTCATAATATACGCTTGAATGGTTGTTGTAGACTAATTGATTATGTACCATGCCATGCAGCATGCAACAGACGTAACAACACCCTAGGGCGCTGCTAAGGTGGCATCAAAATTGTTATTACCCCACTGGAAGCGCTGCCGGAAAACACACAAAGTAGACCAATGTTGGTTTAATGCTGTCCCAGCGTCGCAGCTGAACGGCTACAGCAAGCACAATAAAGGAGAATGTGATGATGGTACGTAGGCTACATACCATGCAGTGTTCCATCAGTGTTCTATCATTGGGGGCACATAGTCATGCCCGTCGGGCACCTACTGAGACATTTCCAGTACCCCCCCCCTCACCCCCCCCCCCGCAAGTTAAAATTAAAATCACCACCTAGAAGGTAATCAGTTACTTGTGTAAACACCGCCAGTGCCGACCAATGTGAACACACCTGCACTCCATGAGGCGTTAGTTACATCATAGGTGTGAGTGCCAAGTATAATCGTTATGAAGGTGTTTAATCAGTCACAATGACCAGGGTGGGTTTGTGTTGGACGTGACAATAGTTGAAAGGGGCATGGCGCCTTTTCAATAGATGATGGGCAGCATGGCGCTCATGAAGGGCAACGTGGCGCCCATGAAAAACAGCATGGCGCAGCGCCCTGCTAAAAAGGCTAGATGAAACACTGAGAAACGATTGTATTCATATTTTCATTCTATCCACTAGCCAAGTTTGAATTTTATCTACCTCACGTTGGATTTGAAAGATCCTGAAGACTCCCATTGTAGCCTACTTTTATGCTCTCAAATAGATTCAGTCACCAAATTCACCTGAAATGACACATTACAGTAATGTTTATCGGATAATTGATGGCTAGAATGACATTATTGATACTAGCGCTACAAAGATGGTCATATCACATGTAACTATTTTACTACTAGTAAAAAACGTATTTCACTATAGAAGAAGAAGAAGAAAATAATTTATTTGACCAAAACATAATTAATTACAAATAAAGTGAAAAATACAAATAACAAATAACAGTCAGGAGACCATAGTTAAGACAAAAAAATGCCGCTACCACTATGGCCACCTTTCACACAAGAAAACATAATTTCAAGATATTCAAGTTACAAAAGGGTCAATGATTATAAAGAAAACGATATTGTACCAGTGATTCCATAATAAATATCTACAAACATGCAAAAATGTAGATTGATTTATACAGATATATTTCAAATATATAGCAAAATGATAATGAGACGGTCGTCCCAACAAAAATGTAAACTAGCTTGTCATGATATCATAATAATAATAAAATAATATTATGTCAATACAGCTTGTGCAGAGACAAAAGGCAGCAACTGCACACTTGTAAAGTGAGCGGATGCTGCCCTTTGGCTCAACAAGGAAGAATGAAACAAAGCACTTTACTCAGCTCCAATGTAAACAAAAGGTCGGCAGACCCGACCCTTTGGTACCATCAGAGCGAAAAAGGAAATTATGAAAGAGTAAAATGAAATATGGTTTAACATGCTAAATAACATTAAAATCAATTTTGATTCAACATGTTACATATATAACAGTGATTTATATTACATACAGTATTATATTTACTAATACAGAATTTTTTAATGTATTCAGTGAAACCAGTCATACTGTGCTTTATTTAATATTATTAAAGGTGTATTGTTAATGACAATGGGTAATTGATATCTAATGCATTTACGTGAGAATTCGTGTTTAACTATGGAGTTTCGCAAATTAGTGCATCCTCTAGTATTGTAATTGTGAGTTTCTAAACCAGTTTGGAAAGTAAAATTTTAAAAATACACAGGAAGACAATTATTTGTATATTTAAAATAAAATTTTAGCCGTTGAACATAATGTAGGTCATATATTTTTAATACGTTAAGCTTCTTAAATATGGGATCAGTATGAGAAAAGAAATGACTTTTGTCTATTATTCGAATAGCCTTTTTTTGCAATTTGTGGATACGCTTAGAGTCGTGTCCCCATGCCAGTAAACAATAATTAAGATGCGGGAGGATAAGAGAATTGTAAATTGTTAGGAGTGTTGTTTGAGGGAGCTGGTATTTTAATTTATTAATTATTCCTATAGTTTTTGAAATTATTTTTGCTACTTTGGTCACATGACTTTTCCAAATTAGATGTTTGTGCAAAATTAGTCCTAGAAAAGCAAATTGTTCAACACACTCAATTTTTTCATTGTTTATTTCTATCTTTGGAATTTCTAAGCGTTTTTTGGGCTGATAAAATAACATAAATTTAGATTTCTGTGTATTTAAAGTAAGTTTGTTTGCCCTTAACCATAGCCTAATTTTGTCCAATTCGTTATTCAACATTTTTATGTTTACTTTTGTGTTATTTTTAAAATAGAAGTCACTTAAATTGGCTGAAAGTGTGGTGTCATCTGCGTAAATAATAGTTTTAAAAATAGTGCTAGCAAAAGGTATATCATTCATATAGATTATGAATAAAAGCGGACCTGAAATCGATCCTTGTGGGACTCCAGTTAAAATATTTGTGAAGGCTGATCTAATATTATTTATTTCGACGCATTGTTTTCGATTTTTTAAGTAATTTTCGATTAAGTTCAGTGAGCTACCTTGGATACCGTAAAATTTAAGTTTGTCTAGTAAAATTGTATGGTTTAATGTATCAAATGCTTTGGATAAGTCCAAATATATGGTTATCGGTATATTGCCTTTTTCCATTCTACTTGTAATAGTGTCGATGATGTCAAGGGCAGCCAATTCAGTAGAATGTTTACTACGAAAGCCGTATTGTCCTTCATAATAAATATTGTTTAATGTAAAATAGTTATTTATTTGGTTGAAAATTACTCGTTCAAATATCTTTGACAGTGCTGGTAAAAGAGATATTGGTCGATAATTATTTATAGAGGTAGGATCACCTTTTTTGAAAAGAGGAATGACTTTTGCTAATTTAAGATTGTCTGGGAAAATGCCTGTGGCTAGTGATTGGTTCACTGTTGTTGTCACAGCTTTTATTAAATCGAATTTAACAGATTTTATTAAGAAAGTTGATATATCGTCTACACCTGTACTGTTTTTGTGAGGAATATTATCAAAAATTTTGGAAATGGCGTCTTCGTTAACTAGTTGAAATGAAAATAATTTGGAAGTTGGGCTCTTCAAATATTTTTTATGTGAATCTGGTTCAACATCGTTGAGTTTTGATGCCAGAGTGTGACCAATGTTGACAAAATACTGATTAAAGTGATTCACAATGGTTTGAGTCTTACTAGTTATATTATTATCTATTAACATTTTGTCGGGCGAAATTGTCTTTTTTGTACTTAAAATATTTTTTATAGCTGACCATGTTTTTTTAATGTTAAATGCGTGTTTAGTAAAGAGAGAATGGTAATAAGTTTTCTTCGCGATGAAAATACTTCTTTTTAAGATAACGTTAAGCGTACGGAGATTTATTTTTCTTTGCTCATAGTCAAGCGAGTTAGTAGGAGTGTTTTTAAGATTTCGGTATAATGTGTCACGTCTTTTAATTGATTTTATAATTCCAGCTGTGATCCACTCTGATTTTGCGTGTTTAAATTTATTAAATTTTACTTTCTTGCGGGATAAGTTGTTTTGTTTTGCTTTAGTTAAAACGTTCTCAATTATACGATAATTTGTATTGGGGTCTGAAGTTAAATCTGCACTAATTTTTTCTTTCAGATTTGCTGATCTTATTTCGGTTTTGAAATTATTTAGAGAATCAGATGAAATGTTATTTACATAGATGTATTTATTAACCGGTGTTTGAGTATGATTAATGTTTATGGAAAGTAGATAGGGAAAATGATCTGATATGTTACTAGTTAATATGCAGGCTGATGTATCTATGAGATTGTAAGTTAGCTTACAAAAGAAATTGTCTATGAGTGAACCTG
This sequence comes from Flabesymbios commensalis, assembly GCA_964017125.1. NCBI lineage: Eukaryota > Metazoa > Annelida > Polychaeta > Terebellida > Flabelligeridae > Flabesymbios > Flabesymbios commensalis. The sequence goes on from OZ024911.1 coordinate 74,900,781, forward strand.
ACTTCTCGGATAATCTCGTTGGAAGAGTGATATGGGGGTAAAAACTATGTGATGTTATGGTGTCAAAAAATTCATTAAAAATAGGTTTTTGGTTTACTTTAAGTAAGTTTATATTAAAGTCACCTGTTAGAACTATTTCGCATTTGTTATTATCTAATTTATTGAAAATAGGGACTAATTCATTTATGAAGGATTGGTAGTTCTCATTTCTTTCGCGTGGGGGCCTGTATACGTTTCCTAGAATAATTTTTTCGTTTAAATTTTCTATTTCAATAAAGAGACCTTCCCAAGTAGTGTTTTTTTTGTATAAAGGTAATAATTTGTGTTTATAAAGTTCATTTAAGTATATAGCTAGACCTCCATGAGAGGTGCATATTGATCCCTGTGAAATCATTGTATAGCCAGGAATTTGTATTAATCTTAGATCTGAATCGTCGGACAGCCAGGTTTCTTGGAAACAAATAGCGCTAAATTCAAATTGGTGCTGTTTTAATTCATTTAATAATATCTGTAATTGGTCAAATTTGGCGTGTATGGATTGAATATTAAGACTTAAAATAGTGAAATGTTTTCTTCGTTCTATACAAAAAGATATGAATTCATTATTATTAACGTAAGGAGAGTGCTTAATAATGTTAAAATCTTCTATTTTACTTTCATCGCGATCATTTTTATTTACTAGATTTAAGACTTGATTTAAGGAGTTATTGTTGACTCCTCCATACTTCCTTAATATATATTCTTCAGTTGACATGGTAAAATTTAAAAAAATATAATACTAGTGACAAGCTATGCAATCTATTCATGTAATGTAGATAAATATGTGTGCTCATAGGTACAACAACTGTTAACATGATTAACAAGGTTGGGACAACAGAAAAGCTAGAAAAAATGGAACAAATAATTGAAAGATTAGAAAAATAAAAACATAAAAAAGAAGCTGGGAAAAAGTGAAGTGTGCAGAACATGTCAGTGGATCAAATATGGACCACTGACGTGTGTCGTGTGCCAGAATGTGTATTAACATTATCGAATCAATATATTTACAATCAAATATAGTGTTTATAAGTTACATTGAGTTTCATTGAGAAGTTAATTACATGAGCTAAACGAGTCAACAAACTACAATCAATACAAAAACTTATTATTATAGTGTAAAAAATATATGCACATTAATTTATCAATGGGAGTTCACAGTATATACAGTTCAAATAAATGTACAACAGAGAGGGCATACGGTTCTGGACGATGGTGTGAGCTGAGTGAGACATTCATGGGTGTCAGAGAGCATTGGTGAGGGTGGGGAGAGATACAGGTGTACATAAACCCTGTACATGAGTAACCAGGTAACCACGTAACAAGCTGATTGGGTTGAAACGTCCCCGGCTGAACAAACAGTCAACTCACACCCCCCCCCCCTTCGTCGAGAAGGGGAAGGGAGAGTTAACGCTTTAACCACAAGATTAGAATATACTGATATATGGAAATGAGAACACAAAAACAGCAATTACCTGACATTGGTTGGAAAATTAATAAGAAACTGCTACATCTTGGCGGTAAAAATATAATTGGAGAAGTGGATATTAAGGCAGGAAAGACTAATTTCAATCAAATTAAACAGGATGCATTGTTATTTTAAACTGTGAGAATAGTCTAACCTTATTAAAATCAGTGGTGTATCTCAACAACAAATAGTAAGGAAAACAACATTTTAACATTTTGAGCAACAAAATTATAAGACATGTAAATACAGAATTAAGACTACGTTTATAAATTCCGAAGCATTATTTTTCTACGTTTAGAAATTCCGAAGCATTATTTTTTATGATATTGGGATATTTAAAGTCATTGCAATCAAAATGCTCATTTATTCGAGTGTTTTACAATGATGTTAAAATCGTCACATTGACATGGTTCGTAAGGTTTACGAAATAAGCAAGATAGTTTATCAATGCACAGGTGATTTAACATGGTTAAGCAAGAACCTAGGCCAGGGCGTAATTTACACAAAATGAAGCTTTTTACAAACAATAATTGTTAAGTATGTTTATATATAAATATACAATCCTATACCACTATAACGGATTGTGATCATGTTTTGAACTTCATGTGGCCTATAATTGTAACTAGAGGTCCAGAAGTGGGTTCCACGCCCCAACAAAAGTCAGAAATGACATATCACACTTGAATATCGGATTAGGGCCTACTAGGTAAAAATCTATTTTTGTCAAAATATTCGCTGGCGGCCAGCTTGGATTGTTGCCGTTTTTTGCCAAACGCGACATAGGATTCATGTGAAATTTTAGGAGAGCGACATAAATTTGTACCCCACACTCAGTATATACGTCTACTTCTGATGAGTTGACGGCGGCCATTTTGAATTTCCAGTGATAATTAAAAAAGCTCAAAAGTGCCAGTCTGGCATGCTTGCTCAAATCAATCGAGACGTAGGCCTATCATGCATCAATAATCCGCAAAAAAATTTGCTTATAGGCTACCCATTTGCAAGGTTCCACCCTCGGCGACTCGACTATAGATAGGGCTGAAAATGACCGCCATTTTGTTTTTGCGGTATTTCTGTAATAAACGATTAATTTTTTTGTCATCCACTTAAAATGTGTTTACTATAGGTAGTACATAATGGCTGATGTGATCACCAACCCCTAACATTCCGTCCATACCGCACTGCTTATTTAGCCCCTTTTGAGATTTTGCCACCTGTCTTAGCATGCCTAGGTATACCTGATTGTATTCATTCACGACGTCAATGCTTTCTTCTGCAAATAGGGGTGAAAGCACCAAATTTGACACAGTGGTCCATTATAACCTACTGAAAAATATTAGCTATAGAGCCAAGCCGAACATTTATTATGTCGGCGACACTCGGCCATTTTCCAAAATAGCCGCCAATAAACCTTATATTATTGTAATAAATACAGCAAAAAATGCATAAATATCGTTAAAGAAGAAAATCTATTACATTTTATGTAATAAAAACTGTATTGTGATAAATATACATACATAGGTTTGTACATTTATATGAATTATGTATAATAACTATAATATACATATGCATGACATGGTCGACTCGTCATTTGGTGCTTATGCACAGCTATAATGCAAACTAATTTGATCCAATCATAACCATGCTAACAGGCCAGTGGTCTATAAAAAGTATATGATATGGATTTTGTCAACGAATTTTGACAACTTAATCGATCTACACAATTTACTTTTTTAGAATGAACCTATGTTTATTATCCCTTTGCAGCTTCTTGAAACCGTGAATATGTACGATACTACTAGCCTGTATTATCGATGCCATTCACAATATTGTTTTTTTTCCTTTTTTTTTGCATATATACGGCTTGAAATTATATATGATGGTTATGTATAGCACAGTTTATGTCATTGCTATAACGTGATCGAATGTATATGCATTGTTATGCAACCATCAGTGTACAGTGAAATCCAGCATTATTTGCATAACAAGAACACAAACGTAGGATATATGAGAGTTTTAAAAACATATCGTCTGCTTCATCAGACTGGAAACTTGATATTGTTGTTCTTAACAATCAAATTCATTACAAATGATGAGGATTGATTACATTTAGCACAACATTTTGTTTGGCTTTACACTTTAGTGGTACTATTGAGAATGTCACGGTCAAAGTTATTAAATTAACATTCGATTTTTTATGTGGAAAAATATTCATGCGCGCGGCCTCAAGTTGAAAGATAAGTCACCAGAAAAAAACAGCACAGAAATTCAATTGTGAAATTAAAGATATATTACTTCATGAAGAAAACAATAAGGGAATTGTGAAATATCGATGTATTAATGAAGTGTACTGACAACAAAATAACTCAAGAATATAGGCCTACAAGAAGTTGTATATTATGTACCAATGAAACGATACACATGCGTATTTATGCATATGCACATTCTCACAGTTTCACTATTTTATCTGTCTCGATATGCAGCAATTAAACAACTTCATTAAGAAATGATACTTAAATTATAACATAAAGCGGTGACAACTTGTAAACATAGAATAGTTGATATAGTGGCAGGCTAGAATTGTAAAAATCAGAAAAACTTCACTAGCTGAAAGTTGAGTATATGTGATTTGTGTCCCACTCTATTCCAAGAAGAGTATTGTCCATCAACGTGATTGGCAGTAACTGATTCTTTTTCAACCTTTACAACCACATTACTCAATTGCCCTCTTACAGCCTTATTTCCAAGATCCACTTTTACCTTTTACATCTACTCCTTCCACTTTCGCTTCTATGGCTACAGGCCCCATTTACATCCACATTCGCCAGTTCCTCTTCTACATCCACTTTCGACAGGTCCCCCTCTACTACAGTCCCCTACACAACCATATCTCCTAGGTCGACATTCATAGCCACATATCACATATTCCCTTCTACAGCCACAATCCACAAGCTTCTTTCTGTCATCTCTAGAACCACACTCCCCAGATAATCATATACAGCCACATTCCCCAGACTACTTGATCAATACCCGTTTCAGAAAAAGTCACACTTAGAAATTTACAGCCACATTTCCTAAGCCTCTTACTACTGTCATATTTTAGGGTCATTTCTACAGCCACACCCATGATAAGATATCACTCTACAGCCATATTTCCCATGTCCCCATATACAGATCCATTTCCCAGTTCTCTTCTACATGTACATTTTCAATGTTCCTTTCCAGTGTCATTTGCTGGTACCTCTCGACAGTCCTTTCAGCAGGTACCTTCCAAAGACACTTCCCTATATTTACGTCTAAGGCTACATTTTCAATGTCTACAGTCAAATTCCCAAGTTTTCTTCTATTGCCACATTCCTCTAGTCATTTCTACACTCACATTCCACAGTTCCACCTCTATTGCCATATTCCTTGGTATCCTCTCTGGTAATATTTCCCAGGTCCATCTATGGACACCGTCTCCATGTATTCGATTTCTACAGCCAAGTCCTTTATAGACACCTAAGCTTGTCCATGTCCTCCCTACATCCAGGTCCATCTATAGGTCCATCTATAATCTCCAGGTTTTCTCAACGTCCAGGTCCATCTATAGGTACCTTCTCCAGGTATTCCTTACAGACAGGTATATGCATAGGTACCTTCTTCACATTTTCCACAGTTCTTTCATCCGCTTATCACTTTATGGTGCTCTGTAGTAAGTCACATTGTTGACGGAATTCAATACGTTCACAAAATTAGTCACTGTCAAGGCATGTTTTTCTGATAGATTCATGAGATGGCAAAATTAGATTTCTTTTTAACATTAATTGCCAAATATTGTTCACTCTACCACAAGCGACTATCGTTCATACGTTTTATATTATCAATGAGTAGATATTGCTAAGTCTATCATCTTATCAAGGAGAGGATAATTGACAAGACAATAATAAAATGAAGATATTACAAGTAATTTTGGGATATACAATTATTATGAGGCAGCTTGACGCAAAATAATAATTATCAGTCTAAAATGAGTCGACTAGGCTTGTCACGTAAACTGGTAGTGTATAAAATGTTATTTCTCTAGTTAGACGCACCACTCACCGGTAGGGCGGGGGCTCTGGTGTAGTGGTTAAAGCTGCCTGCTTGGAAAGTCGCTGGTTTGAACCCCACTATGGCCTTCAGGTCTCAAAGAAACAAAATGTTTCTTCCCCGCTCACTCGTAATGATTCAATATTGCGGGGAACCTCCGTGACCCATCTTCCCTAACAAGTTTTCTTAACCACGAGCCCGCAGGACGATACCTTGCTCGATCGAGTCCAGCGTCCAACTATTTTAAATAGCGTGATACCTTGAATGTTGAACACCAATCAGACAGCGCTTGACAGCTGCCTGAGAGCAAAGCTTGCTTGTTTCCGTTGATATGATGGATATAGAAAAGGTCAGAATCTCACGCTGAAGTGTTCTAAACTCCGTGATGGCGCCACTATGTAATGACTGGTCGCCATGACGGAGTTCCGTGCACATCACGGGAAAAAATTGTGAGATTCCCAACTTGTCTATATAATACATCCAGCAACGGAAACAGGTGACTGTGCCTGAGAGCTGAACACGAGGTCAATTCTTAGTAACCCTTAAGTAAATCTGAAACATCCAATGAGGTTTAAATCTCAGACACACCCCAAGGTGCCCACATAGACAGATATAATACTCGATACGGCCAGGCTCATGCAGTAGCACTCGCGCGAGACTGGCCAAGGGAAGATGTCGTGACCGAGAGGTAGCGTGCTCGGCCTCAGACCACCAGGGCTCGAATTGCGAATCCTGTGTCTGGAGGGCAGTTTAATCTCATTCATCTACCCATCCTCAGGAGGTCATCATTATTATTATTATTATTATTATGACAGCTCTTAAAAACAACGCACGACTCCAGCACTGCTGATCAAGGCGCTTACATAAAAGTAATACTTGTAAAATGATTAAAATATTCAGCTAAAATAGTATAATTTAAAAAGATATGTCTTAAGATTCTTTTTAAAACTGTTCAGCGATGTAACATTTCTCAAATTTAAAGGGAGGGCATTCCAGAGTTTTGGGCCATTCACACTGAATGCTGCTCCAGTACCAAGTCTCCTGGTACGGGGAACCATGAGTTGCAATTGGTCATCAAATTGTCTCAGTCGGACTGGTCTTTCCTTCATCTCAAGCATTTGAGTTAAATATGATGGTGAATGACCTTTAATAGACTTGTAGATATATAACATAAGTTTATATGATATTCTGAAGTTCACGGGGAGCCAGTGAAGGTCTTGAAGAATTGGCGTAATGTGATCTTTAAGTTTGATTCCACTGATCATCCTGGCCGCCCAGTTTTGAATTCGCTGGAGGCGTTGCAACTGATGTGCTGTGATGCCGCTCAGCAACGCATTACAGTAATCCAGGTTGGACAAGACAAGTGCTGTTACTATGCCCTGAAGTACATCACGTGGAAGAAAACGCCTGATGCTGCCGATGCGCCTGAGGTGAAATGTACACTTTTTACATAATGCATTGACCTGACTCTCGCTGGTATTTCCTCTGTCCATGAATACACCTAGATTTCGAACTGATGCACTCGGCTTCACGTCCGCGTCACCCACTTTGATACAGAATTCACCATACTTGGCAAGATTATGTTTTGACTGAACTAAAATATATTCTGTTTTGGATGGATTTAATTTAAGTGTGTTTATTAACATCCATGCACTGACTTCTGCGATGCACTTCTCTATTTGAGAAATTGCGCGTTCTCTATCTCCTGGTTTGGATGGATCAAAGAAAACATAGATTTGCAAATCGTCAGCAAATTTATGATATCGTACTTTATGTTTTCTCAGAATGGCCTCAATCGGAGCTGTGTATAGACTGAATAGTAAGGGACCCAGAACAGATCCTTGAGGAACACCATACTGCAACTTGATCCATTTAGATGATGTTCCCTTCACTTTAACTTGAAAATAACGGTCTATCATATAAGACCGGAACCAGTCTAGTGCACTTCCCGTCACGCCAAAGTGATCTTGGAGCGTATGTATCAAGGTATCGACTTCAACGGTATCAAACGCTGCTGACAGGTCCAGTAGTACTAACATAGCAGACTGCTCAGTGTCAATAGCCATGGTGATGTCATTCCGAACTTTCATTAATGCTGTCTCTGTGCTATGCTTGGCCCTGTAAGCCGATTGGAATTCTTCCTGTAATTGGTTGTTATCCAGATGTTCAATCAGTCTTTTTGCTGCAATTTTTTCGACCACCTTTGAAACAAAGGGCAGGTTTGATACAGGTCTATAGTTCTGTAGACAATTCCTGTCACATCCTGCCTTCTTTAGAATAGGTGAAACCACGGCTCTTTTCAAAGCACTTGGGAAAACACCTGTGGAGAAAGAGGTGTTGACAAGTTTCGTAATTGTATCCAAATGTACAGGCAGAGTCAATTTCAGAATATCAGTTGGCAATGAATCTAGTGCACAGGATTTGGGTTTACATGCCTGATTATTTTGCTTACCTCTTCTACAGAGGCCTCAGTCAATGAAGACAGAGCGGCTTTCTGGACAGTAGTGGGAGTGGTAATATTCAGCTGTGGTGTTACTGAATCTATAGCCTTACGAATTTTTGTAATTTTTTCATCGAAAAATACAGCAAATTGATCACTTAGCGCACCGTCTGGTGGATCATCCGGTAGATTATCGCCTGAAGTACTTAAAATATTTGACATCACCTTAAACGCCGTCCCTTGGTCCGCACCAGTAAGTTTTTCTTTGTAGTATTCAATTTTTGCCTATATAACTCTCAATAATTGTATCCGCATCACTGTCTGTTTCCTTGTTTATGTTTACCATCAGATAATTTTTTAGTGTTGAAATGTCAATGTCACGAAAATTTCGTGATGGTGACAACTGAATATATTGAAGTCAATTGAATAATGATCAGAGATATGACGGTTGACAATATGGACATCTCTTACTGTATCTTCACCTTGCCGGGTGATGTCAAGGTCAAGGGTATGACCCCTTTGTGTGTTACACCCACAACATTTTGTTCTAGTTCATGTTGATCAAGGATCTGTGCAAATTCAGTGACTCCCTCTCTTTTACTATTATCTACATGGATGTTAAAATCACCATGGGCCAGTTTAGCCTATATGTGCACAAAGGTGGCCTAAAACCGCATTCATTTCATTTTTTACGCATCACCGGTATTAAAAAAAACATGACTGTGTAAATCGATTTCACCAGAACTTAAATGTCATAATGATTAAATGAAAAATGCAAGGTTCAATAACTAGTGAAGAAATATTGTTTAAAATAAAACAAAATACCATTATTACCTTTATTTGTCAATGTATCGCAATAAATGATTTGTCAATGCGTATTCATTGCCGCCTATATAGCTTGTGAGCGTGATTTTAAATATGTCAACCTTTCAGTTTCTATGCAACTTAACACATGACTACATACATGGTAAACATTAAAATAAAACTTTTTATTTTATTCCTAAATTGTATATTTTATAAGTTGTTACAACATAGGGCCTACTAAGACCCGCACCATTATTGACATTGCGGCTATTAAAAAAAATCATTTATATTCATCACCAGAATTTTACTTTATTTTGTGTAATTGTCGCGCTTTTATAGATTCAAAGTGTTAATAATTATGCAGTCATATGGCGGCCATTTTGAAAAACACCTTATATTCGCTATTAGACTTTAAAAAAATGTGATTCCTTGATTCTGACAGCTTTTGTAAAACAAAACTGGAGAACATTTTGTGTTCTTGTAGGGAATTGCATACATTCAAATTGAAAATAATTTGCCAGTCAAATGGCGGCCATTTTGAAAACAATCCCCTATATTCGTTACTAGAAATTTACAAAATATGATTGTGTTACTCCGACAGATTTTGTAAAACAAACCTGGAGAACATTTTGCTTAATTGTTATTAAGATACAAGTCTTCCAAAGATTTAAGAACAAGGTTGTGGTTCACAGTGTACAAATCTTTTAAAGCCAGCTTGTTCTGCTGCCATCATTCCGACAGTTTTATTATTTTACTTAATTACTTTTTAACTTCTTGAGTAGTGCCAGCATCATATATGTGATTAAGGAAAGAATCTGAATCAAAAGAGTCATTTGCTAGTGCCTGTATCCGAGTTTGTTACATTACCAGATGTTAATTTAGCATAATTTAGCTTCGTTCAAATTTCTTTCAATGTGTGAGACATCCGTTGTACATACATTTTCAGTAAACAATTCAGTTTGGTGAAACACACTGTACTTCAGTTTATGATGAAATGTTGGTAAATTTATTTAGTAATAAATTATGTAACTAGAATTATATCACAAAGAAGCGGGATTAATTATATTAACAATGATTGCTACCAGATTAATCGGTTTAAATTTATTTCGCCTTTGCAAGAATGCATACATACTTATAGCTCATACACACGTATTGTTGTTATAAATGTATATGCCAGAATTAGCATAGTTGAAAAATTACAATGAATTATTCGATTGATGACATTTGTTCCACTGTTATTTTAACTGTATGTTTTAATCCAGCGCTAGGGCTCAGTATACCTTTTTGTTTGAATTATTTTTGTATGAAACACGAATCACATTTTGTGAAAAATTATCAACTAATATATTTAATAAATCTAAATTAATCAATCTAATTTGTTTTGTTTTTCAAATATCACCCGATTATAAAGGGAAGATGTGGTTATCTTTCGTGTTTGACATTTCAGCTCTGCTGTTAGGAAATCAAGCTATGTCAATGCGGAAAATCAAAGTTAGGAGGCGATACAAAGGCAGTAACGTTATTTCTAGCGGCGTATGTGAAGTCAGCTTCAGAAAAATGTGGTATGTATTATCATTGATTATATTCTAATATTTAGTATAATATGGCTCTAATCTATTCCCACCGGTGAGTGAGTGAGTGAGTGAGTGAGTGAGTGAGTGAATGAGTGAGTGAGTGAGTGAGTGAGTCAGTTAGTGAGTTAGTGAGTGACTGATAAGTGAGTGAGTGAGTGAGTGAGTGAGTGAGTGAGTGAGTGAGTGAGTGAGTGAGTGAGTGAGTGAGTGAGTGAGTGAGTGAGTGAGTGAGTGAGTGAGTGAGTGAGTGAGTGAGTGAGTGAGTGAGTGAGTGAGTGAGTGAGTGAGTGAGTGAGTGAGTGAGTGAGTGAGTGAGTGAGTGATTGAATTGAGTCAGCCAGTCAGTCAATTCTATAATTCACACTAACGTAACACCGCTTTTGCGTAATCAGGTTCACTATGTATTTTCGTTCCAAATTTATGGAATTTATTTAGAGAAATGCTTAAAAAATCACATATATATTGCCAATGAAGGTATGCAATTTTAACAACGGATTTCTTGGGTCTGAAAATGTATGATTAGAATTTTAAATTAGTATTAGAATTTTAAATTAGTATTTCTAACTGTATTAGAAATGTACTATTTTATGCCGGCCATTTTGCAAATTCAAAATAGAGGCCATACGGCCATATATGCAAATATTTAGTATTCCTGGTATTATAAACTTTACAAAAATGTTTTGGTTCACTACTCTCCACACATTTTGAACGAAATTATTTTCTTTGACATATAGTGCACCTGAATAGCAGTACAATAATTATTATGGAAATGTCACACTATGGAAAAGGCAACAATAACTTGTATTTATGTCGTTTACATTCACGATGACGCAGTGCAATTAATTTAATTTTGTAATGATCTCGGATTGGGTCAGATCCTTCAGAGAATAACATTTTTTACAGTGACCTTGACGTCATTAAGCATTTATTATTATTAAATGCGCATTCCTCTCATTAATGTGTCACATGTTTACAGAGGTGGAGCCTTTGGCCTTTCGCCCTCTCGAAGGTACAGATCAATCACCTAATGGTATGACAATTAAAACACGATTACAATGCATCACAGCTATGCCGGAATATAAAGAGTACAGTGCTGAGGTGAGACAAATTAGACCATTAGAACATGTCAACTTCATATAACCTGCATGAATGGACCAATTTACAGTTTTGATCCACCGTGTTTATCCACATTTATTTTTATTTTTTTTAATTAACCTTTCTGTGCAAGTGGGGCTTTTAAACGTTTCTTGACTGATTTAAAACAACACAATTATACTGTCCATGAATGATGAAATATGCAGATCCCAAACGTGGGAGTATTTTCCATCCATTTGAAGCTGCTATAAAAACTGCATGGAGGAATGCCGAACATAAAGAGACATTTCAAAATCTTTTTCATGTATGCACTTTTAATCAACCTTTACTTGTCTATTAAAGTAAACATAATTTATGTATTGGTGCAAAAGTAATTCCAGGTTATCTTGCTTGATTGTGCTTTACGTCATGCAGCTTAGATATGAAATTATAATATTTCAAATAACGTTCGTGATAAAACCTACAATTTCTGTAACTAATGATTAAACATTCCAGTAACACAGGGTACATGCAACGAAAAGACTGAATATCATTGACGGCTTTTTCGTTCTTGATGTGTTTGGATTGGTTAGCTTGTTTGTTGGTTTGTTGGTTGATACATTCATTCATGTATTAATTTATTGATTGATTTGTTTGTTTGATATGTTTGATATTGCTGTTTATCCATTCATGAAGAATTGATTTAATTAAGTCAGCTAGAAGTTCTACGGTTTCAGTCAATGCCAGCATATTACAGTGCAACAACTTTTATTTGGATATTAATTTTAACTATTAGTCATTTGACAGTCCCGTTTTTATATTTAATAATAATATTAATGTATTTATGCAGGAATTGAGATTTAGAATTTACTCCAAGAAAAAAGACATTTTGAGTAAGAAAGCTGTTACAAGCAAACCGAATTTTGGCAAGTCTGAAGAAGGTAAGATCAGACGATGGTGCTTGATTAACCAAGAAATAAGGATGCCTATTATTATTGGTGACAGCGAAACACATTTAATGTTGTTACATGATACTTTTAAGCTTCAGTAAAACAGCAATTTCAACAAATGACTGAAATGAGATAGATCTAGAAGCATAATAAGCATGATAAATACACAATCCGCGAAGAAAAGACAAATTGTAACCAATATGCGATGTATTTTTGTAGATTCAAATGACGCTACATCAGTGACGAAAAAGCCAAACAGACTAGGTCTACGGATGATCTGCAATCATTCTAAAGACGCAGAGAAATACCGCAAATGCATCAGTTGTGGTCATTATTCCTCTACAACGTGTACAGAAAATCCTCTGGACAAAAACGAAAGCAATCTTGTTTCAACTTGCCCTGTTTGTCATAGTTCGTCAACTGTAGTTGTTGATGACAGTGTTGATGATTTAAAGTTAAATGATTGGTTTTCTGATCTTAAATCTTTGTCACTGAATGATGATTCTGATGATGATGATATCAAGATATGTTGTAGTACAGATGGATGTTTAGAGAAGGTAGTTGTGAATACATGTGTGACTGGTTGTGGTGATCTCTGCGCTCAATGTACACAGACTCATTCTGAATGTGCTATTACCGCTAAGCATGATGTCAGCCCAATCAAAAGGGACATTGAAAAAATAACAAACACAAAGCCTTGCGCAAATCACCGAGACCAGAAAGCTAATCTTTTCTGTGAAGATTGTTTGATTTCAGTGTGCACACTATGTCTCACCTCCACACATTCTCGACATCAGTGTACTGGATTGGATACGAAACTGAGCTCTTTGCATCAAGATCTTGACAAAGTACAAGAAAAAGTGCAAATGACAATGGAAGAACTCGAGGAAAAGAAAGTGTCTGTAGGTAGAATTACTACGGAAGCTAGGAAAAATATAGATACCGTAAAAGAACAAGTGAGGTTGGCTTACAGGCAGATTCACTGTCGTCTAGAAGAAGAAGAAAAGACAAAATTATTGGAGCTGGAAATGATTTATACTAAGGTGGAAGAACAAATATCTCTGATAAAGCTAAAACAGAAACAAGTTGAGGAAGAGTTGCATTCCATTAATTCCTGTGCAACATATGTGAAAAAGAAAAGTGAAATGAACAATTTGTGTATAAATGTCAACAAGTTGAAACATAAATTAAAGGAAGAGCTTTTGCCGAACATAAAATGGGAATGTTCTATAGGAGAGGGTGATGCAAGCCAGGGAAATGCTACGACTAAAGAACCTAATCAAATCGAAAATAGAGCAATGCTCATTCTCACGGAGACAGAGTTGAATCATCAAGCGAATCATCTGGCTCATTTACAAAGTGGTCATGTGGCAATTCTGTCAGATAATACTGTACATCTGTATCACGAAAACGGAAAATTTAGGCAAATCCTTGAAACAGAAGCTTTTTCGAGTTGTGCTGGTATGTGTGCTGTAACTACAGTTCTCCTTGGTCAGTTACAAGCTGAATTTATAGTAACGATACATAGTTCCAATTTCAATTATTACTTGGGTTGTTGTCGTATCGAACAAAAAGATGATAATATTAAGCATTCAAATCAAGATAATTTCCCTATTCCATATAACGCATCTTCTATTCGAATGAATGAAGGGAACACTTTTATGGTGTGCGACCCTCTTTATAGCAAAATTCACCTTTATGCAGTGTACTTCAACTCTATTCAACAAGTTAGACAGATACAGCTGCCTAAGCATATAGATCCTGTTGATGCCATCGGAGACAGTTTAGGTTTTTACCTTGTCAGAAATGGAAGCACAGATCAGTTCTTCTGGGTGAACAGTTCGGGTGATATTACTCGTAGTTTTTCTGATCCGTCCCTCACGTTTATGACTGATATTCAGACCAGTGTCTGTGGCGGGTTACTGGTCACTCATGAACATCACAGATATATATCACTGCTAAAACAAGATGGCGGACATGTCAGGTATTTCCTGAACGATAAGACTGAGAGACCAGATAAATTGTGTGTAGACAGGTCACGTGGCCATCTCTGGGTGACCTGTAAAAGGGATGACGGGAAACAGAAACTCTACAAGTGTATCGCTCCTTCTTCATCATCATCAGTCACCAGTATCTCTGTCTCCTGTGACATTATCAAGGTATTTTCAATCCTTGCAAAACTGGATACTAGCTACGATCGCATTATACTTGAGAAGAAAATACAATAATAAAAGTGTGTCCAACATTGAGCTTTATATTGTTCCAGCTGAATTGCTTCAAACTTTTTCATTGCTGTATGTTGCTTGTTTATGTTTGTCTTGACTGTGCGCTATATATGTGTTTTTGTTGATTAAAATAACATAAATTAGCCCATATATAGTATAGTAACATGTCCTGACCTATATTGTGGTGTTACCTCAGTAAACTTAGTAGGTGTTATCCATCACACACTCACTATATCCACTGTCAAAACCATGCACGGCTGTCATCATGTTTTGATTTGTTTGCTGTAATCAAGACAGCGTCTGTTTGACAGCTCTGATTGATCCGAGAGGTCAACCTGAAAAATAGCATATTTATATATAAATGAAACGAGTTGTAAGCATTGACCCAGTGTTGGGCCAACGTCTTGTTCATAATGCGAACTAATAGCGCTGGCCCGGCATTGAACCAGCGCTGTGGTCCTATTTGCAGGACGGAGCGGTCAGTAACTGTCGCCAATAGTAATTATTGGCGACGGGTCAAAGTACAGGTAGCATAGCTGGTCTTTCGCACAATCGTTGGTGCGACGCTGGGCCAGTTTCTGGAGATGGTGGACCAGCGTTGTACCAACCCAGGACACCCAAGCATTGACGTGGGTTGTATTCAGATGGTACAATAATTGGGCAAACACTGTGTCTTGCTTGTTGTAGTCGGCGCAATGCCGGTCCAGCATCCTAAGGTGGTGGACCGGCATCGTGCCAACGCCTGGGTCAGATGGTAATGTGACATTTACTGATGAGAGGTGAAAGAGGGTATGAAGCAACTAGAGTTGGGTGCGATACTTCTCTTACACTTCTCACCTATCACAGTGATTATGACTTGGCTTAAGAGCGGTAACTGGTTACTGAGTCGTGGCTAGTTACCGCTTTTTGCCTGGTGATAGTGGAGAATCTCTCTGAGCGATGGTTGGCTTTGTGGATGACCATGTGAGTGGACGCAGGCCATTGATTCGCTCAGAGAAAGTCAACAAATTCTTGCAGCTTATAGTGTGAGGCTCAGGGATTTGGAGGCACTGCTTCAGTCGAACCCCAGTTGAGTGGGTCGTTTCCTTTTTCTGTACATATTGTAAAACAGATGTCTGTCTCTGTGTCTTAATAAACGTGTATCCAGCTTCAAGTGTTGTGGACTCTTGACTTGCGTCTCTGCCAAACTCCGAAAGTCATTGTGAGTCCCCATGACTTTTAACATGACTGTGGGATCAGTACACTTAGTAGGTGTTATCCATCACACACTCACTATATCCACTGACTATGAGATCAGTACACTTAGTAGGCGTTATCCATCACACACTCACTATATCCACTGACTGTGTGATCAGTACAGTTAGTAGGCGTTATCCATCACACACTCACTATATCCACTGACTATGAGATCAGTACACTTAGTAGGCGTTATCCATCACACATTCATTATATCCACTGACTATGAGATCAGTACACTTAGTAGGCGTTATCCATCACACACTCACTATATCCACTGACTGTGAGATCAGTACAGTTAGTAGACGTTATCCATCACACACTCACTATATCCACTGACTGTGAGATCAGTACAGTTAGTAGACGTTATCCATCACACACTCACTATATCCACTGACTATGAGATCAGTACACCTAGTAGGCGTTATCCATCACACACTCACTATATCCACGACTGTGATACATTACGTTGTTTAGTTATAATTTTGATAATTCAACATTAACCCTTAAATCACATTAAATATTATATAATTTAAATATTTACTTATTTAAGTTGTGTATCATTACAGTGACCCACAACTTTATTTGGGCGGACAATAATTATATTTATATACAATTGAATCAGGATATATGTAAATCTTGCTATTTTAATGTTAATTTATCATACAAAGTTTCAAAAAGACTAAAGGGCTTTAATGGGTAAGGTTGTTGTTAATCGTTTATTTCATATTGTCATTGTAAAGAATAATTGCGGACGCAATCTCATGTCACTTGATGCTTAATTGCCAGTTGTCATTTCATTGTGATAGCAAGTACAACACTGAAGCCTAATATATAATATGATAGATAGATATTCATTGACATAAAGACTGATATATTTGCCAGAACAAAGATATAATATATATACACGTATATACAAGATGATTAATTTTCTAAAATCACACGACAATTTACATGGTATCACATACAGAATTAAAATCATGTTAAAAGGCAGTGGTATAGCAAAACACTGGATAGTGCGATAAAATAACAGATAATTGTTTACTACCTGAACAATGCCAATATGTGAACGTAGGAGGTCTATCATTTTGTTTCACATGTTACTTAAATTAAAAACAGACGAAGATGAAGGTGACAAATTGACTTATTTTTAAAAAGGATGACTCATCTCGACAAATTGTATTTGTGCATGCCTTTAACCCGTGGTCATGTACATATCTGTGATACACTGCAGTAATTGAACAGGATAAACTTATATCAAGAGCTTTGATTTGTTATTTATTTAAAACTACACGTTGATTAAATAGAACGGTATGATTAAAAATAACTGTTATTCTCATAATGTGGATTACAAT
>OZ024911.1:74923013-75023028 GCA_964017125.1 Flabesymbios commensalis
TGGGAGCCAAGTTTCAAAAGAATGCTAGTTTTTTTTGTTTGCTTGACACACAAAGTGGTAGAGGTGTTAATAAATATATCCAGAACATTGTTAGGGTCGGTGTCGAAGTTTCCAGAGGCAGCAAAGTACTTAAAATGAGGTATGTTCAAGGGTACCCTTGAGCCTCAAAAACGCACAGTTTAAACCCCAGGTTATTAAAAAATCCAAACCACAATCAACATTTTTTAAATCACTGTTGATCCTATTTATCTTTCATTAAAGATATGATATTTTTTCTTTATTAGTTTTAATTTTTTTCACAGAACGTAATTCAATCCTTAAAGCGCTTAAAGTCAATACTTAAAAAAAATTGACACAATTCGTAGAATGTAATTTTGCCGTTTCCTGTAGCCTACATTTGTATGATTATGATAATGCTAATGTCTGTTGACCTCATTTGGTACATCGGTCATCTGGTATCACTATATCAAATTAGAATAATCCCACATTTAATGAATTATGAGGTCAAAAGAGTGGAAGGGATACTTTTACTATTTACATTTTTTCGACCCCTTGTCATAACATAATCTTCATTGTTATAGTTATAAACAATTTTAATACCATTCTGGCCACATTTGTTCTTGGAATATATTCAGGATGAAGCATATGTGAAGTTTAGATTTTTTCGTTGAGCGTAAACCCACTCGTAGAGCGCTGAAAGTCAATATTTAAAAAAACTTAACACAGTTAGTAGTATGTAACGTTTCCGTTTCCTCTACATTTGTATGATTATGAGCATTCTAATATGTGCTAACATCAGTTGATACATCTGTCATCTGGTACCACTATATCAAATTATAAAAAGCTACTTTGTTGCATGAAGTACTTATGAGGTCAAAAGTCTGAATGAGGTAATCTCACGGCTTACATTTTTTCGGCCCCTTGTAGTAACAAAATCCTATTTGTATAGTTCTAAACAGCTTTAATACCAATGTTGTCACATTTTGTCATTGAATACATACAGGACGAAACATATCTGAAGTTAAGATAATTTTTACGATATAAATCTAACATTAGAGGTCATATTTTCACTGTTCACCAAAACGTAGTATCTCCGTTCCATATGTAATTGTACGGATATATGCGCATTGTACTAGTATCCTGCGTTTGTTGGATTTGCCGCAGCATACATTTGATATACTTATGTGTCTGAGAATTGGAAACCATGACATGTCACCTTTAGGGTGTATTATGCAAAAGTCAGGATGGGATACTCTCCTAACTACAATAAATATGTATCAGTATAGTATATGAGTTAGCCTTCAAGAGATGAGTGGTATAACCATAAAAAGAAATGGGGGGGGGGGTATAGGCTAATCTAGTAGCCTACCGTTTCATCCATGTATAGGTGTTTTATACCTCTTCTGATATAAATATTACTGGTGTATGCCTTATAACCATTTTATTTTTATTATTAGTATGTGGCTTTAGTCTCTTGTAAATATGCTGTCTGAGAGCAATAGTTGTTTTACGGAACCACTCTATGCCAATAAATGTTGCCTTAAAAAGTTTATCACTTGACATTTTAACATTAAGAAAAGTCAGTGATTGTTGTCCCCAGGTATTTGCTGTTGGTGAGGAAGGACTTCTCAAATTTAACAGACTTTCTAAGCTGATAGCTCACTGGATGTTTCCGTTATGTGTTCACAGTATCATATATTTTGTAAATGCAGCAAGTACATATACGTATAACTAGAAATACATATATAAATACCTCATAAAATCTAATTTGCTATTACAATCAAATTTTATCATGTACTGTTTTAATATGAACATATATTTTTTAAAGCTGCAATGGGATGAGAATTTTGTCAATTTTGAAAATTTAATGTATCAGCTATATAATTTGATTAAGCTACTGATTTTAAATAAAATACAAAAATGTAAAAAACAACAATGTTAAAGCACTGAAAAAGACGAAACAAGCTTTATTTCCAAGACGTATATTGTGATGTGAGCAAGTTTGTTTACAGTATACCACACTATGTACCTCAAATACTGAGCATCTCAGACAGCATGATCAAAGTAACCACATAGTTACATCAATAGCTGCCGCCCTTAATTGCCCTGGGAATGGGTTGATCAGGGGGGTTCCCCCGCTGCACCGATTGACTGCTCAACGCTGGGCCGACGGCATCAACATGTGGCCCAATGCTGTAGGAACATTCAAACGTCCTTTAGCAGGTGTTCAAGTATACAAAAAGTTTTTTGGGTTTTAGTCGGATTCTTAAAAATGTGGATAAAAAATATTTTTTAAAATCTAAAAAAATAAAAGCATGATCTATGGGATACACTACTCCATTACAAAATTAAAAACGACAATTGATGTCATTCAAAAGAGCTGCTTTAAGTAACAAAACAGTATCCGAAATATTACACAACACTTCAAATTCTCAGTTGTTTGGCTTGTGAGCTGTACATAATTATTTATAAGTCTATAATTATTCATTAATCATTTAATATTCCAAGACACAGATGACAATGCAGTAATATGACAATGCCAAAGACCTCATAAACTCATTTTGATGTGTTTGTTATGAACATATAATAACTATACATCCAGCAGATCTTCTCTTTGCAGATATATTACCCAACTATGTGTCTTTTGTCCATTGCCAGCAAGTCATCATATTTTATTGACCTCAATGAGCCTCATAGTGCCCATTCAAACCAATGAATCTAGATTCCGAATAGTTCAAAACTATCAGTAGGACATATCTGCATCTGTTACAATTTACACCCCTTCTAACAAAATAACTGAAATATTGCTAACAATCTCAGTATATCAGCATGTGGTCCCACACAATCCACAATACAATACTGACAAAGACCATTTTTTATGCCACCTGGGGGTGAATAGTGTTTTTAAAACACGTTCGACCAGTCCCTGTGCTCGATTTGTGTTAATTTTTTTGAAATATAACATTTCAGAACTCTAAGGGTGTGTTTAAAAAATCCGTCCTGAATGTCTTCAATGACAAAATGTGGGAAGAGTGGTATCAACGTTGTTCATAGGTATACAAATTAGGATTATGTTATTACATAGGGTCGAAAAAATGTTTACTAGTGGGAGTACCCCAACCGTTCTTTTGACCTCATAAGTCATTCATGCAACAAGGTAGAGTTTTCCTAACTAGATATGATGGAGCCAGATGACCGATATACCAAATGGAGTCAATAGACATTAGCATAATCATAATCATACACATGTAGAGCAAATGGGAAAGTTACATTCTACGAACTTAGTGATTTTTTTGGAAATATTGACTTTCAGAGCTCTAAGGGTGGGTTCATGTTTTCTGAAAAATAATCATAACTTCACCTATGTTTCGTCCTAAATATATTCAATGAAAAAATGTGACATCACTGTTTCTAAAATGTGTACAAATATCCTCTGGATGTTTTTTAATGATCTATCCCAAAGTTAGCCAAGTAAAATACTATAATGTTCTTATATACCTCACCCCCCCCCCCACACACACACACATACATACATATTTCAGACTGCCAACATGTTTTTTTTCGTTTCTTGGGATGTCCTTGAGACTATTGGATGGGTGGCTTAGCATCATACAAAAATTCGCACGAGACCTTATTTCGGTGGATATGGTCCCTGACTAAGGACTACCAATGAGATTTTTCATTTTCCTAATCGACAGGCAAAGGATACGAGGATGTCCACAAACATACGAGCTTTTTGTTTCTAAAACCGGCCCTGACCCATATATTAGAATATTTAATATAAAGGCCACCTTTTGTAATTTTTCAATGGTGTTACAAATAATGTAGGTGTTGCTTGATAAAATTGGCAATTTGTTTTGGGAATTTTATTTTACTCCCCTCCACAGCCCCCTCCACACCCCCCTTCACAACCTCCCCCTCCTCCTCCATCACCTTCTCCCCCTCCGTCACAGCCTCCACCTCCGTTATGACTGGTGGACCAAACGCCTCCGAAAGTTCCTTCACCTCCATCACCACCACCACCTCCACACCAACGGGCACATAAAATGCAACATACAATCATAAGCATCATAGGGGGGAATAGTACAGATACAATGACAATGACAGCTGTCCAAGCATCAGACAAGACTTTATCTTTTTCATCTTTTTCTTCTTCTTCATCTATATTATCTTCATAACGAGAATCCCATTCTGTTCCCTTTGTTTCATCTTTTTCGTGTTCTTCATCTTTATAATCTTTTTCGTTGCAATCACCACTCATTACACGCTCTCTGCAATATAACAGGGACATGCATTCAATTGACTCTTTACCTGCTGGTGACTCCTATGTCCACACATATGTCCACACAAAATAAGTGAACAGAAAAATATATCACACGAATAAATATTTATGATTTCAAAACTGTGCCGTCAGTAGTTACATTAATATATTGCCATCTCAGCGCAGGCTACACCGTCAATGTACGATAATATGGAACAGTAGCTACTCATAGAAGACATAAACTAAAAATAGAAAACTCTTTTAAAAGAATAGCTAAATATGCGAAAACTGAATTACTGGTCGTCAATGCGTTTGTTGGCGGCTCTTTAGAAAGAAGGACACCATGTTAAAAAGAGTATCACACATGACATCATATTAGAAAGAGTATCTGCATGACAAGTTACAGAGGGTGCAATTGAGTGTTATTACTTCTGATGCGTACATGCCTCTGACTGTAGGATTAATTGGCGGTAAGAGGGAATTGCCTGTAGACCACGGAGAATAATACTTACATTATTAGCCTATATTATCATTGCTCTATGTTATCCAATTAACAGTTATGTGTGTGTAGAAGTAGTAGTTAGATTCATTATAAAATGGGTCGACAAGGGTCATGGCAACGTGTCTCTGACACTCCACCGTTAGAGATGAAAGGATGGCAGAGATGATTTAAGCAGCTAGGCCAAACAATGCTGAATTGGGGTTGGCACACTGTGTACATCTCTCGACCACACACCTAGCTTTTGATACCGACATTCACCACATCCATGGTGACCATTTAATAAATATGCGACAGCGCTTTACAGTTTTATATAAAAAAACGTGTTTTAAAAGTAATAATGAAAAATACCTGTAATCAACAACTATGTTGATGAAATCCGTGTACAATATGTTTTTCTGCAATTTTTTTCTGTATCCATCTGCAATCTCCTCGACACAGTCATCCGATATTTGACGCTGAGATTTCTGGCTGGTTGATGTGTATATCTGTAATATTACATATCCTTCATTAGAATATGGATATTAACATTTTTGAATATGTATGTTGACATTTTAAAAACCTTATCAGCTTTACTTGGAATTAATCCTTTATTCGATAAGTTATCTTAAAGTTGTGTCTCGCTACCGCGACCCACAACGTCCAAGAGGGTGAAGATTACTCAAATTTGTTTAATGTGGGACCAATTACTTCTGCTACTTTTGGATGACTAAACACCAGTTTCATTCACAATAACAGTGATTAAATGAGGGTGCACATGGGTCCTGGAAATTATGGATTATTCTCAGCTCACTTTTTACCCATTTTTTTGCCTCATTATTCACTTTTTATTTTGTGACACTCAATGACCATGACCTCCTTTGTTTTCACCAATCTGGTTAATACAATGAAGTATAGGGGAAGGGTATTATATAACCTTGTTTTCACTGAGTGACGTCACTGGGTTTCACATAAAAAAGTATGGGGGAGGGGGTCTTATATAAACTTGTTTTCACCGAGTGACATCACTGCGTTTCACAGAATAAGGGGAAAATGATATAAAAATAGATAAAAATATATATAAAATTGTTGGTTTGTTTTTTACACTATTTAAAGCTGCAATCCTCGATGTTCGGCCCCTAAGAACAGGCGTTTCGCCGTTCGTTCCATTCGTTTTTTAACCCATGTGCATCCTCTTAAATCGGCTAAGAAAACGGATTAAAAACGGCTAGAGTCGTGCTTATCGGTAAAAGGGCTAAACGATACGTGAATCGGCGCCTCAATTAGCTGACTTTTGTCAAAGACACATTTGTATACATTTTACATCTCAAATTAAAGTCCGAAAGGTTTCAGGGCAATCCAATCCCCTCAACCTCAGGGGTTTTATTTCATGAGAGCATTACTGTGGTTTCCTGATACCTTTCACAAAGAAAAAACACAATTATTTTTTCTGCATGTTCTTTTTAGAATTATCAGGGCCAAGGGTGAGAATCTGTGTGTGGCATATAAGCTCCCAAAATTTTGTGGTCATGGCACTTTTCTAATCATAGAAAATTATAAACGTAAGAACATTATGTGATACAGGATGCCAGGATTAGAGGGATTAGAGGAAACAGTACCATAGGCAGCACTGTATACTCCAGGACTTTGAAAAGATTGGGACTTGCTGTATAATCATGTACAGTCACGAGAATGGCTGCTAGTGGCTCTGATTGATTACACCACAGAATTTGGTTCTTTTAGAAATATAAATTTGACCTAATTGTTATTTCGCCAATATGGTAACGCCTCACACAAATGGTATGCTGGACATTCTAAACCACATGGTCAGTGTTCGGCCAAGGAATACACATGGCCAAACACGTGGAATTGTGATGAAATTAACATTAATTCAGCGACTTAACATGTTTCTTAACTCCCTTAACTTATTTAACGGAGGGTTGTGAAGACCAGAGGGGGGTTTGACTACATCACTATTTCTAAAAAGTTTCTCATCCAACGTGGATATTAAGGCAGGCATGTAAACACTGCCTACCCAATAATCTACACTGTACAACCAAACTGTGCTTCTGTCAGTATTGTCTGGTAGGTTATATTTACTATCTCAGTACAGTTGTATTATACAACTCTAAAAATACAAGATTTAAGCCGAATGTAGATTTATGTTGGGCCAGCACCGTAGATGGTGGACAAACAAATTTATTGGTTTGTCCATTTGCGTTATTTAGATGTAAGTTGAAATATATACAAATTGTCATGGAATGGAATTATCTTGAAATTCGTAAAAAAAATTGACATGTATCATTTTGAAGCCTATACAGGCAGACAACGAAAGCACTGAATGAATTGTTTCCGATACACAAAGAGATCGCTTCGAACGTTTTAAATGATAGCAGAGGATGAATATCAGTTTTTAATTGGTCAGACACTAGTATGCCTACACCTCCTCCTTATCGCTGATCTGCACGAGGTTCGTGAAAAAAAACGAATAGCCAGGAGGTGAGATATCAGCTATCGTTGATTTCGTTTCATCACAAATAAAAACTGTAGGTTTTATGATCTCAAATTGTGCAAGATATATTGAATCAATTTCCGGGGGCGCAAATGGAAGAGCCTACACACCAGCGACTACGTGGAGCTGAACTACTGTTTTGCTTTGATGTTGGGCTACCGCCTACGACGTTGGCCCAACATGAAACCAACAGTGGGTCAACTTCTTGTTTTTACTGGGCAGCGAGTACCGATCGGCATCTAAACCTGGAACCAGCGGTAAGTATGCAGCGGCAGTTGCAACGTCACCTGGTTATCATCAAACATTCGACCATCGGCTATTTTAAATTATGTGCTTATACGTAAATTTTGCAGAGAACGTCCGTATTTGTTAATGACTGCATCCTCATTACAGCGTTCACCTGAAACATTGTGATCGTAATCTGGAGCGCGGCCAGTTCTACTATTAAAGTCACTACATCATATGATGTGGAGGCTTTCTGTATATCAAGCCACTTCCACACTCTCCAGGGCTTCATTTACAGAATAGTCTATCACGATTGCTGACACTCTCACTCACTTAATTTTGTTAATTATTCGGTCTTACTTATTCGAGGGGTACTGGGATGATTGCTAGTAGTAGTACTTTTTGCCCCCACCCGGGGAGGGTCATTAGGGATATGTTCCGTCTGTTGGATGCTGTGTACGGCATTGTATGGAAGCACTAGTCTACAGCAATCATCCAAGGGCAGCTGCACCCTCTTCGTATCTGGCTATAATCTTAGGGCGGATCGCCAGTGGCGTACCCTGGTTCCTCCGCTCAACAGCGGAGCCAATGCAGCTTTAAATAACCGGCAATAGCGTGTTTGACATTAGGTCTTTCACGTGGGATGAATGGAGTTACCCAGAGAGAGTGATCTTTCCTATTTTTACTCTGGGGACTATCTGACCCGAGGATAGCGGAGCTGCGCGAAAGTTTCATCATTAAATTGTACAGCGAAACTCAAGTCTCCGGCCGTTTGGGCATGTCTGGGGGTATATCCCCTAGACATGCCCAGAACCCCTTATCGGGCGAGCGAAGGAGAACGCTTTCAATAACCCACCATGCCCTATCACCCCCACCCTCACATCATCATCTGTACATCATTCATCTCATCAATTGACTACAACGTTTTTATCGTAGTATTATGTCACTTAAAAGACGTTTTTGTGCCGAAAAGTGACGTAAAGCAATGATTTACTACTACTACTACTTATTCGAGTATATCATACATATCATATATATATGCAAGTATATATAATATATATATATATGGCAAGATAAATACTAATAAAAAAAGATTATTGCTAGATAACCTGTCGCTCACATATGTTCGGCCATCCAGCCCGCACGTTAAATGTGGCCTACGAGACAATCAACAGGCCCAGTACTGTGTATGCTGCGCTGGTTGTAGAGGCGCGCAGTGATGAAGATTGTAGGTTAATTGAAATTAAAATGCCCATTGGCCACCCTCTGGGTCAATGCATATGCTTGTGCTAAATGCATCAATAGCAGAGTGGTCCGCATAATCGGACATGTTCCGTCCTTGTAGTATATAGAACTATGATGTCGTAGGGTTTAACACGCTCGCCAGGGTTTCGTGTACAGAATCACGCTCGCCTGCAATTGAGATATAGATGGGGACACTTAGTGACCGGAGATTGAACCGGATCTGAGACCCAGAGTTTTAAAAAAGAAACAGCTTATGAAACGAATTTTCACGGAGCCCGGATCGATGTTCACATTATGTGAATTTAAAGCGTTTAATAGACATATTTTTGCAGTCAAAATATTCATTACACTAAAATATGACCGATACCCAACCTATACCACCCTCATAGTCCCGCTTTTTTCCAAGAATAATCACTTTATTTCCTACTTGACTGAGACATCACAGCCGTTCCCAGCTGACACACTTGGAAATGGTGCTCCGCACACGCGAATAATTTTTCTTCTCATCGGTCAAATTTCCATTTTTAAAAAAGACTACCAAAATTACAATTCAACCTGTAAGATGCATAAAAACAAATATTAGGGACATTTACCAAGTTTAAGATTACTAATGAATTTAAGTTTGAAAGGTAGGGTATTTAAAAAAATAAGGTCACCAACTGACCAAGACCACTCACCACTGCACTGAGTGCATGGAGTGCAGTGAGTCCAAGTCCAACTCCAAGATTTGTCACGTGAAAATATTTTGACAATTTGGTTTTGGAATCATGTTTTAAAAAATGTAAGAAGACCATCAACAGATCAAACAACAAGGTTTAACTATGGATTGGTATGTATTATTTGATTTCATTAATAACTTTTAAAGTAGTATAATTAGATCTAACCAGGCTTGCTTCCACCGTCGCCGGCGTCGGCCAGACTGTCACTGTAAATGTAATCACTTCGATTATCGCTCAGGCCCCTCGGGCTCAGCTATCATGTCAGCTCATTTAATTTGAGGCCTAATCTTAATGTCATCATCATGACATGGTCATGCCAGTGGCGGATCCAGCATAGGGCGTACCCGGCGTACGCCCACCCCCCCCCCGGTTATTGCTGAAAATATTGAATTTTCATGCATTTTTTTTAATGAAGTGAAGCTAACATTAACACCGCTTTTTGAAGTTTTTCAGCCAAGATGTGGCTTTACGCCCCCTCCTCTTGCACATTCTGGATCCGCCACTGCATGCCTCATGTCACGATGGGCCTACCCTCACAACACAAGTTAGAGTGCCTAATAATAATTGCCACTCTCAGGCTTTAGATTAGATTAGACTCAGCCTCGGGTAATACTAGGCCTATAGGCCCTACTCGCCGTCAAATTAAAAATGATCAACCAGGATCGCATGATTTTCGGCGATTTCTCCAAAGATTTTGAATCGATTTCTTTGAAATTTTGCAGAGGCCATTTTCTATTAAAATCCTAACAGGGGTAAAAAATTCGCGAAATAATATTTAATATTTCAAAAGTTAGACCATTTGCCATGTAATGAAATTGTAAAATTATTTTAATGGGTTTAAAGAGGAACGCTATAATTAAAATTCATTACATGTCAAATGTTCTAACTTTTGAAATACGCTATATAAGTTTACGAAGTTTTCAGGGCGGTTAGAATTTGAATAGAAAATGGCCTTTGTAAAATTTGAAGAAAATCGGTTCACAATTGACGGGGAAATCGCCGAAAATCATGCGATCCTGGTTGATTTGACGGCGAGTATAATAATCATCACATTACTGACACTGACACTGACAGTCAGTGACTCTGTCACTGACACTGACAGCACCAATCACCATCACTGACAGTGACACTGGCATCAGTCAGCACTGACACAGTCATTAGTCACAGTGACACTGTCAGTGTCATCAGTGACTCAGTCGCATCACAATCTGAATCACTGACACTGACAGACTTAAGTCAAGAGTATGCCTACCACTGGACTACCAGGCGCGGATCCAGGTTTAAATGAAAGGAGGGGTTGCGGGTGGTCTGGGGGCCCTCCCCCAGAAAATTTCGAATTTGTAGATGCTCACAGGCACATCATGGGCCAGCAAGAGGGGGGGTTGCAACCGCTACCCATCTCCCCCCCACCCCCTCGTAGATCTGTCTGAGACAGTGACTGTGAGACTGAGACAGTGAGAGTCATTCCCACTCACTGACAGTGACAGTCTCCTAGTCCTAGGCCTACCCAGATTCTGATACTCTTTCAGTCAGTCAGTGTCAGTGATTAGATTCGGCCGACCTGCTACTCAGTGCTAATACTGCTGTCCTGCTGGTCAAGTGCTAGCTTATTCTATAGTCTGTCCGACGGTGGAGGATGGTCCAAAATGAAAGTTAGCTTTTCAGTATCCAGTCATTCAATATTTAAAGGTTAAATTCTCAAGCGAATTTCATGAAAAATAGTAAACCCTAGCCTGGTCTAGGCCTATTATTTTCTAGTCATTTGGCATCGATCCTGAAAATTTTATAACAAAATATTGTATATTTCAAAAGTTTGACCATTTGACACTAACTGCCCGAAGGCAAGAACATTTTTGGGATACTTGCCCCCCAAGTTTATCACTTGCCCGACTTGCCATTGACATGCTAATGTCTGTTGTGACAGTCGCTCAAATTTAAAATGGTGAAAATTGAAGCT
Organism: Flabesymbios commensalis; assembly: GCA_964017125.1. Lineage (NCBI taxonomy): Eukaryota > Metazoa > Annelida > Polychaeta > Terebellida > Flabelligeridae > Flabesymbios > Flabesymbios commensalis. Next base: position 74,934,411 of record OZ024911.1, read on the forward strand.
ATTGCCCAGGGGGCCACTGTCTGAATTTTTTTACTTGCCCACATAAAGTCGGTTGCCCCGGGGAAACGGCAACGGTTAAGTGTCGAGACCTACCGTCTACAGTCTGTGGGAGTAGATAAAGGCGCTATTCGAAATTTGAGAGTGAAATTTTTTGGGGTCATTTTTTCATCTTCCCTCAACAATGACAACATCGCTGGAAGTTTTGTGGAATTTTGTTGTACACACAGACTATTTGTAAGTTGGACCATTTGGCAACATCCCTGAAAATTTTGCGAACTTCCCATAGACAGAGTATTTTAAAAGTCAGACCATTTGACATACAGGTACATAACAGTAATACAATTTGGAGAGTAAACCGGAATGAAGCTTAAAAATGTTTTTTTTTAACTTTATAGAGGGGCCTCATAATTAATAAATTTGCTAACTAGTCTACAAAGTCTACATGTCAAATGGTCTGTCTTTTAAAATATTTTTTACAAAATTTTCAGGATAGATGCCTACATGGCCCAAATTTCATGAGTAAATACCGAAAAGCTCGGTTGGACTGTCAGGATAGAATTGAATTCAATGACTGCAAGGACTCTCGTCTAGATACTGAATGTGATCCAAAATCTATGGTCTTGTAATTCGTGAATATTTTAGGCTTCAAGGTCGGGTCTGTATAATTTACCAGGCATTAGAACAGGTGTGGCCAAGTTATATACTTCTCCAGCCAAACCACTATTTAATGTAATTAAATTTAAAATGTGTGAAATAGCCCAGCTAGGTCTAATATTAGGCCTACAGAATATATGATATGGCATATTGCATCTACATGATATAGTTAGAGGTCTACATATCCCTGAATATAAATTGTACTTGAACTACTTGATAAATCAGCTTTGATTATGTTTTTCAATTGTGACAGAAATCTTAAAAGAGTGGAAAATACACCTACATAAATTTAAAAGTTGACCTGCTAAACTCATGGATCCTTATATATATATGTGTACATTTGGGCAATCAATGCACCTAACAGAATAAGTTTAAAATGACTGGCTCAGGCTAAAATCTTGAAAAAATCAGTGCTTTTAGTTTGACTTTATATTAAAGGGACTGACCCAGGCTAAAATCATCAAAAAATCGGTGATTTTATTTCGCGTTCTTAATATGACCATATGATGTAAGCATGTACATAGACTAGAACTGCAAATTTTTATAATATTTGTGCTGCGCATTCACCAGTTAGGCTAGATATAGAGACGAAATTCCTGATTTGTAATTATTGACAACCATGTCAAAAATAAGAAATGCGGGAATTTCGTCTCTATATCTAGTCTAACTGGTAAGTGCGCAGCACAAAAATTATAAAAATTTGCAGTTCTAGTCTATGTACATGTTTACATCATATGGTCATATTAAGAACCCGAAATAAAATCACCGATTTTTTGATGATTTTAGCCTGGGCCAGTCCCTTTAACATGATCGCCATATGATGTAAACATGTCAGTCCACAGACTAGAAAGGCAATTTTTTTAAATTTTTTGTGCTGCGAATTTACCAGTTAGGCTAGATGAAGAGACGAAATTTCTGATTTCTTATTTTGGACAGCCATGTCAAAAATGAGAAATACGGGAATTACGTCTCCATATATCTAGTCTAACTGGTAAATGCGCAGCACAAAAAATAAAAAACTTTTGCAGTTCTAGTCTATGGACATTGTTACATTATATGGTCATATTAATAAGCCAAAATAAAATCATCGATTTTTTAATGATTTTAGTCTGAGCCAGTTCCTTAAACTGCTTTATTTCATCAGCTAAACTTTAAAATTGCAATACTTTTGTCCTTTAACAGTTTAATACTACCTATTTGAACTGTGTCACTACCACCTCCACCCACCAACCGCTTATTAGGCTTATTAAGATCTGTGGCGGTGATAGCCTGCCTGTGTCTGCCTGCCGCCTGTTAAGCTAGCTGTGCCACTAAATGGGATTGAGAATATTGCCTCCTTGATAGGAGCCTTGTATTACATTTTTTTTATTGTTCCAATAAAAAAATAGAGATGTTTAAACCAACAAAATAAGAATAGCCCCATCCCAGTTTATAATACTGTAGATCTGGTAATTTTTGCAAGGTTTTAATTTTCGCGAATTTCAAGAGGAGGACAAATTCACGAATATAGGAGTCCCGCAAAATTATTAAATATTATAATAGCTCTACCTATCATTGAAATAAATAATTTGCGAATTCTAGACTTCGTGTAAAATCACAAATTAGCGAAAATCTGAACACGCAAAAATTACGAGATCTACAGTAATGTTAAGTTAACCATTTCACCACCGATTTTTTTTTCTACCTTCATGCAATAGCATTTACCTCAAATAAATGTCAAACAAATGTGTTGAAATATTTCATGGATTATATTTTAATTTTTATAATGGAGGAATCATTACTTCATTACAAAACTTTACACACATTTTACACAACTTTACACACATAATCGATATTTGCATGTGTCATAAATTATGTAATGCAAGTAAAATCTATTATTATGATGATACCACTGTGTTAGCCAGCGACCCATTTTTTGGATGGGTATCAAGACAGGAAAATTGTCCAAACTACACTGTAAAGAAAGAAAATGCACCTGTAGCCAGTTAGGTGCATTTTCTTCCTTTACATAATATGCAATATGTAATTGGAAAAAAGGGCAGTTGTCAAATCCTAGCTAAGACAGTGGCTCATGCTACCCATATATGATTATCAGTAGTGGATCCATATACTAGGTGGTAAAGGGGTACTGAACCTCATTTTCAAAAGGAATTTTCTGAAAATCTCTCGAAAATCATTTATTGACAACCAAAATTTCCTTGAGAGGAATCTCAAACTCAGTATATCAGACACAAAAGGAACAAGGCCAACTAAATTCACATTGTGCCCTATTAAAAAAAATCCAGGTTAACATCCCTACTTAATATTAATATTTTTGCTTAACTTTTTATTATTTATTTGCCTAAATTCTAATTAAAAAAGTGCACAGGTGTATAAATCTGTATTCTGTATAACTAATTTCCTCTCATTTGATACTGAGAATTGTATATTACAAAGTAAATGATAACTATTAACTAGATTAGATCTGAAGCAATTCACCACTTGCACTAACTTAGAAATTGTGCATATTATGTACATTGTAATAATCTCAAATAATTCAACCCTTGCACTGACATATAAATTGTCAATTTTCTAAATGTATTCAAAATTGTGCTTCCAACATTATGAAGTTCAGAACTGTTATTTTTCTCAGTAATTATAATTATAGAAAATTTATTGTTAATGAAAAATGAGTAATATTTGGGGTGTTTTACTGCATTTATTTTTAGACAAATTCAATTCAATGATAGTTTTTGTTTCTATTTCAGAAGTAAACTAGGCAGTGAGATAAAGGCAGAAAATCTGGTCTGTGCTACATTGTTGTATGAGGTTTCACAGTTATATTAACATGCTTAACATTATGGTAAGTAAAATCGATTAACACTTCCACTGCTAATCAGCACTTCAGTTGATTTTAACTTTTTTCATTTAATAGCAGGTTAGAGCAGTTATTGGAAATGAAATGAGTGTGCATCAAATTAGCTATATATGATTAATTTCCTTCAAAGTGGATGAAAAGTTGAATAACAGTTGGTAAATTATCTTATTATTTCTATGTTTTCATCTTTTAGGCATAACATTGAATAATAACTCCCAAAAATTTCAGTGTGGGAAAGACAAGTACAACATATTGACTAAAATTTGTTGCTATCATTTCAAATGAAAGAAAAAATACTTCTATATTTAAACAATGAAATATATATATTTGCAGACATGATGTTTCTTCATGCAACAAGTTCAATGGAAAGAAGTGACCATGGTGAACTGCTCATTGGAAAAAAACATGTGCATCACAAGATTGCTACAACAGTCATATTCAACCTGTTATCTCACTCACCTTACACTTCACCACAATGAATACCGGTAATATTCTTTTAATCAATTGTAGTAGTATATTACATCACAATCATAATGAGGATGTACATGTATGTATTAAAATTGAAACTACAAGTAGAAGCTTAGGTTAATGTTCATGAATTATTTTGCTTGGTATGATCATATACAAATTTGGTAGTAGGCCTCCAGGCAATGGGGCGGCAGTGCCCATGCTGGCGTGCAGTGTATGAATGTACATGTAATGATCAATTTAATAATGAATTGTCAAACAATGATTTTTTAATCTTTTCAGCCAATTAACTTGGTTTTGAGGGACCCCATGGTAATTTGGAGTGTCAAATAATGTTTAGACAATTTGCAGTGATATAATTAGGCAATTCTGACTCAAAATGTGATATCTTACACTAAATTGAAAGGCATGTGAAAGTTAGGAATATTTGAATTGCGATTATTTATGAGAATTATGGTGGAAGTAAAAATGTAATGCTTCTTCAAACTGTCTACATTGTGTCATGCATTCCTATATAGTGATGTTATTTCATCTGTCATTTTCTAATGGAAACAGTTGTAAATGACAATGTTGAGTAGTAATTGGATATCATGTATTGATCTGTAAACATGTTAAATCTATGCCACTTTTAACATCTTTGCTAAGGGGTACCAATTAAAAATTAGCCCTTTAATAGGTTAATACACATCATACATGAAAAAGTACATCATATTCAGATATTAAGTATTAAAATTTCTATTGAAAATATGTATGCATGTATTCAGCTGATAAGAAAAGGTATGTTTAGATAATAACAAAAGGTAGTTGATTGATACAACCTATATAAATTAATGGCATAAAGTGATAAACAAAGTGAGTGAGAATGAGCACACATGTAATCAAGTTATGACAATATAAAAAATTACAACTCCTCAGTTACCGGTATATATAAAGGTTACTATGCATTTATGTAAATTCCAGCTTCAAAACATATATCCATAATATTTATTAAATATTGATCAAAAATAGATATTTAACTAATTTAGCTTAATTCATAGAATGATTATTAATGCCAGTTTTTTTATCCCCTGCCCGTAGGGGAAGAGGGATTTTAGTTGCGCCAGGATTCTGTCCGGCGTCAGGTTTTCTTGTTGGCGCAAAAACTCAAAACCTACCAGTTAATTTTTTTTTTAATTTTAACATGACATTCTTAGCAACATGGGGATGTGCAAGTGATTTTTTAAGATGCTACCAGAATTCAATATCGCCACCAGAAGTCAACTCTAAAATTTTTTGTGAGCGCAAAAACTTTTAAAACTTAACGTCTGAAATTATTCGAATTTTACTATCACATTCCCCACCATATGGAGATGTGCAGGTGACTTTTTTAAGGTTTCACTGAAATTCAAAATGCCAGCCACGGTTCAACTTGAATTTTTTGGTGGTCGCTGAAACTTAAAAAAATATTTTGGCCAGTTTTTTTTTAATTTTAAAACACATTCCCAGCAACATGTGGATGTGCAAGTGATTTTTGAAAAATGCTACCCAAATTCAACATGGCCGCCAGAAGTCAACTCCAAAATTTTTTGTGGGCGCAAAAACTTTAAAACTGAACGTCTGAAATTATTCAAATTTTACAATCACACTCCCCACAATATGGAGATGTGCAGTTGATTTTTTCAAGGTTTTACCGAAATTCAAAATAGCCGCCACGGATCAATTTCAATTTTTTTGAGATCGCAAAAATTAATAAACTTAGGTCGTATATTACTTAATTTTTACTATCACATTCCCCGCGATATGGAGATGTGCATGTGATTTTTCAAGGTTTTACCGAAATTTAAAATGGCCGCCATGTATGATAGCCTCTACAAATGAGTTATAATTCATCTGGTGTAGTGTATTTATTAATGGTGAATGCTCTGATTGCATATAAAAACAACAATCAATACACATTGTACATGTTGTAGGCCTGCTTAATATTATCATTATATATTAGTATTTAAGTTTTTTGTGCAGTTCAGTGTGTGTTTTCCATTCCTTAATTGTGTATAGGGCATACACTACATGCAATATCTTTCAACAAATGTAATAATATAATGAGAGGAATATCAGAACTGAAAAATAGGGTAACAAATGTGGATGAAAACTAATGTTAAGAATTCTAGAAATGTAAATTAAGTCTGAAGTTTTCTACTCTCACATTCTAGAAATAATATGCTTGATAATTAGCAAGGGATATTACTGTCTATTTTTTTTTAAATTAGCAATATATTGCAATAATTTGTTGCTGACCAAATTTATTTGTCACAGAAAAAAATATTGCTGGGACAGATGAGAAATTATTCCAGATAGGCCTACTTGAAAAATGTATAATATATTTGTATTGATAATGAGTGTGAAATAAAATTGAAACATTTTGTTTATTCCTGTTCAATCAATCTAATTTTAAAATACTTATAGTCAATAGCAAGGTTGACCTCCTGCTTAAAAATCAGTGAATGTTTCCTAGGTTGGAGTCACATCCAGACCTAAATTGTAAGTCAACAGGATTTGTTTTTAAATTTTTTCGGGGGCAAACAAATTTTCGGAGAACTTATTCCGCAACTTCAGACATATTTAATAACCCCCCACAACAGACGGCTATTGTGATCCTTTTGTTATAGGCTCCCATATAGTGATCTTGAAAGTGACAGTTTTTTCGCCCGATCCAGGTAGGATATTCGTTTTTTCGCAAAATGCACCATTTTGAGCGATCAATTTAACAAATAGGTCCAGGCCCTATGCTTTCTGTTGGTTTTTCACATATTTTTTGTAATATTGATAGACAAAATTTGTGTTTGCATGGGTAGAGGTTAGCAGTGGTGGATCCAAGGGGAGAAGGGCATCCTATGTTTTGCCAAACTTATAAGCCTCCCTTAAAAAATGCAGGGCAAACCCCTGTGGCGCCCCCTTCTCTTCAGATCACGGATCACTGCAATTCAGGCCTAGATCATAAATTCGTTGGCCTCTTTTTTTATTATATTTTTTACAATTTTTTTTTTCAATACGCTAACGTGCGGATGGGGTGGTGTGAGACCTTATATTTTCTGTACCAGTGTAGTGTAGGCCTAGACTACACTTTAATCAGCTAATTCCACCCTCCACAAAGTGTTAGGCCTATGCGTAGTGGAGGGCGATATTCTTGTAACAGTAGCAAGTATAGCCTCCAAACACAGCCACTAGTAACATCTATATAATTGAGGGTGCACATGGGTTAAAAAACGAACGGCGAATCGCCTGTTCTTAGGGTCCGCACATCGAGGATTTCAGCTTATAAATAGTGTAAAAACTAAACCTAAAAATTTATATCTATTTTTATCTATATTTATATCATTTTTCCCTTATAAAAAGCGAATAGCTGGGTAAAAAGTGAGCTGGGAATAATCCATAATTTCCAGGACCCATGTGCACCCTCGTAATTATGCAGGCCTATAATATGCATGATTTAGGCTACAGGCTATCAGTGATTAAGCCTACCAGTGGGCTAATACGATTGTTCAGAGAATAGCTAGGCCTAAAGACTGACTAGGCCTAACGTTACAGGCTGGCCTAGATGTGGGCTCCGAAAATATGCATAGAATGGCAATTGACTGTTCTGTAAACTGTCTGCATCCTGGGTGTGTGTGACCTCTTGCATTTGTATAGGCCTACCCAAAAATGTATTGAAGCCTACCGGCGTATGTATAGGTCTAGCTTATAGGCCTAGTCATACACACTAAATTGGCATATTATAGGACCTAGACTATAGGATAGGTCTAGCTAGTAGCGGTAGCCGAAGTCAGTGGGGCGAATCAAGCTAGTAGCGGTAGCCGAAGTCAGTGGGGCGAATCAACTGGGCCACGGCCTGCAGCTGCGTCTCAGCTTATTGTGTGGAAAATTCATTAAAAATTTACATGTAAATCAGCGAAATTCATTCACCCCTGCTAATGTGAAAGTAGGAAAAGTGCACTGGATGTAGCCCCAGTGGCTGAAACAGGTTTCACGGCTACACTAGATGCATCTAGAGCGATTCCAAAATTCCCCCGTGGGCCAAAAAAATTTGAATACAGAGCACCCTCTTAGTTCACTTATTTGTGTATTCTGCAAAGTCAAATCGCCTACATAATTTGTTATAAGTGGTCGTAAACGAGGATACAAATGGCTACTGTAAATTGTGACAGCATGTGCTGACAAGGATCAGCAAAAATTGTATAATTTTTTTGTCTGAAACCGGTGGTCGTAGCCAATCCAAAGGGGTTGAACCCAATATTCTAAGCCACATAAAAATGTAATTGGTTCAGTGAAACATTTGTGTCCAAAAAAATGTGCCAACACCAAAAACATGCTATGTTAAATTTGGTGAGGCATCCGACCTGCGTGTCAGTGATAGGGCCTACATTTATTCATTTTGAAAGTCGAGCTTTATATGCGATATAGTTCATAGTATTTGGGCAGAACAATTTAAAAATGCCTATCTTCATACCTAAACTAGCAGAATCGTTCAGCACTAGGTTAAAATAAATGAAAACAATAACTGAAAAGTAACGAAAACAACAATAATGACGGGATTTCCCGCGATATTTTTAACACTCCTGGGAGTGCCAGACAGTAGACCTACAAAACAAACCTCGAAAATGATCACAAACAGCACACTGACAGTTTAGGGTGGTGATACCACAATATCAGGGGCGTTTTGACCTATTCACAGCAATAGTGAAGTTCAGCTCCCTCTGGCTTCCTCCTCGGAAATTAACATGGGGGCCGAGGTCGGGGTATGCCTACTCTAACCCCAGCGTGACAGTACACTGGCAAGCCTCGTGCGGACCGAGGGGTGAATTCTTAGCTAGGCCTACTCACAGTGTGGTTGTCTAGCTTGTTACTTAGTGATCTGATTGTTTGTAGCTCTTGGTCTCGTGGCTAGGTTTCAAAGCAATTGACACTTGTCGGAAGGCCCGGGCAGACCGGTTATAGGGCTCGCTAACTCAACAAACAAACAAACATAACTTGACCAATGAGAGGGTGACTTGATCGCGTGTGCGGAGCATGCATGTTCAAGTGTGTCATCTGAGAACGGCTATGATGTCTCAGTGGAGTGGGGAATAAAGTCATTATTCTTCGAAAAAAACGGGACTATGAGGATGGTTTAGGTTAGGTTTTGGTCATATTTTTGTGTATTATGTATTTTGACTGCAAAAACGGGGCATTAAACGATTTAAATTCACAGTTCTGAGCATCTATCCCGGCTGCGTTTCATAAGCTTATTATTTTCCTGACACTGACAGCATGAAACTTCTGGCTGAACTCCCAGCATGCCCGGTCGCTATAAACACAAACACCATCTCAATTGCATGCGAGCGTGTACAGAATAGACTATCACGATGTCATTATCACAGTCGCCGAAATTCCACTGATTTTCTTGAAGATGTACTGCCCATCTTTTGACATATTTTTGGTCATCTTCACCACTGAAAAGGAAAAAAGGTGGTACGATAATCACGTGCTGTAGTGGAGAAGTCAGTAGTCACATCATCGCTAAAGGTTTTTCTCCCTTTTCGAAGACGACAAGGTTTTTTCCAAGACGACGATCCCAGCAGACATAAGACGTTGAATTAATGTACCGTTGTGGACGGTGCACCAACGTTAGCTGAGAATTCACCCCTCGGTACCGCTGGCCAGTACAGTCACTGCTGGAGCTAGACCAACGTTAAACCAACATTAATCCAACGTCGTGTGTCTGCTGGGATATGGTTCGATCCAAACTATTATCTCAGACATAAATCTCCCAGAATATAAAAATTGCAGAACCAGCTTATGTAGTCACCGTGGGCCTACATAATTTATTGTTTCCTCGTATGGGGAAGCGAACGTTTTTCCGGTCTGGATAAACATCGAAAAGGAACGCAACATAGAAAAGGAATCAGAAAGGAAGGAAACAGCGAAAAGGAAATTATTTAAACAACAAAAACGTGTTGAGAAAAGCATTTGGTCGCGATATATACCCATTTGCGGGTGATTTGGGACCCTTTAAATTATTTAAAAAAAAATTGTGTTCGAAGAACATAACTAAACAAAAACTTATATTGAACGATTCCAGTGATTATAAATTTTGAGCTAAAATCAACAGTCACACTGGAAAATGCCTTAAGTGTGGATAAGAAAAACAGTTGAAATCGTCCAACTCACCCCATTTTACGGTACCGTTTGAAGTCGATTGACGGTGAGTATATAGCGTAAATGTTATGTCATGATGTAGGCCTATATTAGTTTGTACCAGCCGTACATTAGCATACAATGAACATAACATAATATGCCAATGCAGCCATAAGCAGCCAAAATGAATCCAACCAGACATCGAAAAGGAATCATCCAGCATTGAGCAACATATCGAAAAGGAATGCAAAGAGAGCATTAAAAGGATTTTGATGATCGCTATGCATAACAGATGTGAATTTAATAAAAATCCTTGTCGACAGTAGTTGAATAAAATCTCATCGTGATTATTGTTTCATATGATAAAATAACATTAATTAATTATTTCGCGGGAACATGTAGGCCCGGCCCCCCATATGCTATATCATTTATGTTTATATTTATAAAATCGGCTTGAAACGTTTAGGCTATGTGTGTTATTATTCATTTAAAAGATATTGGTTTATTTTCAGCTATGGAACGTCGCCTTCTTAAATTTTACGTGATATGACCATAACGCCTTAAGGGTCACACTACTGTCCTATTCATAGGAAACTCAGACATATCAAAAGGGAATTTAAAAAAAATCGATTAATTGACGGTGATTATAGAGTAGATGTAAATTATTATTTCACGATGTATATTAGTTTTCACCAGCCGTACATTGGCATACAATATGATAATATAATATGCCAATGCGGCCATCGAAAAGGAATCCAGCCATACATCGAAAAGGAACATCGAAAAGGAATCCAGCATTGAGCAACATATTGAAAAGGAATGTAAAGATAGCATTGAAAGGATTTGCTGATCGTTATGCATAACAGATGTGGTTTTAATATAATGTATGTGTGTTATTACACATAGAGCGAGAAGCGAGAAATCGCACGAATTTGCGAGAAACTCGCTGCGGTGATCTTACTACACTTAAAGCGAGACACCGCGCGGGGTATGAAAATCAGGTGTGACGTAGCATGTCACATGACCAGGCCACTGCTACTTTTGATTCTCAGCAGAAGGCGTAACAATGTCTTCAGCAATAGAACCGAGTGCCTGATACATGTACACTACACTATGGAGTAAATAAAGTTTACACCTTTCATGCTGAATTGCTTACCAGACATATCTATCTCAGATCCTATTAATGTCCATATGTCCGTCTTCACAGCATCTTTATACAGTTTGTGTTTTGGTGCATATAGCTGGGGAAACTTCTGGACTTCGTAGATCAAACGTTCAGTAGCCATTTCGTATAGTAGAATGATGAACGAATGGGTACTGGTTCATAAAACCACTGGACATATTGTACAGTGTATGAACGTCATGTCAGAAGCCACGTGGATTATCACGTGGAGTTGCGATCACTACAACAAACTCGATGATTGGTCAGTGCTAAAAAATATCGCGAGAACTTTCGCGAAAAAAAACGCCCCAGTTGGGTTCTGAGACGAGATCTCGCTTTGCCGTAAATTCTTGCGTCTCGCTTGATGTGTAATCGCGCAATGGCTTATGTACTGAGAGCTATATTTTGCTGGCAGACAGCTGAACGCTCTGAGAAGATTGTCTTTTTATCTTTACAGCAAGGCTAAATTGGTTCTTTTCAGAGCGTTCATCCTCAGCCACTTTCAATACTGCTCAGCCTGGTATCACTGTAGTGCTACAAATGCTCGATGTATGGAAAAGAATCAGGAGAGGGCTCTAAAGTGTGTTTATTCCAACCATACCGCATCATATGAGTCCCTGATGAATAAAGCTCGCCTGCCATTTCTGGAAGTTGGGAGACAAATGACCATCGAAATTCGGACTTTTAATATTCTTAATGATTTATCACCGACCTACCTCCTGGAACTGATTGAAAAACGCTGTCGCACCCGCAATTTAGGAAATTTTGAAAATATCCTGAAAATCCCTCTCATGAAGAAGGTGCGACATGGAACAAATTCCTTTTGTTTATTGGCCCCCAAAATCTGGAACTCTTTGCCAGAGGCATTGAGAATTACCAGAGACCTGAAAACTTTCAGAGATGGCCTGCGAGCTTATTTTTTTCTTTAATTGAGAGTACAATAGAGATATGTCCCTTGAAAAAATCATGTGATATATTGATTTAATTATCAATCAATGCGAACTGTTTTACACAACTTTTAATCATATAATTTTCTCATATACAGCATAAGTTTTTCTTATATAATATTTTATCTGCTTTTAGGTGCCAAAATGTATTATGTAATTTTAACTAGCTAATTTATATTCTCATATACATTATAAGTATATTTCTCTATAATTCTTACTCACGTTTTTACATTTCATGTCAACTTCCTGCCAGCCAACCTGCTAGTTTTCTTTGTTATCTTTATTGTTTATTTTACATGTCGCTTGACTAGCTGATTAGAGCTAATGTTATAATGTTTTACTTTTGCGACTTGAAATAAAACTTATCTTATCTTTTATATTAAAAAACATTATTATACCTATTATCGCCCATTCTTTGTGATCACAAATACATGTGGGGTATTACGAATGTTTCGACAATATGGATAACAGTTCAACAGTAACGTTTGTCTGACAAAAATCACAAAAACCACCACATTTTTATAAATAACACCAATGCTGGATTACTGATACACTGATTTGTCCCATGTAGAGGCTACTCACGGATTCCCATCGAAGACACCAGAGCCATGGCGATGTTAAATCCATTACAATCTGTGCAGCCTCTGTCACACACACACATGTTGTAAGATCACACGTACGTCTCAACACATGCCTCCATTCGGCAGCTGAAATAAGATAAATTAAGAAGACGTTTTCAGTGGGTTGAATCTCCTTTAGCAGGCGTGTTAAATAAATTGCGGATGCAGAATGCCCCTAAAATTCCGATGAAAATTGTGTTATTTAAAAATTAAAATGCTAAATTAACCCTTACAGCCGATTAGTATTATAACTTATTGTTTTACTCGCTATGAGTTGTGTCTCCATACTGCGACCCACACTTCAAGTGGATGAAAAAATATTTAAAAGTATGATTTAAAGAAAAAGTTATGCCAATGTAAAGCAAATTTCTCATTTTAAATTTTCTTGATTGAAGGACAAATAAAAGCCTGAAGACGGCTATAGATTGAACCAGCAATGAAAACAACATCGGGCCTAAAATCAACCCTGTTTTAATCCATTTAGACATGTAAAAAACTCTGTATTACCATTAGTATATTTTACACTACTTAGAACGTTTTCATAATTATGTGTCTTTTATAATATTTCAAAAAATAACTGTTGATACCATTTTTGCGCAAAATGTTCCAAAGCACTGCTCGGTTTACAGTGTCGAAGGCTTTACGAAAATCTACAAATGCTACGTGAACTTTTTTATTTCTATTCAGATATTTATGGAAGACAGACTTTGGAACAAACTCATTATCAACCGTTGAATAATCTCTTCTAAATCCAGCTTGTTCTTCTGTTACAATTGTATTAAAGGGACTGGCCCAGGCTAAAATCATAAAAAAACGGTGATTTTATTTTGGCTTCTTAATATGACCATATAATGTAAACATGTCCATAGACTAGAACTGCAAAAGTTTTTTTATTTTTGTGCTGCGCATTCACCAGTTAGACTAGATATAGAGACGAAATTCCCGTATTTCTAATTTTTGACATGGTTGTCAATAATTCGAAATCAGGAGTTTCGCCTCTATATCTAGCCTAACTGGTGAATTTGATGTTTTCGCCAACATTAATATTAAAACACAGTTCTACGAGATCAAATGAAGTAATTAAGTAGTCAATTACGCTGTTTCCGTGTATAGAAATGTATGTAAAATTGCCCGAAGCTGTGTGAGGTGAAGTACCATTTAAAAAAGTTGGTTCAAGGGCAGCCCACATAGACAGCGGGACTCTTTGGAGGCATTCTCGGTGGTCCGGTTGGCCCAGACGACAAACGCAAAAGGTTTTTGGAACTATGAGTCGGATTACGATTATGTTTGTCGCGCCTCTGAGCTCGGATCACCGAGGATTTAGGCGCTATGGAAGTTTATTATTATTATTATTATCTACCAAAATTATTAACAATAAGATCTTGCGAGTTAGGAGATTACACAACAAAGTCATCTCGATTATTCAACATATCTATATCACTAAAACAATTAAGTTTACCAGTATGACTGTTTATATCACCACATACCATCATGCTGTAGTTGTTATTTCCTAGTGTTGACATGATAATTTCTTCCAGAATAAAAATACCATCGGTACTAGCTTTATTAACAAAGTATGGTGAGCCAGCTGGAGGTATATATGCTGCAAATAAAATTATATCCGTAAGTGTTTTAAACAGTTATTTGTTGATCTTAAAAATCAATACATTATCATAAAGTGTATCAGATACATTGAAGTAATGTAAAATATTTGTTTTTATTAACCAAATAACTCCTCCAGAGCACCTACCATATTTAGAGAGTTTTCTAGCCGAGCAATAAACAATGAGAAACCATCAGAAATATTCTCGTAGTCATGGGTATCAATATTTTGCACAAACGTTTCTGTTCAGCATATAAATGAAAAGGATTTAATATATAACGCAAAGTCGGGATCATGTAGTTTAGATAACAGACCATCTACATGCAAAGACAGTAAGCGAAACCTACTTGAGGCACAATCGTTTTTGCTAATTGCTTCGGCAAAATCCTCAAATAGCGTTGTCTTTAAAGTTTTCCAGCACACACATCAATACTCCTTCGGCTCGGTTGTAAGTAGGCTATACGAGTTACGTTTACCCTCATCATTAATCACAACCAGTTTGTCTTGAGAGAAATACGCTCGAGATCCTTTCTCTCTTGCCTCTTGTCTCATATCTTTCAGTTTCCCCCTAACTGTCCGAACCGCTTTCGTCAGATCTTCCATTATGAATAGGCCATCAGGTTTCTTGGTGAGTGCAGCTTGGAGAGTTTTCTCTCTGTCCTTAGAGAATGAGAACTTAACAATGACGTAAAGAGTGTATTTACCACCACCGCATTGACGCCCTGGAAGTCTGTGTGCTCGTTCCATGGGGATCAGTTTAACATCGTCTTCGTTCATATCAAGCTTATCAGATAATGTTTTTCTCACCAGATCCTCACATTGCTCCCATGTTTCACCATTGACATCCGCCAATCCTCTCACACTTAAGTCATTTCTCCATGACTGGCTCTCCATATTCTCTACCCTCTGCTGAAGAGATGTATTAGCACTTTGTAGTTGTTTCATTACTTCCTTTATGTCTTTATTTTCTTCTTTTAGATTTATGACATCCTCATTTAGCCTGTCTACCATCTCTTCCATGCTTGTCGAGATTCCCGTGATATTGTTTACTTCAGTCCTCAAAATGTCACCAAATCATTCATGTTAGTTTCCATTGTGTCAGGTACTTGAGGAGCTGTCGCCGCATTAGGAGTGACATTAGCGCTGTCTCCTCCAGAAGTTGACGAGCGTTTCTCGCTGGCGGCCCTGTTTGGCCCAATGCTGGCCATGGACCAGGATTGAGCTCTACGTCACCACTCAGTAGAAAACGGGCTTGGTTAAGGTTTGGTCTGTATATGGCTACATATATTGAACGTTCCGAGTTTGTTATACAAACTTGCTAACTGACCAGTTCCGTGTACGGCAGTGTATGCCTATCAAGTGAAGTATCAAATATAGGCGTGTTTATGTCCTCACATTAAGGGGCAGTCAAGCCTGCACAGATATGTAACAGAGTGTATTTTAGTTCTTAAAGTGTTAACTGTGTTATCAATCATATATTTGTCAAGTAGAACTAGAAACATCCAGAAACCTATTAATCATTGTATCAGATATATTTTCTCTCTTGTACTGAGTGCCAGCGATTGGTATGAGGACTACGGATGCTATGGACAACGGGATGAGATAACTTTGGCTGATGTGCCTGGGAGACTGGAAAACTGATAGTTACCATGGTGGATAAAATATATATATATGTGGACAGTACATTGACGGCGGTAGCTTATTGTGTAGTTGTTAGTCAGTTACGGACCTTTATATTAAAAATAATAAAGCTGTACATTGCTTCAACAAGATGTTTCTTCACACTTACTCTCATCGGAGCTAGATGAGATGTACATGTAACCCGGTGACTACTTCTCCCTTCTTCAGTCACCCTCCTGTTACAATCATCTTGTACAAAGCAATAAGAGACGAGATGACAAATGATTTTATAAATCACCACTGACCAATTTCCCGCCAAGATAACCTGACCAGTGACATCACGTATTCATGGTAAATAAGTCCTGGAAGTCAATTTCTGATTTCTCTCAAAATATATTTGCAAATTACTTTGCCACAGATACGCTGGTCCAGCATTAACCCAGCATTGTGTCAGCATATATATCTGCATCGATCTGATTGATCCTTTTCATTTTGTCACGACCAGAGTAGTAATAGCCTGACTAGTAGGACAGCTATACTGTCATTGATATTAAAACTGTCATAGGAGTTAGCCAGATATAGTGTGTTTTGAAGGGACCATTGACCTTGACCATGTCTCTCAGTCGGACATGACACACATTCTAGAGAGGAAAGCTCAGTCCTGAACTAGGGAAGTCATACAATGTGATTGTTTCATTGAAATGCGGTAAGATTATGTATCAATTGTAATCTTCTATTACTGTATTATTTTATATTATTTCCAATATAAAATGAGTTTAATGTGAGCAAGTTTTACTTAATTATGTGAGACTAATGTGAGGTGACTGTAATTTTTAGCTCGCCGTTGCTATGAAGGATTAGCCATGTAATAATTATTTTGAAGCTAATCTATTTATGCTTTCTGTTGTATTAATCATTCAATAAGAATATTCCGTAAAGATTATTATTTTAAATTAGATTTATAATAGGTATTACCAATATTAAATGATCGTCAGTAATCAAGACTGTATTACTGATTCTCGGTCATTTATTATAGGCCCGCATTGTAAAGGCCTACATGGAGACTGTGTGGATGACAAGTGTTAGCTCCAGTTATCTCATAGCTATGCAGGGTGAGACAGCGCCGTTAATATTACTGTTATTTTGTTATATAGGCTAATGTGAATTTGATGATAGTTAATTTGTAATTAAATAATTAAACCTACGCCGATTTGATTGCTATGTATTAATGTAATATTTGTAAACTACAATATTAATAAATTGAGTAACAAGAAATAACGGTTAAAGGCATATTTCGTTTATATGTATTAATTATATTATCATTCCGTTTATCTGTGATATATTTTTCTTATACAATTTTAATTTGTCACAGGGACGATAACGATCACATTTATTATGTCTAATAAAATATGAAACGCTACAGTCTGCTTGGTTGTCACTCAGGGAAAATACAACCCTGTTTTACCCCCTCTTACATACATGCTAACTTCAGTTATTTCATGATAATTATGTCGAATAAATGTATTGTTTGTTTTATCGCATGCCTTAATAGCGAAAACATATGGTTAGGTGAAATAATCCTGTCTCTATCTAAATTATTAACGACGATATGATCACTTTAGTAATTTCATGGCGGCCATGTTGAATTTTGCATGATATTGATGTCAAATGAAGGTATCGTTTGTTTTATTGCATTCATAAATACCGAAAACATATGGTTTGGTGAAATAATCTTGTCTCTATCTAAATTATTTGTGAAGATATGATAACTTTGGTTAGGCCCTATTTTATGGCGGGAATTTTGAATTTTGCCTGATAAGATGGTTTTGACACCCATTTGCTAACTTCATCAAACTTTTTCTTATTCTGTGATCTCTACTGTAAGTAGGTAAGTAAAATGTCTTCTTTACTTCACTTTTCGGCCAATATCGCTATTTAAGTGAAAATTCCAAGTATGTAAAATGAACGACTTATCAAGTCACTATATCTCCATGAAGTCTTAATAATGTGATCTCTACTGAACATTTTGATATAGGTGGCATATTTTACCCACTTAATTCCCACGGGATTAAACATGCTCCTGCACTAAACTTTTCGTCATCATTTCCAAAGAGATAACAAGCTATACTGCCATCATATATTTACCATATACATTTTATGATAACAAACATCAAATCGTATACATCTTGAGACTATTTATTAATACAAATTAAAAATAGTTTCAGTAATTCAATGTATAACGGGCATTTGTTTAGATATCCTACAATGTGATCTGATTGCAATGATAAGACTGTTCGTAAGTATTATCTACAGACTCAGATAACCATCATATTAGTTAGACACTAATATAAACTGTTTATTTTATGATGGCTAAACATTGTGCGATCAAATATTTATTGGTTCTTTCTGGAAAAAATATGTTGGTATTTAAAAACATGTTTAAATTTGTTTTGTTGTAGTCTAATGTGGTTTCTAAGACCGTTATGGTTAGTTATGTTTCGTCAGCCTGTGATTATCGCCATCATAACATAGTCTGTACAGCCACCATGCCCTATCACCCCCACTCTCACATCATCATCTATACATCCTTCATCTCATCAATTGACTACAACGTTTTTATCGTATTACAATGTCAATTAAATGACCATTTGTGCCGAAAAGTGATGTAAAGCAATGATTTACTACTACTACTCAATACTTACTTACATCTGTAGCATCAGGTGTCATATTAGCAGGTGTCACATTAGCAGCAAGTGTCCCATCAGTAGGTCTCCCACACCTCATTTGTCGTCAAGAGGATACAAGTTTTTTGGCTATATTATATTGGGACTTCCACATCCTCTACTGCTGTACCATCTTCTTCCAGGACAATAATACTACTACTACCCTGGACATGAAGTGTCTTGCCCAGAGACCAATACAGGCCCGTGTCCAGGAATGTTTGAAGGGGGGTCGAATTTTGGATTGCTGGGGTATTTTCGCAATAAGTTAATTGGATCCCCTGTGAAATATTGCTTGAATTGATATTTGGCGTTGAGCGAATGGGAAGCGCGGGTTAGGGGGGGGGGGGGATCTGGTGGCATCATTTGCCCTGACCATCAGAGTCAAAAGATCAAAAGTGTTTGACCAAGAGGTCCTGGCAATGACTTGTTTTGATACTAGCTGTTTAGACAAGATTTGAAGTCGCGCTCCATTGACCATCCATAACGGTAATTAAAGTGCGTTGTTCTTGGCACATTAACCTGTATAAACAAATATAATGCCGGCAACAGACACGCCTCCCAGCAAGCATGAGATGTTGTTTTAATGGCGGCCCGCCTTCTACAATGTTGGTCCAATACAAACACATCGAGTGTCTGGAATGTGTATAATACACTGTGGGCATTAAAACAAATAATACAAATCATCATGTTATATATAATTACGCATTTGAGCTGATAAATTATTTTATAATTAAATATACTTTCTGAGATTATTATCACAGGTTAAATTGATTTGATTAATCAAGCGAAAATAGAATAGAGATATATAAAAGAAATAGACTTTTATCTATTACTTGACCATCGATTACTATTACTATTAATATTACTACAGTTTTACAGTATTACTATTACTTTCATTTTCTTGCGATCTATTACTATTACTATTACATTGAAATTGTCCCGTTACCTATTACTATTACCTATTGCTATTACCCCATCCCTGATGGAGATGAAGATGATAATAAAATATAAGTTTTGTTTTATTAAGAAGATGTGGTGCAGGGTTTTATGATACAGTGACCTATGTTTTTTATATGCATGTTATGAATGGCATGAACACATATGACCATACGTTTGATAGACACGTAAAGATGTAAGTACGAATATCTTGAACACAGGACATACATCTTATTCTGTATGTAACAATGTAGCTAATCCATTTAGAAGTCAATATTATATGATCTGCGCTTATTACATTATAGTGTGTTATCGCGACGCAAAAATGTAAAATAAAATTAATTGGATGTAATATCATTGTATCAATACAATTCTCACGACGCGCGTTTTCAGTTCAAGTAAAAATGATGTGTACTGTTTTTGGAATGAAACAAAACACATAGGCGATCTCTAGTAGTGTAGTCATTCAGGCAAAAAATCTAAACAAATTGCTAACAAAGGTTTTATGATTTATTATGGTAGATGTAAGTTCTAACTAACATTTCTGAAAAATCCCAAGCAAAGTGCCCTTACAATTCGAGAAATTGACTAAAACTATTTTTTAACATCACGATCGCTGGTGGAAATCGAATTTTTCCAGTTTTTCCCCATTTTGTAAACGCTAGGTATCGTTACTTATGTTTTTGGACACCAGGAATCGATTTTAGATATCAGTTCGAATTAAATATAAGTAATGATTGATTTAAAGTTGATTTAGCGGTTTAAAACATATTAAGTGATTTAATTTTAAAAAGTATATAAGTATATCATGTATTATCGTATTAATTAGTCTTGTTGACCTAGATAATAATATGCTCTCGCACTTAATGGGTAGCTGATGTGACGGATTAACAACATACAGTATTGGTATTTGGTTGTCTGTCAAGTATTAGTGTGGATGTCGTGAGCCTAAAAATCATATTTTTGATCTCGGAATTGACGTTTTGATGATCTTGAAGTGAAACTGGTCTTGAAGATCACCTTGAGTCACCAAAATATTGACAAAATTAGTTTTTTCATTTAAAATCCCATGAAAAAAGATAAATTACTAGCTTTATTTGTTAATACTGATATTTTCTCTTACTTGACTTTGAAATTGACATTTTGACCTTGAAGATCACCTTCAATAAACAAAATATTTTCAAAAATGGATTGTCCAGTCAAACTTACATGAAAATGAGGTATTATACTTGTTCCTAGCTTGATTTGTTGAATATTCATATTTCACCTTGTGCATAGCCATAATGTCATTTGACCTTGTGGCTTAAAATATGTGTTTCTAAAATGGACGACTACAGTACTGATTTCACAAAATGGGACAGATTTTTCATCAGTGGCTGGCCTGCGTTAACGCTGGCCATTAGCCCGAGAGCAAGCCCGGCGAGACAGGCGCAGAATTGGTTGCGCACAGCGCATGAAATGGGCTCGAGCCCCCACACGGTTCGGGCCAGGAAAATGGCTTGCACACAGTATACTGTGTGGCGGCTAACATGGATGCTGTGAACCATGTGTCATCTCGCCGGGCTGTCCAGGCTCGCTCTAGGCGAGACAGGGCGCGCGCAGCCTGACCACATTCAGCATCATCTGAACAACTCTGAGTTTATCTTAACGTGCAATAATTCAGTGTCCGTACGTGTATACATGTAGACCTGTTGCAGTTCTCATTTATTTCTGCTCAGCCTTTTAGCATTTAGCCTTCAGCAGTTAGACATTATCTTTAGTATTGGACAAGCAGATTAGTGTATAAATTCAGAAAATGGGTGGTTTTATGAAGCCACGATCACTGGAATAGGCCTAACTGAAGATGAAAAAGCAGGCACCTGGCAAGTCAGGCTCGCCCGGTGCACCGGTGAAGCTTGAAACTGGACCAGACGAGAAGCGCACCTGACTAACACATACAGGCGTTGACTCAATTCGACGAAGCTCTAGATTGGCTTGAGCCCCGGCGATATGATTGTGGCCTGGCTAAAGGAGTTTATAACTTTGGGCGCATACACGCGAGCCACAAATGGGGTGGGGAGAGAACATGGGGCTAGCCCAGGGCTAGCCTGCGTTAGCCGCGTCTAGCCCCACTGAAAAAGCTTGTCCCATTTTGCTAAGTCAGTACTGTACCTGGGTTTGACTCACTTGAGCATATGGAATGAGATAAATATACTCGTTTGCTTTTAACCATTCTGCTTATCAGAACTGATTTCCAGACTGATAATTAGATATGGCCTCTATTCTATGTCTCTAATGGTCTCTAATATACTATTTTTACGGAACTGCTGCGACAGAGTTTATCTTTCCCGTTGGCTTAGGCTAGGTGCATACCGTCTCGTCCTATATCGGTCATTGTTTGTGAGCATCCACAAAGTGCATCTGTGCAGGGTTCCGTGAATATTCAAATTGGAATTTCAGTTTTTTTAGGCTTCGTCTCTACAATTTTCCCGAACGTTCAAAACCAAAGAAGAAGGTGGTGAAGCCAAAGAAGTATTATGAGATGATCTGCCTTGAAAGAGCTCCGTGGCTAATCTCGCCAGGCATCGACAAGAACTTCAAATCATTTATCTCAAAAATACATGCAACAGTGAGTAATGTTTTTATAAAAGATATGTTTTAATGTTATCTTTGATATAAGAGATATATATTTTGACAGCTTAAGAGCAAAAAAATACAATATTATAACAGTAATATTCCGCATCGTACGGAACGAAAATTTTATATTTTATAACTTTTGATATGACATATATATTTATTGACGGTTAAATGGTAAAAAAATACAATTATAATATGAAATGAAATTAAATGAGAACTTCAATAGCGCCTAACTCCTCGGAGGGCCGAGCTCAGAGGCGCAATCCATCCTTATCAAATTCCAAAGAAGAGTCGAGGGAAATAAGCATGGTCGTCATCAGGGAGCCGGGACGCAGAGGAGCTAGGGCGGAAAAGCCAGCTCGAAGAAATGTGTTTTAAGCAGTTTTCTGAAAGAGGAAATATTTTTAGCTACACGAAGGTGTGCAGGCAGTAAATTCCAGAGAGTAGGACCAGAAACAGAAGAGGCACGAGCACCGAACTTAGTTCTGATACGTGGTACTTTTAGCTTATTTGTGTTGTTTGACCGCAGATGTCTTTCGGAGTCTGCAGAAAAAAGAAGGCTAGATAAATAAGATGGCTGACCATCATTGAGACAACGAAATACAAAAGTACATATTTTAAATTGTATTCTAAACTTAATTGGAAGCCAATGTAATGATTTTATTAGAGGAAGAAAGCGACTGAAACGAGGAGCCTTTGTCACAACCCCTGCTAAACAGTTCTGAACACGCTGTAATTTCTGTAGATCTTTAGCTGTGTAATAAGGAGTTAGAGTAGTCCAGTTTGCTTGTCACCAGTGCCACTGCAATTTGTGTTGCTAAAGCTAGAGGTAGAATTTTTCTGATGTGTTTAAGATCTCTAATGTGATAAAAAGAGGAGCTGGACACTTGTGAAATGTGCTGACGAAAATTCAAATCACTGTCAAACAAGACACCCAAATTCCTTGCGTTATAATCTGCTGGATTCATCTCATTGTCCTAAACCGCAAGGGGGGAAAGTTAATAAACTTCTCCCTCTGCGATTTCGAGCCAATGAGAGAAAACTCTTGCTAGGATTGAGTTTTAGTTTGGATTGAGCCATCCAAGCAGATACCCCGGTAATACAGCTCTGAAGCATTTTTAATGACTCAGTAGCTGTGTCACCTGTTAAGGAGATGTAAATTTGTGTATCATCGGCGTATAAGTGATGACTCAATCCATAACGTGAAATAATTGTGCTGACTGGTGACGTTGGTGTGAACACAGCTCTACACATCCCAATAGAACAAGTCAAATTTTACAAAAAGAAACACAAAAAGAGTCCATGGATAACAAAAGGTATAATTAAGTCCCTAAATTATAGAGATAAACTTTATCGATCTTTTAAACAGTGTCGCATAGGGAGCGAAGTTTACAATACATTAAAAACTAATTTACATATGTTTAACAGGATATTAATCCGGAGCATTTCGTCAGCGAAGAAAGTTTACTATAATAACGTTTTTAATCAATATAAGTTTAATAATAAAAACACTTGGGGAACTATCAAGGATATATTAAATAAGAAAAATAGTACTAGTGCTTTGTCTCATAGTCTAAATATAAATGGAGATATAATTAAAGATAAGAAAAAATTAGCAGACAATTTCAACAATTATTTCGTAAATATAGGTAATATATTATCTTTAAATCTTATCTTCAAATTACCGCTAATTACAACTCCAATGTGTCGTACTCACAATTTTTAGACAATTCAACCAATTCTCGCTTTAAGTTTTCTTTAGTTTTTGAATCTGTCATTGGTAAAATTATCAATGATATATCAGCTAAGAATAGTAGTGGACCCGATGGTATTAACACCAAACTTTTAAAACTTGTGAAACATTATTTAATTTCACCATTGACCAGCATTGTTAATCAGACATTAAGCACTGTAATATTTCCAGATAGACTCAAAATCGCCAAAGCAATTCCCATATATAAAAAAGGCGATTCCTTATTAGCTGAAAATTATCGCCCAATATCTCTTCTTTCTAGTTTATCCTTCCTATTGTTACTCTGGGACTATCTGACCCGAGGATAGCGAAGCTGCACGAAATGCCACGGTGTTTCAGCATCAAATTGCACAGCGAAACCCAAGTCTCCGGCCGTCTGGGCATGTCTGGGGGTAAATCCCCTAGACATGCCCAGAACCCCTTATCGGGCGAGCGAAGGAAACCACTCTCAATAACCCACCATGCCCTATCACCCCCACCCTCACATCGTCATCTGTACATCATTCATCTCATCAATTGACTACATTGTTTTTTATTGTATTACAATGTCACTTAAAAGACCATTTGTGTCGAAAAGTGACGTAAAGCCATGATTTACTACTACTACTTATCGAAAAATTTGAAAAAGTAAGGCTTATCTAATTAAAACAATATCTAGAGGAGCACAACTTACTTTATAAAAGACAATATGGCTTCCGTGAGAATCACTCGACTGAATATGCAGCCCTTGAGCTGATAGACAACATTTCCAATAATCTTGGTAACGGTAAAGTACCATTTTCCATATTTTAGACCTTCCCAAAGCCTTTGATACTCTCGCCCACACTATTCTCACCCAAAAACTAAAACATTACGGTGTTGAAGGCTGTGCCCTGAAATTGCTAAAAAATTTCTTAAGCAACAGAGAGCAGTATGTAGAATTGAATAATGTAAAATCTGAAATGTGCGAAATAGAAACAGGTGTTCCCCAGTGCTCGATTCTTGGCCCATTACTATTTGTTATATATGTCAACGATATTTAAAAGACCAGCTCTATTCTTCATGCTATAATTTATGCTGACGACACCACTTTGACTGTCAATTTAGAAGATTTTTTTGCTAAAACGACAAAAGACTTAGAAAATAAAATAAATTCAAAAATAAATAAAATTAACATCTGGCTGAAAGCAAATCATCTTTCTCTTAACATCCATAAGTCAAAATTTATGCTATATTACAAGCCTCCCAAAAGGGTACTGATTCCCGTTCTCAAAATAGATAATACTGAGATAACCAGTGTCGACACCTTCATTTTTTTAGGTCTATTAATAAATACAAATTTAAACTGGAAACCTCATGTAGAGGAAACAGCAGGAAAAATATCAAAAGCTATTGGAGTTATAAATAGACTAAAATTTGTTGTACCCCAAAATATACCGGTGACTTTATATAATTCATTATTCTATCACACCTTAATTATTGTACACTAGCATGGGGTTATGAACATAAACGCATCACTAAATTACAGAAAAAAGCTATTAGAATAATTCATATGGCGATACATTCTTCACACACCAATCCTCTATTTAAAAAAAATACGTTCTCTTAAATTCAAAGATCTGTTTGAGTTAAATATTCTCAAATTGTACTATAAACTTATGAATAACAACCTTCCAGATTACTTCTTTCTACATTTAAAGACAGATACCGCAGCAGAAACACATAATTATAATACTCGTTTTAGAAATAATATTAGACAGATTCAACTCAGGCATGAATTTCGCAGGAAATGCCTTCATTATGAAATTGCCAGAATTGCAAACTATACTCCACCAAATAATTTTGAAAAAGTGTACACACACAGCTTTAACGGATTTATTTTATATATGAAAAGTCATATGTTGAAAATGTACCCCAACGATTGTCATCTGGAAAACTGTTATATCTGTAGCAGGCAATAGTATATTATAACGCCTTCGTCATATTTACAAAAGTAATTATCATTTATAATAAGTGTTATTTTTATGTTTTTATAAATTAATCCACAATATAATTTAAAGTACATCTATTCATTGATACATGTTTCCTATGTAAACTAATATTTTTGTCATTGTTGTTGTTTTTGCCTGTAATATGTTTTTTTATGTAACAATAATATGTACATTATAAGGTGTTAGCGATTGTTTCAATCTCAATGGAGATCTCCTGCCTTTTCACTGTTTAAATATTATTCATCATGTTTGTAATTTGTATGGCGAATCATTCTGTCTGTCTGTCTGGTGCTTAGAGGAGCGGTGTACAAACTGAAAAGCAGAGGGCCAAGGACAGAACCCTGCGGCACTCAATATTCAAGCAAACTAGAGTCAGAAAAGGATTTGTCAATTTTAATTTTTTGATGCCTGCCACAAAGGTAAGATTTAAGCCAAGCCAAAGCCATTCCAGAGACACCCAACTAGTCTATTTGTTAGAGTGTTATATATATATATATATATATATATATATATATGAATATTGCTTTGCGTCGCTTTCTGCACAATCATGGGGATATCGCGACAGAAGGAAGCCCGAAGCCGAGACTATGCCTCACTCTTATTTCGAATGACTTCAAGGGTTCTTTAAAGTGCACAGTAGCTTACCATAGGCAGCACTGTACACTCCATGCCTTTGAACAGTTTGGAACACTGTATATGCACAACCACGATGACAAATATCCGACCCGACCGGGATTCGAACCTGGTACCCCCAGGTTACAAGCCCCAGTCGATAGGAAAGAGCCATCGGGGCCGGCCGTTAGAGTGTTGTGGTCGATGGTATTGAAAGCCGCAGACAAATCAAGTGAAGTTAAAGCTGTGACATGGCCCTGAGATGTCATTGTGAACTCTTAACAGGGCTGTCTCAGTGGAATGGAATTTTCGGTAAGCGGACTGCATAGGATTGTTCAATTTGTTGGAGTTTTTGTGAGCTTGTAAACGGTTGGAAACAACTTTTTCAATAATTTTATAAATGAAAATTAAATTGGAGACTGGGCTATTATTTTTGAGTTTATTAACAGAAAGGTTTGATTTCTTCAGTAAAGGTATGACATCAGCCTCTTTGAATGACAGTGGGAATGTTCCAGATTCTAGAGATAAATTAATTATAGCTGTTATAGGTTTAATTAAAATATCCAACAAGGCTTTAAGGATGTTTGTTGGAATCGGATCAAGGTCATATGATTTTGATTCAGACTTCATAATGATCTTCCTGACCTCGTTCTCTGATGCTGGTTCTAAATTGAAAAGCTCTTTTTTTATTTTAGGCTTCTGAACAGGTGGTACATCATTCACCTGATTTGAAAAATTGGCCCGGATCGTTGTGATTTCGTCACAAAGGGACAAAGGGACTTTCCATTATTTGACTCTCACAACTATAAGTTAGACCTATAGGTATTTGCATCATTTAAATCATAAATCATGTGTTTTTATTACAATTGTAAGCTGCCACCACGCTGTTTGCTGTCACGTTGCAATTTACTGATCATCAAGTTTGCGTAGCCTATCATCTGTTCGTGTTACATTATCAAGACTATGTTACATGAATCACAAGGACTTCATTCTCCCTGTTACACACCCTACTGGGAGTGGTAAAGGCATCACTACAATGATAGATAATTAGATACATAGTGGGATGATAATATTCAAATTAAAATATTAAATACCATTTGTAGCTATTCTTAAAAAATTTGGAACATATTAATAATTTTGATCGGACAGTAGCGTTATTCTGTTCTTAATAATACCAGACTCGTGTTTTGGATTTAAATTACAAAGGCATCTGATATTAATATGGATTTTTCATATGGAGTGAATATTTACCACGTTTATATTGTAATTGCAGGTGTTGTGTTATGTTGCTGTTGTTGTTGCTGAGTCGTTAGATCTTGTTAGAGCGTGATTGGCAAATACTATTGTGAAGTTATGGATGAATAAAAAGACAAGTTAAATATTCAAGTGTTTTGCGTGTTGATCGAGGTTATTGAGATCTTGGCTTACACTGAGTTGATGTTGGGCCAGCATCGAAGACGGTGGACCAACATCAACCCAGCATTGGGTACCCGGGATTAACTCTTCCAGTGCGGGGACCGTCTTTATGCGTCAGAATCTGATGTCTGTAGACGTCACTTTCTGACGTATAAAGACGATCCCCGCACTGAAAGAATTACAATATTTATAATGACCGTAGACCCATAACATAGGTATTCAAATGAAGCAGAGAGAGCTAACTAAGACATTTATGATGATTTCAAAGTGAAAAAACCCCTCTGGTCTCTATGTTTTATACACAAATAATTCCGCGCTGTATTAAGGGTCAGGTAAGTGTATCGTCTGATGTGTCACTCCGGTGTGTGTAGGCAATATCTGAACGTCATGAACCGTCCACCCAGCTGAGCCATGTAACAACACGGGCGTTTCGTACAGAATGAGGCTGGGTAATTCCCAGATATTCTGAGTTCAGGATAATATTATGCCTGGATACTAACATAACAAACGCTGCATTTTCACCAGGAGTCTGAAGGGATGCTCAAGTTATAAACACTGATAAAGGTACGTGGTCAGATTTTGTAATATAAATATTTAATAGCAAATAGACCCAGAAAACGGCAGAAAAAAAAATATTTACATTTTTTTCAAAAATACTTTTTAGAATTTTACAAAGTGTTTAATCTTTAGTATGTAAAAGGCGCCTTTAAACTATTGCCACAACAAGCCATTTATGCATTTGCTACGCGCATGCAGGTCATTGCGATGGTTTAAGCCTATTTAAAACACCATGACGCCCATTCACTGAGGTAGCGCGCTCACACCTATGACAGCTTGTGACTCGTGGTCGTCGATGGCGATGTTTACATTTAATTGATTGTGGTTCTAAATCTTAATTTGGGGAGGGCGGGGTGTTGGAAATGTCTGACCTGGTGAGTTGTGTTTAAGATTAAGGCGCAACCTACATCTCACATCTTGCCCACTCAAAACCAGACTCTTGTAGACTGCAGATATGGGCCTTGAAAACACATTTGTACCACTCGAGCCGTAGACAGAGAGGGGTGTGAAAAGTCACACTCCAGTGAGCACATTGAGTTGTCTGATGTATAGTTTACCTGTGGCATACAACTTGATAGCTCACGGCATAATGTGTGATTAGATGAGCTCACAGGCGAAATAGCAACCGATCGGAGCGTATCGGAAGAGAAAAATGTGACTTACGAAAATATAAAAAATATATTTACAAACAAATATATTTGACTGGGTCACAGTAGCTGGACACAACTATCCCTCCCACCTCCAAAAAGAGGTTGCAACAGAACTAAAATGGTGCAATGAAAACATAGGTGAAATTAAAAAAAACATCGCGGTTTACATGCCCTTGAGCATGTTAAGTCGTTGGCGGAAGGGGTCTAGCGTGTGAGAGGAGACCACATAGAATGTACGCAGGTTGTTCCAACCTGGTATGGTGCAAGGTAAGAATGAAATATAAAAATTTGCATGGGTCATTGTACAGGCTCATTGGTATCATTGATTGGGCTTCACTACACAATCAATGGTTGAATCATTCTACATATATGGTGGAATATATCTCCACGTATGTTTGTTTAGTCGATAGGGTCAGCCACGTATATATCTGTCATCCATCTCAGTCGCAATTATATAATGCAGTACATACTGCGGCACACAGAAACTTCAAGTGGATGGAAATTTAAATTCTATATTACATGATACCTAAGCGCGTTTTATTTGAGATCCGCACCTATCCATTCGCTAAATTTCAGTGAACATTTTTATTGTAAAAATGATCAAATGCGTTTAATAGCGTTGCTAATACTCAAGGGGTTATTTCACATAATAATTATTCCAAGATTTAAGCTTGAAACATTGTTTCTGTGCCATCACATGTTTTATGTCTACTATATGTTTACAGCCCATCTAAATGATGACTATGAGTACTATGATGAGTATGTTGAGAATCACACGAGTAGCGGCAGTGCTGCTGACTTACATCAGTGTAGTGGTCGCGTACAATAAAACTGTGTGGGAAATTGGCAACTATCCTAATCCAGTGACGTCACCTGCAGAATGCGGATCCACAGAGTCTTCATATCTTTGTGATCCTGACGAGTTTCTATCTCCAGATAAAGGTGACTACACTAGAGTATCTACTACACAGATGATATTAAGGATATTGGTGTTTAAAAAAATATGACTATAACAAGTTCAAATAGTTCCCCCCTAGCTTTGTTAATAATCTGTTTTCGGACTTTTTCACCTCAATACGTATATTACATATCAATATATCACGCTGCTAGAACAAAAAAGTGTCATGTCTGACACTTTAGAAGAGGCACATATATATGATATTTTGTTTCAGAAAGACGGTGTTAGAAATTCAATATTTGCATCAGTAATATTTTGATAAGCAGTCTAAAACATGTGTCAAAAAGTAATCTGCTCGGTACATGGGAACCCTATTTGGAAAATTAACTATATTGAAGTAGGCCTACATTTAAAATTTATCCAATCTTCCACTCATATGAGACAAATTATTATTTCATAGACCCCTGTTCAGAACTTTATATTTATAAAATACAGCCCATAACAAACAAATTTAAATGACATCACTTAATTTGTTTTAGTTCAAATAGGCTAAAACGGCTATTGCCGTGATTAAAATTTAAAGGGTTACAAGAACATCAGCATCTCCTGTTTGATGACCGGGGGAGGGGGGGGTGATAATATGTGAACCCAGTCTCCACCCCAGGAAATTAATAACCCCTGATATAATTGGGCTTTGTATATCAGTGTTTGCAGGTGGCAACATTTTATTTGAAGCTGAAGATAAGCTTGTTCATCGTCTTAAAAATAAATATTTAAAGTATTAGTTCTTCGAAAATGAGACTGTTTGGCAGGTATTGAGAAGTGTCACGTTGGCGTTGTGATAGAATACAACTACCATGGGTTTACTCTTTTACCGCGAATGAGAAACCTTCAAATTGGGGAATTATGTAAAATTGCCTCCTCTTGAAATGGGCGTTAATTAACCCTTTAACCGCCAAGTTATTTAGTTTAAATGTTCACTCAGTTGAAGTTGTGTCTCGCTGACTCGATTCACAACTTCAAGTTGGTGAAAATTATTCAGATTTGATAAAATGGAGGTCAGCGATTTTGAAATATTGCTGATTTATGTCACTTTTTATGATTTTTAACGTCTTTGAAAGCCGGTTTTTAATGTGCTATAAAAGACTATAATGATGACCGGTGCCAATCGCGTCTCTAGCCGTTTATAATGATGACCGGTGCCAATCGCGTCTCTAGCCGTTTATAATGACGACCGGTGCCAAATCGCGTCTCTAGCCGTTTATAATGATGACCGGTGCCAATCACGACTCTAGCCGTTTGTAATGATGACCGGTGCTAATCACGTCTCTATCCGTTTATAATGGTGACTGGTGCCTATTAATCGCGTCTCTAGCCGTTTATAATGATGACCGGTGCCAATCGCGTCTCTAGCCGTTTATAATGATGACCGGTGGCAATCGCGTCTCTAGCCGTTTGTAATGGTGACTGGTGCCTATTAATCGCGTCTCTAGCCGTTTATAATGATGACCGGTGCCAATCGCGTCTCTAGCCGTTTATAATGATGACCGGTGCTAATCGCGTCTCTAGCCGTTTGTAATGGTGACTGGTGCCTATTAATCGCGTCTCTAGCCGTTTATAATGATGACCGGTGGCAATCGCGTCTCTAGCCGTTTATAATGATGACCGGTGCTAATCGCGTCTCTAGCCGTTTGTAATGGTGACTGGTGCCTATTAATCTTTGAAAGCCGGTTTTTAATGTGCTATAAAAGACTATAATGATGACCGGTGCCAATCGCGTCTTTAGCCGTTTATAATGATGACCGGTGCCAATCGCGTCTCTAGCCGTTTATAATGATGACCGGTGCCAATCGCGTCTCTAGCCGTTTATAATGATGACCGGTGCCAATCGCGTCTTTAGCCGTTTATAATGATGACCGGTGCCAATCGCGTCTTTAGCCGTTTATAATGATGACCGGTGCCAATAGCGTCTTTAGCCGTTTGTAATGATGACCGGTGCCAATCGCGTCTCTAGCCGTTTATAATGATGACCGGTGCCAATCGCGTCTCTAGCCGTTTGTAATGATGACCGGTGCTAATCGCGTCTCTATCCGTTTGTAATGGTGACTGATGCCTATTATTCGCGTCTCTAGCCGTTTATAATGTTGACCGGTGCCAATCGCGTCTCTACCCATTTATAATGGTGACCGGTGGCAATCCCGTCTCTAGCCGTTTATA
Source organism: Flabesymbios commensalis (assembly GCA_964017125.1). Classification (NCBI taxonomy): domain Eukaryota; kingdom Metazoa; phylum Annelida; class Polychaeta; order Terebellida; family Flabelligeridae; genus Flabesymbios; species Flabesymbios commensalis. The sequence continues at coordinate 74,966,841 of OZ024911.1, forward strand.
ATGATGACCGGTGCTAATCGCGTCTCTAGCCGTTTATAATGGTGACCGGTGCTAATCCCGTCTCTAGCCGTTTATAATGATGACCGGTGGCAATCCCGTCTTTAGTCGTTTATAATAATGACTGGTGCTAATCGCGTCTCTAGCCGTTTATAATGATGACCGTGCCAATTCCGTCTCTAGCCGATTATAATGATGACCAGTACTAATCGCTTCTCTGGCCGTTTATAATGACGACTGGTGCCTATTAATCTCGTCTCTAGCCGTTTATAATGATGACCAGTGCTAATCGCGTCTCTAGCCGTTTATAATGATGACCGCTGCTAATCGCGTCTCTACCCATTTATAATGATGACCGTGCCAATCGATTCTATAGCCATTTATAATGACGACTGGTGCCTATTATTCGCGTCTCTAGATGTTTATAATAATGACCGGTGGCAATCACGTCTCTAGCCGTTTATAATGATGACCGGTGCTAATCGCGTCTCTAGCCATTTATAATGATGACCAGTGCCAATCGCATCTCTAGCCATTTATAATGATGACCAGTGGCAATCCCGTCTCTAGCCGTTTATAATGATGACCAGTGCTAATCGCGTCTCCAGCCGTTTGTAATGGTGACCGGTGCCAATCCCGTCTCTAGCCGTTTATAATGATGACCGGTGCTAATCGCGTCTCTACCCATTTATAATGATGACCGTGCCAATCGATTCTCTAGCCATTTATATTGATGACCGTGCCAATCGATTCTCTAGCCATTTATAATGATGACTGGTGGCAATCCCGTCTCTGGCCGTTTATAATGATGACCGTGCCAAAGGCGTCTCTACCCATTTATAATGATGACTGTGCCAATCGATTCTCTAGCATTTTATAATGATGACCGGTGGCAATCCCGTCTCTAGCCGTTTATAATGATGACCGTGCCAAACGCGTCTCTAGCCCTTCATAATGATGACCGGTGCTAATCGCGTCTCAAGCCGTTTATAATGATGACCGGTGGCAAGCGCGTCTCTAGCTGTTTATAATGATGATCGGTGGCAATCCCGTCTTTAGCCGTTTATAATGATGACCGGTGGCAATCCCGTCTTTAGCCGTTTATAATGATGACCGGTGCCACTCGCGTCTCTAGCCGTTTATAATGATGACCGGTGCTAATCGCGTCTCTAGCCGGTTATAATGATGACCGTTGCCAATCGCGTCTCTACCCATTTATAATGATGACCGTGCCAATCGATTTTCTAGCCGTTTGTAATGGTGGCCGGTGCTAATCGCGTCTCTAGCTGTTTATTATTATGACCGGTGCCAATCGCGTCTCTACCCGTTTATAATCGTGACCGGTGCCATGCGCGGCACTATTTTTAGACAGCTTATTATATATTTATTTATTATCTGCTAGTTTGCACTCAAGATAATAGAACAAGAACGATTAATGGGACATTTTACACAGTAAATTTAATATCAGAGAATACTTTGTTCAACTCCAGTCATTTATCCAATGATTACAAATTAAAATTACCCTAGTTATATTAGTAGAAGATGTTATGTGAATAAAAAAATAACCTAAATAACCACATATAGCTTACATGTAGTAACCCACTAACTTCTAAATTACAAGTCAGTTATATTTGACCAAGGTGTGATAAAATTGGTGACTGGTGCCTATTAATCGCGTCTCTAGCCGTTTATAATGATGACCGGTGGCAATCGCGTCTCTAGCCGTTTATAATGATGACCGGTGCTAATCGCGTCTCTAGCCGTTTGTAATGGTGACTGGTGCCTATTAATCTTTGAAAGCCGGTTTTTAATGTGCTATAAAAGACTATAATGATGACCGGTGCCAATCGCGTCTTTAGCCGTTTATAATGATGACCGGTGCCAATCGCGTCTCTAGCCGTTTATAATGATGACCGGTGCCAATCGCGTCTCTAGCCGTTTATAATGATGACCGGTGCCAATCGCGTCTTTAGCCGTTTATAATGATGACCGGTGCCAATCGCGTCTTTAGCCGTTTATAATGATGACCGGTGCCAATCGCGTCTTTAGCCGTTTGTAATGATGACCGGTGCCAATCGCGTCTCTAGCCGTTTATAATGATGACCGGTGCCAATCGCGTCTCTAGCCGTTTGTAATGATGACCGGTGCTAATCGCGTCTCTATCCGTTTGTAATGGTGACTGATGCCTATTATTCGCGTCTCTAGCCGTTTATAATGTTGACCGGTGCCAATCGCGTCTCTACCCATTTATAATGGTGACCGGTGGCAATCCCGTCTCTAGCCGTTTATAATGATGACCGGTGCTAATCGCGTCTCTAGCCGTTTATAATGGTGACCGGTGCTAATCCCGTCTCTAGCCGTTTATAATGATGACCGGTGGCAATCCCGTCTTTAGTCGTTTATAATAATGACTGGTGCTAATCGCGTCTCTAGCCGTTTATAATGATGACCGTGCCAATTCCGTCTCTAGCCGATTATAATGATGACCAGTACTAATCGCTTCTCTGGCCGTTTATAATGACGACTGGTGCCTATTAATCTCGTCTCTAGCCGTTTATAATGATGACCAGTGCTAATCGCGTCTCTAGCCGTTTATAATGATGACCGCTGCTAATCGCGTCTCTACCCATTTATAATGATGACCGTGCCAATCGATTCTATAGCCATTTATAATGACGACTGGTGCCTATTATTCGCGTCTCTAGATGTTTATAATAATGACCGGTGGCAATCACGTCTCTAGCCGTTTATAATGATGACCGGTGCTAATCGCGTCTCTAGCCATTTATAATGATGACCAGTGCCAATCGCATCTCTAGCCATTTATAATGATGACCAGTGGCAATCCCGTCTCTAGCCGTTTATAATGATGACCAGTGCTAATCGCGTCTCCAGCCGTTTGTAATGGTGACCGGTGCCAATCCCGTCTCTAGCCGTTTATAATGATGACCGGTGCTAATCGCGTCTCTACCCATTTATAATGATGACCGTGCCAATCGATTCTCTAGCCATTTATATTGATGACCGTGCCAATCGATTCTCTAGCCATTTATAATGATGACTGGTGGCAATCCCGTCTCTGGCCGTTTATAATGATGACCGTGCCAAAGGCGTCTCTACCCATTTATAATGATGACTGTGCCAATCGATTCTCTAGCATTTTATAATGATGACCGGTGGCAATCCCGTCTCTAGCCGTTTATAATGATGACCGTGCCAAACGCGTCTCTAGCCCTTCATAATGATGACCGGTGCTAATCGCGTCTCAAGCCGTTTATAATGATGACCGGTGGCAAGCGCGTCTCTAGCTGTTTATAATGATGATCGGTGGCAATCCCGTCTTTAGCCGTTTATAATGATGACCGGTGGCAATCCCGTCTTTAGCCGTTTATAATGATGACCGGTGCCACTCGCGTCTCTAGCCGTTTATAATGATGACCGGTGCTAATCGCGTCTCTAGCCGGTTATAATGATGACCGTTGCCAATCGCGTCTCTACCCATTTATAATGATGACCGTGCCAATCGATTTTCTAGCCGTTTGTAATGGTGGCCGGTGCTAATCGCGTCTCTAGCTGTTTATAATTATGACCGGTGCCAATCGCGTCTCTACCCGTTTATAATCGTGACCGGTGCCATGCGCGGCACTATTTTTAGACAGCTTATTATATATTTATTTATTATCTGCTAGTTTGCACTCAAGATAATAGAACAAGAACGATTAATGGGACATTTTACACAGTAAATTTAATATCAGAGAATACTTTGTTCAACTCCAGTCATTTATCCAATGATTACAAATTAAAATTACCCTAGTTATATTAGTAGAAGATGTTATGTGAATAAAAAAATAACCTAAATAACCACATATAGCTTACATGTAGTAACCCACTAACTTCTAAATTACAAGTCAGTTATATTTGACCAAGGTGTGATAAAATTGGTGACTGGTGCCTATTAATCGCGTCTCTAGCCGTTTATAATGATGACCGGTGGCAATCGCGTCTCTAGCCGTTTATAATGATGACCGGTGCTAATCGCGTCTCTAGCCGTTTGTAATGGTGACTGGTGCCTATTAATCTTTGAAAGCCGGTTTTTAATGTGCTATAAAAGACTATAATGATGACCGGTGCCAATCGCGTCTTTAGCCGTTTATAATGATGACCGGTGCCAATCGCGTCTCTAGCCGTTTATAATGATGACCGGTGCCAATCGCGTCTCTAGCCGTTTATAATGATGACCGGTGCCAATCGCGTCTTTAGCCGTTTATAATGATGACCGGTGCCAATCGCGTCTTTAGCCGTTTATAATGATGACCGGTGCCAATCGCGTCTTTAGCCGTTTGTAATGATGACCGGTGCCAATCGCGTCTCTAGCCGTTTATAATGATGACCGGTGCCAATCGCGTCTCTAGCCGTTTGTAATGATGACCGGTGCTAATCGCGTCTCTATCCGTTTGTAATGGTGACTGATGCCTATTATTCGCGTCTCTAGCCGTTTATAATGTTGACCTGTGCCAATCGCGTCTCTACCCATTTATAATGGTGACCGGTGGCAATCCCGTCTCTAGCCGTTTAAAATGATGACCGGTGCTAATCGCGTCTCTAGCCGTTTATAATGGTGACCGGTGCTAATCCCGTCTCTAGCCGTTTATAATGATGACCGGTGGCAATCCCGTCTTTAGTCGTTTATAATAATGACTGGTGCTAATCGCGTCTCTAGCCGTTTATAATGATGACCGTGCCAATTCCGTCTCTAGCCGATTATAATGATGACCAGTACTAATCGCTTCTCTGGCCGTTTATAATGACGACTGGTGCCTATTAATCTCGTCTCTAGCCGTTTATAATGATGACCAGTGCTAATCGCGTCTCTAGCCGTTTATAATGATGACCGCTGCTAATCGCGTCTCTACCCATTTATAATGATGACCGTGCCAATCGATTCTATAGCCATTTATAATGACGACTGGTGCCTATTATTCGCGTCTCTAGATGTTTATAATAATGACCGGTGGCAATCACGTCTCTAGCCGTTTATAATGATGACCGGTGCTAATCGCGTCTCTAGCCATTTATAATGATGACCAGTGCCAATCGCATCTCTAGCCATTTATAATGATGACCAGTGGCAATCCCGTCTCTAGCCGTTTATAATGATGACCAGTGCTAATCGCGTCTCCAGCCGTTTGTAATGGTGACCGGTGCCAATCCCGTCTCTAGCCGTTTATAATGATGACCGGTGCTAATCGCGTCTCTACCCATTTATAATGATGACCGTGCCAATCGATTCTCTAGCCATTTATATTGATGACCGTGCCAATCGATTCTCTAGCCATTTATAATGATGACTGGTGGCAATCCCGTCTCTGGCCGTTTATAATGATGACCGTGCCAAAGGCGTCTCTACCCATTTATAATGATGACTGTGCCAATCGATTCTCTAGCATTTTATAATGATGACCGGTGGCAATCCCGTCTCTAGCCGTTTATAATGATGACCGTGCCAAACGCGTCTCTAGCCCTTCATAATGATGACCGGTGCTAATCGCGTCTCAAGCCGTTTATAATGATGACCGGTGGCAAGCGCGTCTCTAGCTGTTTATAATGATGATCGGTGGCAATCCCGTCTTTAGCCGTTTATAATGATGACCGGTGGCAATCCCGTCTTTAGCCGTTTATAATGATGACCGGTGCCACTCGCGTCTCTAGCCGTTTATAATGATGACCGGTGCTAATCGCGTCTCTAGCCGGTTATAATGATGACCGTTGCCAATCGCGTCTCTACCCATTTATAATGATGACCGTGCCAATCGATTTTCTAGCCGTTTGTAATGGTGGCCGGTGCTAATCGCGTCTCTAGCTGTTTATAATTATGACCGGTGCCAATCGCGTCTCTACCCGTTTATAATCGTGACCGGTGCCATGCGCGGCACTATTTTTAGACAGCTTATTATATATTTATTTATTATCTGCTAGTTTGCACTCAAGATAATAGAACAAGAACGATTAATGGGACATTTTACACAGTAAATTTAATATCAGAGAATACTTTGTTCAACTCCAGTCATTTATCCAATGATTACAAATTAAAATTACCCTAGTTATATTAGTAGAAGATGTTATGTGAATAAAAAAATAACCTAAATAACCACATATAGCTTACATGTAGTAACCCACTAACTTCTAAATTACAAGTCAGTTATATTTGACCAAGGTGTGATAAAATTGGTGACTGGTGCCTATTAATCGCGTCTCTAGCCGTTTATAATGATGACCGGTGGCAATCGCGTCTCTAGCCGTTTATAATGATGACCGGTGCTAATCGCGTCTCTAGCCGTTTGTAATGGTGACTGGTGCCTATTAATCTTTGAAAGCCGGTTTTTAATGTGCTATAAAAGACTATAATGATGACCGGTGCCAATCGCGTCTTTAGCCGTTTATAATGATGACCGGTGCCAATCGCGTCTCTAGCCGTTTATAATGATGACCGGTGCCAATCGCGTCTCTAGCCGTTTATAATGATGACCGGTGCCAATCGCGTCTTTAGCCGTTTATAATGATGACCGGTGCCAATCGCGTCTTTAGCCGTTTATAATGATGACCGGTGCCAATCGCGTCTTTAGCCGTTTGTAATGATGACCGGTGCCAATCGCGTCTCTAGCCGTTTATAATGATGACCGGTGCCAATCGCGTCTCTAGCCGTTTGTAATGATGACCGGTGCTAATCGCGTCTCTATCCGTTTGTAATGGTGACTGATGCCTATTATTCGCGTCTCTAGCCGTTTATAATGTTGACCTGTGCCAATCGCGTCTCTACCCATTTATAATGGTGACCGGTGGCAATCCCGTCTCTAGCCGTTTATAATGATGACCGGTGCTAATCGCGTCTCTAGCCGTTTATAATGGTGACCGGTGCTAATCCCGTCTCTAGCCGTTTATAATGATGACCGGTGGCAATCCCGTCTTTAGTCGTTTATAATAATGACTGGTGCTAATCGCGTCTCTAGCCGTTTATAATGATGACCGTGCCAATTCCGTCTCTAGCCGATTATAATGATGACCAGTACTAATCGCTTCTCTGGCCGTTTATAATGACGACTGGTGCCTATTAATCTCGTCTCTAGCCGTTTATAATGATGACCAGTGCTAATCGCGTCTCTAGCCGTTTATAATGATGACCGCTGCTAATCGCGTCTCTACCCATTTATAATGATGACCGTGCCAATCGATTCTATAGCCATTTATAATGACGACTGGTGCCTATTATTCGCGTCTCTAGATGTTTATAATAATGACCGGTGGCAATCACGTCTCTAGCCGTTTATAATGATGACCGGTGCTAATCGCGTCTCTAGCCATTTATAATGATGACCAGTGCCAATCGCATCTCTAGCCATTTATAATGATGACCAGTGGCAATCCCGTCTCTAGCCGTTTATAATGATGACCAGTGCTAATCGCGTCTCCAGCCGTTTGTAATGGTGACCGGTGCCAATCCCGTCTCTAGCCGTTTATAATGATGACCGGTGCTAATCGCGTCTCTACCCATTTATAATGATGACCGTGCCAATCGATTCTCTAGCCATTTATATTGATGACCGTGCCAATCGATTCTCTAGCCATTTATAATGATGACTGGTGGCAATCCCGTCTCTGGCCGTTTATAATGATGACCGTGCCAAAGGCGTCTCTACCCATTTATAATGATGACTGTGCCAATCGATTCTCTAGCATTTTATAATGATGACCGGTGGCAATCCCGTCTCTAGCCGTTTATAATGATGACCGTGCCAAACGCGTCTCTAGCCCTTCATAATGATGACCGGTGCTAATCGCGTCTCAAGCCGTTTATAATGATGACCGGTGGCAAGCGCGTCTCTAGCTGTTTATAATGATGATCGGTGGCAATCCCGTCTTTAGCCGTTTATAATGATGACCGGTGGCAATCCCGTCTTTAGCCGTTTATAATGATGACCGGTGCCACTCGCGTCTCTAGCCGTTTATAATGATGACCGGTGCTAATCGCGTCTCTAGCCGGTTATAATGATGACCGTTGCCAATCGCGTCTCTACCCATTTATAATGATGACCGTGCCAATCGATTTTCTAGCCGTTTGTAATGGTGGCCGGTGCTAATCGCGTCTCTAGCTGTTTATAATTATGACCGGTGCCAATCGCGTCTCTACCCGTTTATAATCGTGACCGGTGCCATGCGCGGCACTATTTTTAGACAGCTTATTATATATTTATTTATTATCTGCTAGTTTGCACTCAAGATAATAGAACAAGAACGATTAATGGGACATTTTACACAGTAAATTTAATATCAGAGAATACTTTGTTCAACTCCAGTCATTTATCCAATGATTACAAATTAAAATTACCCTAGTTATATTAGTAGAAGATGTTATGTGAATAAAAAAATAACCTAAATAACCACATATAGCTTACATGTAGTAACCCACTAACTTCTAAATTACAAGTCAGTTATATTTGACCAAGGTGTGATAAAATAATAGTTTCATCATGTCAGTGGCATGTATAAGGTATGGGAATAAATAATTTCAGAAATAACTCCGGGCTTGAACAAATTATAGTTTTTTTAATGACTTTTGTGTACATGTGACTCAAACCCAAAGCATGTTTCGATATATTTCACTGATTGATTATTAGCAGGTGCAACGCTATGTGCTGGTAAATATGCCTAAGCGTCTTTTGTCTTTTTTAATATTCTAGATAATTTGTTACCATCGGCTAGTATGCATAGTGTACGTAATATTTCTAATAATTATGCAAACCCATGCTCTTAATAAGGCTTTTGACTGAAAAAAAACTAACGCCATAGTTTTCTGTCAATCAGAAGGTGCACGACATGTTCGGGCGATGTGTTTATTTTTTAATTCTCGATATCCCTAATATACATGTTCATATCCCTAATATTCATATTTTGAAGCTTGTTAAGTAGCTTAGCAGGATATGTGGGCGACCTTTCTTCAACACTATGCTTTAATTAATTTTACATATTACTTGAACTATAATTAGGAAACCTACATTTCTGAATTGGCAACAGAATTTAAAAAAAATGCTACTTTATGTATGTGTTATCAGACAATCATGTAACTATATGATAATGTACCATGCTGGTTACCATACAAATATCCAAAGTAAGAAAATCACAATAAAAAACACATGTTGGTAATTAAGAAGCCTACACTTCTGAATTGGCACCAGAATGAAAAAAATGCTACTTTAGGTAGGTGTATCAGACAACTATGAAACTATGTGATAATGTACCATGCTGGTTACCATAAAAAAATCTAAAGTAAGAAAATCACAATCAAAAACACATGTTAGGATTATCGTATAAGTATAGTTGCCCAAAACCAAAATAATTATACAGCAGATAGGTTTCATTTTAATTAAAAGTAACTTCCACAAGATCCGGGTTATAGGGTTACTCTAATATAGTAAAGAAAAAACGTAAGGTATACTGCTGTATTAAAATATCAAAACTAAACGTTTAAACTGGTCATGGGTATTCGCTGAGAGGTCATGGGGCTTAGTGAGATGTCGTGTGTGGCGATTATACGTCTTTGAATTTTTTGTATTTTTATACGAATTTCTATTTCACAACGCCTAACTACATGTGTGTACACAATTATGAGTTAAAATGTTACATTATACATGTAATGTGGATATTTCATAACGCTTAAATGTTTTCAGATTAAAGTTTGACCACAAAAATGGGAGTGTAGATATTTTATTCTTTATTCTAAGTTGTTTGGGATATTGCTTGAAACCTGATTTTCTATAATACTTATAGCTAGTTTGCATATTTTATGCTAATATGTTTTCATCATATTGATGACATATATTTTATTGCAATCTCTGTCCATGAAAACCATAGGGTAAACATTTTTCCACGATTCTTACTTGATTAGTTTCTGAGATATTGCTTGAAACTGGATTTTGCGTAATGGCTGCCTAATTTACTTATTTTATGCTAATTTATGTTTCTGATTCTAATTAGATATATTTTATTGCATTCGTTGACCATGAAAACCGAATGATAAACACTATGTTTTGGATTCTAACTTGATTAGTTTCTGAGATATTGCTTGAAACTGGATTTTCGGTAATGGCTGCATAATTTGCATATTTTAGCATATTTAGCACCAACAGCTTGAAACAAGCGGATTTCAATATGTCGATATTCAGTGACTTAAAAAGAAACACTGTAAAAAATCCCCAGAGGGGTGGGTTACGTTATTAATAGGCATGGAACTAAAAGGATCAGGGTAATATACACCAATGAGGCCTCAGACCGCCAGGGCTCGAATTTCGAATCCTGTGTCTGGAGGACAGTGTCATCTCAATCATCTCACCATTCTCAGGAGGTTCTTCTGGCCCAGCTTAGCCTATATGTGCACAAAGGTGGCCTAAAGCCCTATTCATTTCATTTATTGCCGTGATTAACACGTTAAAGGTTAGAAGAACACCAACGTCGTGTGTTTGAGGACAGGAGGGGGGGGGGGGGGTGATGCCGCGAATGGGACCCCAGTCTGCACCCCAGTAAAAATATTAGTAATGCTTTATAACCGCCAAGTTATTTAATTTTCACTTACGTGAAGTTGTGTCTTGCTGACGCGATTCCCAACTTCAAGCTGCTGATAATTATCCAGATTTGACAAAATGATCGTCAAAAATTTTGAAATCTTGCTGATGATGTCACTTTTTATATTTACAGTGTTTGAAAGGTAGTATTCAATGTGCTGAGAAAAAATATAAAAACTAATATAATATTGACCGGTGGTTACAAGGCCAATCACATCAATAGCTATTTTCAGCCTTTTAATTTTCTCATTTAAACAAGAAAATTTGAAATGAGAAATATGCCTTGCATTGGCATAACTTTTGCTTCAAATCGTACTTATATAAATCTTTTCATCCACTTGAAGTTGTGGGTCGCGGTAGCGAGACACAACATCTCATAGTGGGTAACAATTTAATGTATACTACTTTAAGGGTTATCATTCATTAAAAATGTAAATGACAATTTTTCAACAGATTTTTTGCGCAATCAGCAATCTAGGCTACTTGACACAGACATTATTCCCGCGGTGAACGTATGTCTTCTTAGTTTATCTTTTTTTATTTTCACCTGCCGAATGGAGGGACGTGTTGAGACGTACGTGTGATCTCACAACATGTGTGTGTGACAGAGGCTGCACAGATTGCAATGGATTTAACATCGCCATGTCCCTGGTGTATGCTGTCTTCAATACGAGGCCGTGAGTAGCCCACTACATGGTACAATAAACCAACGTTGGGCCTGTGTCGCAGTATTCCAGCATTGGCTCTTCGTCTGGTGTCTGCTGTTTTTTCGTGTTATTCATAATTCTAAATTTGATGATTTTTGTCCGGCAAACGTTAGTGCTTAACTGCTATAGGGCCTACGTATCGAAACCTTCGTGATACCTCACCTTCACGTCTATATGTGATCATAAATCATGGGCATATTATATAATAATCAGGTGGGATAGCAACCCCTATTTAGATGGCGATGTTACTAGTAATAGCTCCCTTACTAATAACATCGGCGATGATTTCCGTCGTCTGCAAGAGACAGGGGTACGATTTTCATGTATATTGTTAGTTTATGTGTACACAAATTTGATATTGGCTTATAGTATTGCTTTAATGAACTGACGTCGACCTAAGATGGACAAGGCACCAGAACACCAGTCCTAAGTATTGAAACACTGAAAATCGCCCAAAAGGCATACCAAATGCCGTTTTCACACACTTATGATAAAAACTATGGAACTCACATTACCTGGGCATACTGTTTAACTTTGAACTAAACCTTAACATCCGAATGGATGCCTGGGATAATTATCCGTGATTATATGGACTCCTGCCTACTCCAGAATCATCATATTGTGGTTCAATTCTTTTGATGCGTACTGTAGCACAGCAGTACATCCCTTAGTGGTACATATAGGGCCGTCACAGAGTAACTGTTCACAAATACAATTTTAATTTACATAGAGAGTTGTCATTATAATTATTGTCTACACTCTATTTATATTTTTAGATTCTCAAGCTTGCTTCATGCGCATGTGATTGGTGTTTGGATGGTGATTTCGATTAGATACTTTTAACTTTTGAGGGTTTCAGCCTGATAAAATAAAAACGCCACATAGGATCGCCGAATGGGATAAAATCGCCGAAAGGTAAATAGCAATGAATCGGTTGTAGCCAATTTTTTTTCAAATTCAATTCAACACGAGGGTGTGGGTGAGGTGGAGTAAAATTATTTTTTTTACAATATGGAACTTTAAGCAATCAGACGTTTTAGAAGGTCTGCAATGTCAAGTGAAATGATCATTATAAGTCATTAAACGTTTTTAGTAAACACCAAATTACATGTTTATAGCTATAATAACAAAAACAAAGGACAATTTGAAAAAACTTCTTGTGTTTTTCACCCACAGAAATAATAGCGCCCTGAATAATAATATCGCTAGACGACATGGTATCAGTAGGGCGCTATTATTATTAACATCGTCATCTAAATAGCGGTTGTTATCGCACCTGGTAATCATTTCTGGTAATATCATAAACGTGGTTTATCCAGCAAAAGTTAACTGTTGGACTATAAGCTATACGTGTCGTATACATCGGAACATCTGACAATTATGCGTCTAAATTTAAACGGTTGCTCCAAGACGTCGATGTGATCACTGACGTTCCCCATTGCAGCACGAGTCTTACCATCCTTGTGTCTTTATCAGTGGTGAAAACAAACAAGAGGAGATCAAAAGCTGGTCAAAACATCTTCAGGAATATCAGTGGGATTTTGGCGATTGTGATAATGATATCGTATATAAATGATATTATAATGATATTCTGTGCATGAAGCCCTGGTGAGTGTTTTAATGACATCATCATTATACATAGAACATATACAAGAACAGTATGTCCGATTTGCAAACCACTTTGCCATTGATGCATTTTTTCATAAGCATAGGCATTGACCCAGAGGGAGGCCAATATGCATTTAAATTTAAATTAACCTACAATCTTCACCACTAGGCGCCTCTACAGCGAGCGCAGCAAATACAATACAGGGGATGTGTTGATTGTCACGTAGGCCATATGTGACGTGTGGGCTGGATGAGCTCTCTCTCTCTCTCTCTCTCTCTCTCTCTCTCTCTCTCTCTCTCTCTCTCTCTCTCTCTCTCTCTCTCTCACTTCTGATTTCTTATTTTGGACAATCATTTCAAAAATAAAAAATACGGGAATTTCGTCTTTATGTCTGACCTAACTGGTAAATGCGCAGCACAAAAAAATCAAAAACTTTTGCAGTTCTAGTCTATGGACATGTTTACATCATATGATCATATTAAAAAGCCAAAATAAAATAACTGATTTTTTGATGATTTTAGCCTGAGTATGGACCTTTAATATATATAAATATTTGTTATTGTATTGAAGACACATACCTGGTTAGATAACACTCTTTCGCGTGTTTGAACATTTATATGTTGTACTTACAGCCTGTATTACAGATGTGAGTCGTGATATCCAACGTTAACAAGCATCAAATGGGGCGATACCCCGTGATTTATTTGAGATAAAATCATTTTCTAGTTGTCTATATCTTTGCGTCTGTGATCACGGGAAAAAGGAAACCACTTGTTAACATAATGGAATAATCCTTTAAGGCAAGCTTTAAAAATCTAAGATCTCCATATTGAAATACAATCGCCGTAAAGGTTTTTATATCTAATCAATACATTGCTGTAAAACGCATATATTGGTGTGATGTTGAATGTGGTGATGAATATATTGATGTGGTGATGAATTATTGATGTGACCATCACTATAATATTGACGATTGTTATTCAAAATGGTCCAGGTCTATTTTTTTCTAAATTAAATCTTCACTGTTAAAATCGAGACTCGTGTCATGATACGAATCCTGTAGATATTCGTCATCATTCTATGCATTCGTCTATGCCTTTGTCACTGCTTGTCTTCCTCAACAAATATAGGGCTAACTATATCTAAACGAAATAGTTATAGATGACCAAACGCAAATTGCCAGCCTTGATGCGAAGAACAACACGAATCAATATGACACTTGCTTGACTTCAGGGATAGGTGCACCCCTCCGTATAACCATCTGCTAGTTAGACATTACATATGAAGCAGGACACGAGTTGATAGCGTGACAGTGAACTGAAATCCACATGGTTGAAATGGCCAATTATTTTTCACTAAGTTCCGCAAGTATATGATTCTAGTGTTGGTGAGTATTGTGCTGTGAATTCATTCACAAGTTCACCCAATGACATACTAACAAATACCCTTTCTGTTGACTGTTCTTGTGTGCTAAATATAATTATTTTTTCATACCACTTTTCTCGGTCTATTGACAATATAGGATATCCTGCGTACTGCCTTCTTGGTTATAGCTGTAATAGGGCAATCAGCTGTAGCATATTTCGGGTGATGGGTAGCAACGCATTAAACTATGATAACAAAACAAATTAATTTACTGTGTAGGCACGGTGACGGTCTGGCCCACGGATTATTACGTAATGGTTTATTTCTCTGTAACCATATTATCCTAGGTTAACGTTGTAGCCAGTAAGAGCTGAGATGACATGATATTAATGTAACTACTGACGACATTTTTTTCTAATTGTTCAAGAAGAAGTAATGTGAAATTAGAAGTATTTATTCATGTTAAATATTTTGTGTGCACATATTGCGTGTGGACTTAGGAGTCACCAGCAGGTAAAAAGTCAATTGAATGCAAGCCCCTGTTATATTGCAGAGAGCGTATAATGAGTGGTGATTGCAACGAAAAAATTGATAAAGATAAAAAAGACGAAACAGATGAGAAATATAAAAAAGATAAAAAATACGAAAAAGATGAAAACAATTATGGCTGGTCTTTTGGTTGGAAACTTGCCATTATCATTGTATCCGTAATAGGTGGACAGTTCTGCCTTGACTGCTGTATCTCTTTCTGTCTCTGGAGTGGTGGTGGTGGTGGTGATCGTGGAGGTGATGGAGGCGGAGGTAATTTCGGAGGCGTTTGATCCACCAGTCACAACGGAGGTGGAGACTGCGATGGAGGAGATGGTGATGGAGGAGGAGGAGGAGGAGGTTGTGGAGGGGGTGTGGAGGGGGGTGTGGAGGGGAGTAAAATAATATTCCCTATACAAATTGTCAGTTTTATCAAGCAATTCTGTGAAAACAAGGTTATATAAGACCCCCTCCCCCATACTTCATTCTGTGAAACTCAGTGACGACACTCGGTGAAAACAAGGTTATATAAGACCCCTCTCCCATACCTCATTGTATTAGCCAGCTCGGTCAAAACAAAGGAGGTCAAGGTCATTGAGTTTCACAGAAAACCTGCATTAGTGCATACCGTGGTACAACATCAATACAGCATTGGTTTAAAATATCGTGATGGATAGGATGCCGAATAACAATTCATGCGGGTTTAACGTTGGTCCACAGTCAACAATGTATAATATAATATTTGGCCACCATCCGCTATTGACCGGAAACATATTTTATTTCAAATTCTGTAGCCTAGCTTTATGTGTAAATAGTGCATTTAGAACTACTGCTGACAGGATCACCCTGTCAATAATAACCGTATACAACACTATTGACAGGGTCACCTTGTCAATACTGTATTAACAAACACTGCTGACAGGGTCACCCTTTTAATAGTTGTCATTTGTGCACAATTTACAGGGCGACCCTACCAACAGGGCGTCAAAATTAGTTATTGACAGGGTGAACAACAACCAATCAGGAGCCAAGAAATGCAACCAATCAGAGCCATCGGTTTTACCCTGTCAGCAGTGTACATGGAGTGTCTTATTGACAGGGTTTAAACGCTCTTTTCTTACCCTGTTCTTTTTTTTAAATTTGATCTAGTACATTCCGCAAAAATATTGGTGTTACTACGGATCTTTCTACTTATCTCCTTTGTTTAACAACAAAAACAACTTATTATTAAAATTTGTAGTCTTCATAAAATTTGCCGATTTTCTTCGTGTTCAGTTTTCATCCGATTGACTTCATATTTAAAGAGTATTAAATATAGTGTTTATTTTATTTCAAAATTAGGCTCTGCCAAGATGGTTAAATTTTTGGCTATGATGTTGGTTTGTTTGTTTGTTTGTTTGTTTGTTTGTTTGTTTGCTCGTTTTTTTGTCTTTTTAATTGTTTGTTTGTTTGTTTGTTTGTTTGTTTGTTTGTTTGTTTTTTTGTTTGTTTGTTTGTTTTTTTGTTTGTGTGTTTGTTTGTTTGTTTGTTTGTTTGTTTGTTTGTTTGTTTGTTTGTTTGTTTGTTTGTTTGTTTGTTTGTTTGTTTGTTTGTTTGTTTGTTTGTTTGTTTGTCTGTTTGTTTGCTTGCTTGTTTTTTTGTTTGTTTGTTTGTTTGTTTGTTTGTCAGGTATTCTATCAGTTGTAAGCGGGATTACTTAAACAGAAACGAACGTATTTGCACGTAACGTAACCAGAAGTGTATATCGGGCCAAGGACCAATCCATTAAATTTAGGGGATGATCAGGATTACGATTCGGATGCAGAATCCGGATTACGCTCCGTGTCGCACGGATTTGCATGCATCTCTTACCAGAGATGTGTCTAAGGGCCAATGAACAATCCATTAATGTCGGTATATATGTGAACAAATGTTCACATGTATACGATGCGGCCCTGGAACATATTAATTACGTAACAATCGGGATTGCTGATCCGGTTAAATGGGGAATTCGGATACATTTTGTCTATTTTCGATCGCTGACAGCTCAAGTTTTCAAGATTTTTAAATTATCTATTTTTGTATCATAACCACATATTTGAGCACTTCATTTCAAGGCGCTTTATTACAAACAATGTATATGTGGTATTCCTAGCTCTAAAATTACATGACCGATATCTTGATGACTGACGCTAAAAGTAGTGAAATTTAGGTTCAAACTGATAGACATAGACAACAATGTCAAAATTCAAAATGGCAGACAAAACTCGCGAAACTATTTTTTTAAAATTAAAATGCATGATATATAAAGTAAAAAGGTTAAAATGGCCAAAATAGTGCATGAGTAAACGTATAATGCAATATTCGTCCAAACTTACTCTTACTTGTAAATACACAGTCAATTTTTAATTTTATGCTTGACTTTACTTACATTGTATGCTCTTCAGTTTATGTGTACAGATGTACCACGTTTAGAAAACTGTTGCATACTTAAAAAATATTCTGCTAAAAAATAAATATCTGAGGAACGATAGAAGGTGATCAGTTTGTAGCAGACATGCTGAACTTTCCTTTCAATGCTAAACTAACAGATTATATGCTTCCTTAAATTACTAGACTTAGGCTTCATTATCCTATGAAAAACCAACATGGCTGAAATTCGTGCACGAATTAAAGTCTTATTCAGAGGTTATCTGGTGTTAAGTTATTTATTTCTTCATTGATTTATGTTGTTAAGCATGTCACTTGCCACATAAATCTCACCATTAAAGTACTTTCTGCTCGACAATTTAACACCAAATCTCCTTAATTGAGTAGACCTTCAATTTGTTATAATACACGCTCCATTATGCATATATTTTGCAATAAATTGTTATTAACAAATTATGATGAAATGAATAGTTTAGCACCAGATAACCTCTAAATAAAACATGCATCAGTTCCAGTTATGACGCATAGTAATTAAACGAAACACAGAAGATGTTAATGTAGCATGGGTGATCGCATATACAACACAAATTAACTAAGTAAATATTTGGCGCAATGTTCAGCGATTTTTTTTATTTGTAGCATTATTCTTATGCTACCTTTTTTAAATTGTTTTGTTTACGATTTGCACTCCTAAATACAAATCTGAAGCTATTATACCTGTCACAATATTTTATATATTAAATCATTAACACTTGATATCCATGTCAAACCTTTTCCACTTGGTCCATGTCCTTAACGTATTTATCTGTTTTAGCATCTCGAATTACAGGCTTTCCCATTCTGCTGTTTGGCTTCACGTTCTACCTTCTACGGATGTATTTTATATTTTTTGTAATTTCTACGAATATTTCTAAATACATTTTCACCATTTTACGAACCTCAGTTTTTATTGATGTTATGTGATGTCTTTATTTATATGATTTGTACAATTATGTTTAATTATATCGTTAATAGAATAATTTGAATATTGCGAGAAATTTTGCGAATTCTGATTTCGCGCACTATTTACTTCAGTGTTTTACTGTTGCCACAGGTTGATTCAATGCGTACCTACTAAAAAATTGTATAAGAGAGACCAATTATATATAAAATATTATGAAATAAAAATTATGTTTTACTCAATATGGTGAAAGGCAGAGTGCTTATACTCACTCTCCTTGATCTCTCAGCCGCTTTTGACACAAATGACCATTTCATGATAGTTCACGCTTGTCGTCATGGTATGGGGTTTCTGGCATGGCTTTCGATTGGTTTACATATTACCTGAATGACGGATGTCAACAAGTAAACAATCATTACAAGTATTAAGGATTTTTGTACGCACAAAATGTTGATTTAAAGCTCAATGGTTGGTAGCATCAGGTTCTTGAAGTCAAAATAAAGTAAAAATGATTACTCGATGGGTTAAAACAATAGTGTGATATTTTTTGGCCTTTAAAATGGACGTTGTTAAGCACAAGGGAACCAAATCACATGACCATAAAAAATGAGATTTTTGTTTTATGACGTCGCCAGTACACCAGTCGTCATTAAAAAAATTGACCTAGACGAATAAACGAAATTTCACGCCGCCTAGCGTGTTGGTACCAAACCACAAACGACAAATGGGCCATTCTGAGTTTTGCACAACAGAACCAACCCACACATGAAAATGCTAAAAGCTGTAAAATATGTTCAGATTGTTCCTTGGACTGTTCTAAAAACATGAAAACGTAGCAGTATGATATCTTGTTATCAATAATAGAACATATGTTCATGAAATTATGTGACCGAAACTAGTAATTATGCGATACACATTTTCTGATTAATCATTTTGCTATTTGTGGGTTGGTTCTCTTCACCGTAATTAACAATGCGAAAATTGTTAGTTATTTCAAAGTATTTCTTTTAAAAAAAAGTAACAATAACTATAATTTGAGTGATCCTCATCTATTTTATAAATACATTGTTCTATTTGTGATGGGCAGTAGTGTGATGTACATGTTGTACATATGGCACTACAGGTAAGTATGCACTTGTTGATAATGTCTGTACAATCTGTGTAGGTGAACGTGTGTGCAAATCGTATATGCGTGAAAACGTCATGGGTCATTGACCATGATTTGGATTTTGTTGGTGCTGGAAGAATGTGATTGGTTGGGGTGAAACCGCGCGAAATCGTGCGTCTCCGTCGACAATTTTTAGTCACTTTCTCATTTGATCTGGCAGCGTGAAGCTGTAGGCCTAGTTATTTACTAATTCATGACTGTTCGTGATTATTACAGGTTGGTGGTTTAAAGTCCCTTTATGAGTTATAGTGATGAACATTGCTTCATTTCCAACTGTAAATATTGTATTTTAAAATGTTCAGGTAAAGCCTGATATCAACTGTGGTACACAGTTGGATATATATTTGTGAGAATTATATATATATTAGAATAATTGGAATGTTTATTATTCACCGTAACACACGGTTTGATTAACCCTGTATTAAAGACTTTCTCATTTGATCTGGCAGCGTGAAGCTGTAGTTATTTTCTAATGACTGTTCGTGATTATTACAGAATGTGAATAAAGACTAACTGTGCAGAGATACCCTGAGTTTATGTTTTGATGCCATGGCAACGCCACCAGCCATCTCGTCCACCCCCTGCCTATGCCCTTAAAAGCTTTAGCTCTGGATCCTCAGCCCACGAAAATGAAGTCGCGGAAGTGTGAACATGGAAGTGTGGTTTGAAGTTAGCCGGGAGATTAATCCCCACCCGTGACATCTGGCGCCCAAGTTCAAGTTCAAGTTCAATGAAGCAACTCCCAGGGGAGTGCCCGGTCCCGTCTTTAAAAAGACGCCCGAAATGCCGGGGTTCACCAAAATGACCCCTCCTCGTCTCCCTGCAGGCATAAGGAGCCTCTGCACGTCCACTTCACCGCCACAGGATCCATGAACTGAAGCAGTGAGTGAAGGCAAGAAGTGTGGACAAGTTCCAGGGAGGATGAGTTGACCAACCATCATGGTCATGTGACTTGTCGGTAGAAGACCGTCAATACAGTGTGTGTGCTTCATGTGTACGCCATCATGACCTCCGAGATGTGTAGCCTTGTGGGTATAGCGTCGTATGTGATAGCAAGTGTATACGTTTTGTTCGTCAAAGTGACATTTGTGTCAGTCTATGGGCCCATAGCAATGACAATGACAATGACAATGACAATGAAGTTTATTCATGGTCTCGAGTAGAGACAAAAGAGCCAGGCGGGCAACATGATATTATACAGTATTTACATTATTTATAATTATTCATTATTCGTTTTACAAAACAATAACGTTACAGACAATATTGACTCAGGCCCAATAAAGGCATGAGACACAAAATAGAATTACAATATAGCTTAAGAGCAACTCTCAATAGGTTTAAATATTCGTATTAAACCTACTAGTATATATATACATATATATATACACATATACATATATATATATATATATATATATATATATATATATATATATATATATATATACATATATATATATACATACATATATATATATATATATACACACATACAATATATATACATACATATATATATACACATATACATACATACACATACACACATATATATATATATACATATATATAAGCTTATCCATATTTAGGTACACATATTCAATAGTCTTGTACTGTGAGAGCATTGTGTCTTTTCCCCTCAGTACTGCGCACGCTGGCTGCAGACCGAGGTTCTGGACACAATGCTGTCATATAAGAACTTTTCAAGAAAAATGTATGTCAACAAGATGTTAAATATACGAAATTACATTATTCATTATTCGAGTTATACAAAAAGATACAATATATATAGATACATACATATACATACACACATATACATACATACATATATATATATATATATATATATATATATATATATATACATATATATATATATATATATATACATACACACATACATATATATACATATATACACTAAATAAACAAAAGCGTGATGTTTATATTATATTAAATTATTGACTAAATTCATTGAAAATAATCTTTATAAATTTACAGACATTTCCCAGTACTTGTGCGTCATGCGAACTCAGAAGAGCATTGAAAGTTAACATTGATGGGTTATTGTAAAATTTTGCAGCTATAAGTTCGTGTCTATGTTGTCTAAAAAAAATACATACAAATAGATAATGAAACTTATCACCGATAGAGTTACCGTTACATTTTTGCCATATTCTTAATTCTCTTGGTATATTGTTATGACTCCCAGTTTCGACAGTTTCGATTGGAAGTTTGTGGTTTCTACATTTAAATTTTGTAAATACAATTCTTTGACTATCTTCTAATATAGTTAAATAATTTTCGTATTCAAAATTTGTTTTAAACATTCGATAATTGAGGCACTTCGAGCTGTCAAATACTTCTGATGGCCAATTGTGTCTGAATTGATCTTTTGTTCTTAACTGTAGGCCTACTCTATTCTTAAAATAATTGCTACTATAGGGTATATTTTGTGTTGTATACAATTCAGAGAAACCAAGAGCATTTAGATTACTCTTAACAAATATGATCCAATTACTTGTAAAGAATACGGGTTCATCAATTTTATATAATAAATAATAAAATATATTGCTTAACTTGCACTCAGCTTAGCCCAAAATTCATCAAGAGGCGTTTGATAAACTCATTGAGGCGTGTACGACAACCCCAGTGTTGGCGTTCGCCGATTTTAAGAAACCTTTTAAAGTGTACACTGACGCTAGTCTCGAGGGCCTGGGAGCCGTTCTTTATCAGGAACAGGATGGGCGTGACAGGGTGATTGCGTATGCGAGTCGTCGCCTCAGCAAGGCTGAAAAGAACTACCCTGTTGACAAGCAGGAATTTCTAGCTCTTAAATGGTCTGTAACCGAGAAATTCGCTGACCACCTGATAGGCTCGAGCTTTACCGCGTTTACTGATAAAAACCCCCTAACCTACGTTCTTGGTTCGGCCAAGCTGGACGCGACCGGTCATCATTGGGTCGCGCCAACTTTAACTTTGACATTAAATATCGCTGCGGTAAGGCTAATATCGACGCGGACTCTTTATCGCAAATTAAGTGGCCGAGCGATTTGACAAGTATGGCAACTGCAGAAGTTGTTGACTCTGTGTTACAGTCCACTAAAGTAGACGTTCCTTTAGCCGAGGCTAGGTGCTTTAGTGGGTTGGCCTTTGCTAATGATCCAGCAAAAAGGATCCTACCCTCCTCGGGTATCAAGAATATTAACTGGTCTAAGGAGCAGCGTAAAGACGTCGCGATTAATATCCTAGATGAGCATGTGGGTGGTAAACCCATCAACCCAGACCGAAAAAAGAACCCTCACGTTAAGTGACTGTTGCGCTATCGCAAGCGCCTAATCATGAAAGATAATGTGCTTTGTCGCCAGCGGCAAGTAGAAGGAGAGATGATGTTCCCGATGATATTGCCACCAGAGTATCATGATCCTGCTCTGAAGGGATGCCACGACGAAGGGTCATATGGGTAGAGAACGAACGTTGTCCCTTTTGCGCGACCGTTTTTACTGGTCATCTATGTCCGAAGACACTGCCGCCTACATAGCGAAGTGCGACCGTTGCCTGCGACATACAGCAGTACAGGACCGAGCAGCTTTGGTAAATATTACTACCACCCAGCCGTTGGAAATGCTGTGTATTGATTTTCTCTCTCTAAAACCCTCTAAGGGTGGAGTAGAAAATGATGTTGTGGTGACAGATCATTTTACGCGCTATGCACAGGCATTTCCCACGCGCAACCAAACGGCTCGTACCACTGCTCGAATCCTGTTCGAGATTTATATAATCCATTATGGATTTCCAGCCCGATTCCATTCAGATATGGGCCGTAATTTTGAAAGTGCCACTATAAGGCATCTCTGTCAGCTCGCTGTGATTGAAAAATCTCGTACGACGCCGTAACATCCGATGGCTAATGGTCAAGTAGAGCGATTTAATCGCACGCTCCTAGACATGCTTGGCACGATGGACAAAGCCCAGAAAACCAACTGGAAAAAGTTTGTGCCAGCTCTCACCCACGCCTACAACTCCACTAGACATGAGTCAACCGGCTATTCTCCTTTTTTTCTCATGTTTGGGCGTCATCCGCGGCTCCCTGTGGACTTGCTGTTTCGAAGGCAGGGTGATGAGGCTGAACAGCAAAATTACACTGATTATGAAGCTGGTCTGAGAAAACAGATAGAATATGCGAATTCGTTAGCTTCGTCTGGCATAGCAAAGTCGCAGCTGCATAACAGCCAAAACTACAACAAGAAGGTACGTGGTACTTGTGTAGAGGTAGGGGATCGCGTGCTAGTGAGAAACGTGGGTGTGCGTGGCAAGCACAAAATAGCAGACCGGTGGGAGGAGGAAGTATTTGTTGTCCTGGGCAAACCGAACCTAAAGATTCCTGTCTACATAATGAAACAGGAAAACGGCAAAGGTCGTACTAGGGTCCTTCACCGTAACTTGCTGCTGCCAATAAACCACGTTCCGCCAGCTAAACAGAGGGAGACTTTAACCCCTGTTGCGGCCGTTCTAGAGAAGAC
Source organism: Flabesymbios commensalis (assembly GCA_964017125.1). Classification (NCBI taxonomy): domain Eukaryota; kingdom Metazoa; phylum Annelida; class Polychaeta; order Terebellida; family Flabelligeridae; genus Flabesymbios; species Flabesymbios commensalis. Next base: position 74,990,703 of record OZ024911.1, read on the forward strand.
TGAGGGCCAGGTTACTGTCTCTGATGAAGAAGATAGTATGTCGGTAGTTTCGGACGATTCAGATATCGGTCCACTGTTACTGCGGCCACGTCGTCAGTTGGCAAATCAACCACCTCGTGTGATTGAGTCGGAGTTAGTAGTCCAACCTCCTGTAAACCAGCCCGTACCTGAACCCCCTGCAACCCCCGAGGTTCTTCGACCCATTATTAATATTGCCACCCCTATAGGTGGGGCGGAGGCTCTTCCTCCTGCTGATGATCCAGTGATAACAGATGATCTGCGTGTACCCCCTGTGGTCCAGGATCATAGCCCCATAACCTCTAGTGGGGAATCAGAACACGAATCACCCCCACCTAGACGATCGCGTAGGAACCGGCGGCCTCCGGATAGGTATTCTTCAGATACTTACCAAGTATCCCAGCAGCGTAGTCTGTCTGGATTGGAACAGCGAGTGGCGTTGCTACGGGATATTGGTCGTTTATTGCTAGAGACCGGTGGTTCCACGAAAGAACCCTTTGTGTAGCCAAGTGTTTAGCGGATTTTAATAAATTGTTATATGTAAATATTTTGAATGTAAATTTAGTGCCAACGTGGATAATCCAGCTGACATGATGCCAGGTGAGTATTAGTAAGTGTAATTGGCGCTGATAATCTGGTATTTAACCAGTATAGAGCAAATGTGAGGACACCCTTTCTCGAAAGGAGGAAGTAAGATGTCACGGGTGGGGATTAATCTCCCGGCTAGCTGCAAACTACACTTCCATGTTCACACTTCCGCGACTTCATTTTACATGGGTTCAGGATCTGGAGCTAAAGCTTTTAAGGGCATAGGCAGGGGGTGGACGAGATGGCTGGTGGCGTTGCCATGGCATCAAAACATAAACGCAGGGTATCTCAGCACAGTTAGTCTTTATTCACATTCTGTAATAATCACGAACAGTCATTAGTAAATCCCTACAGCTTCACGCTGCCAGATCAAGTCTTTAATACAGGGTTAATCAAACCGTGTGTTACGGTGAATAATAAACATTCCAATTATTCTAATATATATATAATTCTCACAAATATATATCCAACTGTGTACCACAGTTGATATCAGGCTTTACCTGAACATTTTAAAATACAATATTTACAGTTGGAAATGAAGCAATGTTCATCACTATCTATAACCCATAAAGGGACCAACCTGTAATAATCACGAACAGTCATTAGTAAATAACTACAGCTTCACGCTGCCAGATCAAATGAGAAAGTGACTAAAAATTGTCGACGGAGACGCACGATTTCGCGCGGTTTCACCCCAACCAATCACATTCTTTCAGCACTAACAAAATCCAAATCATGGTCAATGACCCATGACGTTTTCACGCATCTACGATTTGCACACACGTTCACCTACACAGGTTGTACAGACATTATCAACAAGTGCATACTTACCTGTAGTACCATATGTACAACATGTACATCACACTACTGCCCGTCACATATTTTAAACATGATTTGTCCCGTTACAATCTTTAGTGGTAGATAAATAACTACCATTTGCCACCTTATGTGGGTTGGTTCCTTTGTGTAAAACGATATTTTACTCCAGGTTCCAGTGATTTATATTCAGATCTTGACCTTATGTGTTGAAAGAAATTATACAGACCTAACTTATTATAATAGTTTACTGTCTTAGAAAGAGTTTGAACTACAAAGATGGTGTGCTCATTAATTCAGTATTGAAAGTTCGTCTTTTAATTACGTTATTCTGACAATGAAATAAGAAAGATGGCTCGTTCTGTATAAATTTTAGCATTAAATATGTTGTGTCTTTAAGGCATTCTTCTGACAGCGAAACATGGAGGACCGAGTGTTTAATATTTTAGCATAAGACATAGTCGTTTTCATATATTTACTGCTACCACCATCACATTCCTAGCAACATGGGGATATGCATGTGATTTTTAAAGATGCTACCAAAATTCAAAATGGCCGCCAGAGGTCAACTTCTATTTTTTTGTGGGCGTAAAACCTCTAAAACTTAAAGTCAGAAATTATTCAAATTTTACTATAACATCCCCACGACATGGAGATGTGCAGGTGATTTTTTAAGGTGTTACTGAAGTTCAAAATGGCCGCCAGGGATCAACTTCAATTTTTTGTGGCAAAAACTCAAAAAATTCGTTTGGTCAATTTTTTTAAAATTTTAAGATCACATTCCTAGCAACATGGGGATGTGCAAGTGATTTTTTTAAGATGCAACTAAAATTTAAAATATTCGCCAGAGGTCAGCACAATTTTTTTGTGAGCGCAAAAACTCTAAAAATTAGTCAGAAATTATTCACATTATATAATCACATTCCCCACGATATGGAGATGTGCAGGTGATTTTCTGAAATTCAAAATGGCCGCCACGGATCACCTTCAATTTTATTGTGGGCGCAAAAACTAAAAAACTTAAAGTCAGAAATTATTCAAATTTTGTTATAACATTCCCCACGTTATGGAGATGTGCAGGTGATTTTGTCAAGGGTTTAAAGAAATTCAAAATGACCGCCACAGATCAACTTCAATTTTTTGTGGGCGCAAAAACTTAGTCAGAAATTATTTAAATTTTACAATCACATTCCCCACGATATGTAGATGTGCAGGTGATTTTTTTAAGGTTTTACTGAAATTCAAAATGTCCGCCATGGATGAACTTCATATGTTTTTGTGGGCGCAAAAACTTAAAAATTGAAATCTGAAATAATTCACATTTTACAATCACATTACCCACCAACTGTAAATGTCCTGTTGATTTTACTGAAATGTAAAATGGTCACCACAAGTCGACTTTTTAAATAATTGTGACCGCAAAAACTGAAACCTATGACGGTGAATGATCTCGGACTTCATGCAGGCCTCTTGTTTTACATAGGCCTACATAGGCCGGGGCAGATCCAAAATTTTAAAAAAGGGGAGGGGGTCTGATTAAAAATCAGTTGTCCTCCAACCGAAAAAATACATAATAATAAGTAACTTATCAGACAAAAAAAAATCCAAAATAGTTCTTGAAAGGGGGGTCAGAACACCCCTTTGACCCCCCTCTGGATCTGCCACTGTATACGTCCTATTATATTATTTGTGAGAAGAGTGAAAATTTAGCCAAACATGGAGGAGACGTTGGGCTGAAGTCTTGGAGCAGGTCATCTTGCTCCATCAGCATTTTTCACACAGTGACAGAAAATGAGTCAAATACGCAAAATTCGGTCATATAATACGTCCACGTTACATGTATACTAAAAATTATTCGATTTCCAATGTTTTCATCATAATGCAGGGACAGATATATGGTCTGAACTCATTTTAAGGAATGGGCATTAATTTATCGCATCGACACGGCTCTATATAAAAATGTTGGTTGGTTCCATTGTCCGAAATTGGAATACGCGAATTATCATTTTTAACAACAGAACCACGACCATTAGAACGCCTGCACTAAACACGATATCATCAGCACAATCACAAAAATGTTCCTTAGAGTACATGTTAAAACAACTATTCTAATAATCCCATGCAATCAGCTCTCATTATATTTCCCGAATTAACACAGCTTCTCAAGTTTCAAGTTCATTTTACAGAAAATGACTTCCTTGTGGGTTGTTTCCCTTGTGCTTAATAACGTCCAAATAATAACCAGCAAAGTCACATATACTATGTATAAAGTTTGAATTTATTCCAAATTCAGATTAAAACAACAGATAAAGTCGACTTAGCACATTGTTATTCTCATGAAAAGGAGCACATATCAGCATAATATCTGTCCAACACAGGACCTATTCGACTTGACAAATTGTTATTCTGCTGTTATTTGCTTAAATGGGCTCTGTTTCTGGGACAAAAATGGTGCAAGTGCACTTAGCGCATTGTTATTCTGAGACTTGTGAAGACAACACAGGGGAAATGCCTGGACTTAGCTCATTGTTGATCTAGGAACAATCGCTGCATATTCTGTGTTCCTGGAGTAACAATGAGCTAAGTCAAATTGGTGTCTTGTTGATCCTAATTTTGCTTCTGTAAATCGTTTTGGAAGGTAAAAAAATACTCTGATAACTTCACTTGATCTACTGTAAAATTCCAATCGCTGCGTGTTTCATCAGTGTAAGTCCAAGTCTACATGCTGATAAGTGGATTTAGCAGACTGTAGTTCTAAGCAAAAAGATAAACACAATTTCGTTGTCAAGTCGACTTGACCCACTATTGTTTTAAACCATCGTACTATTGTCGCCTGAATGTCATACCGTAACAAATGATGTTACACCGTTACTGCTACATGCATTTTGCCAGTATAAAGATATTGCGTTCACTGTTGATTGTCTTAGGGAAAGAAGCAACGACATTGTACATATGTGACATACACTTATTTCATGAAGTCAGAAAATGCATACAAAACTTATTTAGCACTACAAAACTGTCAACATTTTTAGTTGAAGACAGTATCTGGAGACCTGGACTGACTAGCATTATCTCTCTGTGGCTTTAAGCCCTGGTCAGACAGCACTTGACGGCTTAATCACGGCCAAAAAACGTCAAAAAGTAGTCTCACGTGAAACAGCCCATGTTGTTCGCGTTGAAGACAAGCTACAGCCGCGTTGTAGACGTGGAAGGACGTGGGGAAAGAGCGAACGGCGTCGTACGCGGAATAAAGTTTTGAACTGCTCAAAACTTTAGAGCGCGGACAAGCACGGACAGCACACGTGGTTGGGACGTACAACACACGTGAAACACACGTGATAATCCGTGTTCGGCAGTGATTAAGACGTGGTAAGACGCCAAAGTTTAGCAGTCTGTCACGGTCAAAGCACGGTTATCGGACGTGTATTACGCGTTGGTATCACGGGAAATAGCGTGTGTTTAGCACGTTTCAAACAAGTTCAAAATACGATAGATCACTGCCTAATCATGTATGTATCACTTCTGTATCACTTCTGATTTGCGGCATATAAAGACCGTAATTTTCTCGGCACTTGCAGTCTAGATTTCAAGGGGTGAAGATGAATCCTGAACGCCGTGATGTCCTCTTCTTCATGCTCCAGCACCAACAGAACCAACTGATACAGGCACAACATATCCTTGAGAAGAAGAAGAAGAAGAAGAAGTAGAAGAAGAAGAAGAAGATCTGGTGCTTGACTGGATTGCGAGGAGACCTCAGCTGGGGCTTTACGACCGTTTGATGGTCGAGCTGCGTAACGAAGATCCAAGAGCCTTTACGTGGTTTATGAGGATGCCTCCTGCGATGTACGATGAAATTGTGCAGAGACTGACACCAGCCCTCATTATCATGCAGACCACCAACTGGAGAGCACCCCTTGAACCAGGCCTGAAGGTGGACTGTCGAAGCTCTGGATCGGCAAATGTGAAGACCAGCCGTGTGCGGCCGCTTTATGCCGCGCTTCAGATGACGCCGAGCGGCGTTTACCCGTGATAAGGCAGTGCTACAGACGCGATGCGGCCGCAGTTAGCCGTGGTAACTTGCCGATTTTTTTCCCGCGTTCGAACACGTGCGAGCTTATATTTAGCCTTACACGTAGCTGGACGTGGTTACCCGTGCTTAGACAGTGCTTCCGCAGTGGAGCAGCCGCCGACGGCCATACCACGTACAACCACGTACAAAGCACGGCCAAGCACAAAATTGACCAATAATTACCACGTACGACCACGTTCAACATATTTTATAACTTTTTGGCCGTGATTGAGCCGACAAGTGCTGTCTGACCAGGGCTTTATACTGTAAGGCTTGTCCTGCTAAATCAACTTTACTAGACGTCTATCTAAACAAATCACACTATTTGTTTATATTATTGAATAAATGTGACCCGATCTGACAAGTCTGATTGGAGTATTGGAGATTTTAACATATCCTGCAACGTTATCGTAACATTACCTGTAAACAACTCTACATCGTGATTGGCTAAAAAAATATGACTCTGTGGACACAGACAAAAGTGAAGTCTAAAATCGCGTGATTTTTGGAAAAAGATCATTAAAGTTCAAAAAGACCATTTGTACAATTCTTGCAAATTGCACACAATTAGATTAAAATACATAAACACAGTATAGCAATATTTTGACCACGTTTTTTATAAATAATAAATGTATGAATAAAAAAAGAGAATTTTAACAGTGTATGCCAGAGGTTTGATTGCCAAGATTTTTCAAAGCATAACTATTTCCTACGCATTTGAGGCTGTTACATTGGTGACACTGGCTCGGTATCAATGAGACTAAAATAAATATAATTGATATTTTAAAAATGTATATCATGTATATCTATTTTTATTTGCCACACCATTGTATAATCCAAAAGTATGAAAATAGGCACTTATGCGCAAATTAGAAATAGGTCAAATAAGGTCATTTTGCCTTTAGGTGGCCCTTGTATAATTCGTCGAGCTGCGACCGATTTCGTGAAATCGGGTCACAGGTAGGCCCCTACTGTTACGAGGTTGCAGAATATGAAAAGCAGGATGATCGAGGAGTAAATTACCTGGCAGCCGAATTTGCACGCTGCTCGAGCATTGGTTAGTGGTTAGTGAATATGCAAATTAATTTAACAGCTGTGGTAATGGTGCTGACACAAACCAGTGTGACATTGATTAAAACTTGATTTAATATTTTAAATTACTTTCAATTACTAACATTTTCTCCGATATCCTTAGTTCCATAGGTTGTTTTGGTAAATGACAAATTAAACCATAAATACAATATGACCATTGTCTCCGACCTGAAAATTGGCAAGGTGATGCAAAGAAATTTATGTAAATCATTTAAATCACAAGCGTTCATGATGTTAAATTGACAATTATATCTGTATCTCAGATGATATGTTTTATTATCGTAGTTCCAGCGACATTGAGTCTCAATGGCGCTATTGAATTCATTATATTATATAATCATTATATATTAATGTACTGTGGACAATTTTAGAATAATCCATCTATTCATATCCATATATTTAATCATAGAAACGACATCTTAAATGAACCCAGATGGGAAAACATACCCCTAACATCACATTATCACTGAATGATCAGAAATAAATTTGTCCACCCGAAATCATACAAAACTGTAAATCATGTTTTTTATGCTACCAATTAGTAGGCCTACAAATAGGTGATATTTACATTTTGTTGGCCATTAGGAATTCAAGAATATTAAAAAAAAATCCACAGTTTGTTCCTCCACAGCTGATATGAGCTTTTACTTTGAATCTTCTCGCAAGTTTTCATTTCTCTGTATGTGAATTATTGTAAAAAATTTCCATGCTTTATTTTATAGCAGCAAATGTTAGGTTTCTAGTAAAACATTAAGAAATATATTTTTACCTATATACAGTGGTCCTATTGTCATCACAGAACAATAATAATTTTGTGTTCCGTTATATTACAATTCGATTGAAAATGTATTCATTGTCACAATATTCATCAATATTATTTTTATTGTCATCACACAAAAACACAAACAAACATAATATCGATCGTATACAGACAATATTTAACATGAAAACTGGAAGTGGGAACATAGCAGATTATCATTAAACCCTATATAAATTAAACAGCGTCATTATTAATCATAATTTTGGTGAATAACAGTAAGTATGTGTTGCATGCATAACATTACTTGAGAGTAGTTTATTAATAATTGTTGTCACTGTGGGCAAAATCAATCACTTAGAATATAAACAACCGCACAATCTCCAGCAAACATACAAATGAAAGTTATCGAGTTAATACAGCAATGCCTCAATGAAAGCTCTCAATAGCAAACAGTCAAAAGCAACAGTTTCAAATACATTGGAATCAAATTAGCCAACCTATTCTAATATCTCAATGCTAGTAAGATTTCTTCTCAAGCACAATGCGATCGTAGCTGGTATCCAGTTTTGCAAGGATTGAAAATACCTTGATGACGTCACAGGAGACAGAGATACTGGTGACTGATGATGATGAAGAAGGAGCGATACACTTGTAGAGTTTCTGTTTCCCATCATCCCTTTTACAGGTCACCCAGAGATGGCCACGTGACCTGTCTACACACAATTTATCTGGTCTCGCAGTCTTATCGTTCAGGAAATACCTGACATGTCCGCCATCTTGTTTTAGCAGTGATATATATCTGTGATGTTCATGAGTGACCAGTAACCCACCACAGACACTGGTCTGAATATCAGTCATAAAGGAGAGGGACTGATCAGAAAAACTACGAGTAATATCACCCCTGTTATTCGCCCAGAAGAAGCTCTGGTATTTGCCTCCAGTCCTCACAAGGTAACAACCAAACCCATCTCTGATTGCATTAACTGGGTTCACGTGTGTTGGTAGCTGTATATGTCTGACTTCCATAATAAAATTACAGAAAATTCCATAGAAATGAATTTTACTAAAGACCGGATCACATACGAGAAAAGTGCTCCCCTCATAGGATTCAATTGAACACGGGTTATATGAAACCGGATATCTTTCTTTCTCCGTATGCCTAACTTTCCCATCTTTTACTTCAATACGATACCAATCGAAATAATTGTTGCAATCAGAACTATGTATCGTTACAATATATTCTTCATGTGTACTCAAAAAAGATGTAGATAGAACGCACAAAATACCTTTACAACTAGGAAGATGCTCAGATTCAATTGCTTGTTTAAACTTTCCGTTTTGATCATAGAAATGGAAAGCCTGGGCTGACAGAACTACCAGAAAACCATTTTGTAAAAGGGTTATATCAGTTGCTGAATGACTTAACTCAAACTCTGCCAGTGTGAGCATTGCTTCATTTGTTATCGGCTTAGATTCTATTGATTTAGCTAATCTCTGACTGGCATCACTCTCCGACATGGAAAATGTCCAATTTATGTTCGGTAATAGTTTGTCCTTTAATTTGTTTCGCATCCTGCTAACGTTCATACCTAAATCGTCCTGTTTACTTTTCGTTTTCAGATAATCTGCACATGAATTAATAGAATTCAACTCTTCCTCCAGTTGACTTTGTTTAAGCTTGAATGTAGTTATTTGGTCCTCCACCCCTGTGTAGATCATCTCCAGCTCGTATAGTTTCGTCTGCTCTTCTTCGTCAAGCAGAGAGTGCAACTGCTTATAAGACAACCTCACTTTTTCTTTTGCATCATCTATATCCTTTCGAACTCTCACAGTCATTTGTCCACTAGACAATGCCAATTTCGTCTTCTGAAATTCTTCAAATGCGACTTTTACTTTGTCCTGCATGTGATCAAGTTCTTGATACAAAGAGCCAATTTTTTCATCAAATCGAGTACATTTATGCTGAGAATGTGTGGAAAGGAGACATATTTGACAAATAGAACCAAAACAGTCGTCACAGAACATATTTGCTGTTTGACCTGTATGATGTATACACTCCTTAGTGGGTGCTTTAGTGGCCAGGCTGATTGGGCTGACATTATGCTTAGCGGTAATAGCACATACAGAATGAGTCTGAGTACATTGAGCGCAGAGATCACCACAACCAGTCACACATGTATTCACAGCTACATTCTCTAAACATCCATCTGTACTACAACATATCTTGATATCATCATCATCAGAATCATCATTCAGTGACAAAGATTTAAGATCACAAAACCAATCATTTAAATTTAAACTACCAACGTTCCCACCAAATACAGTCGAGGAGCTAAGACAAATGGGGCAATTGAGAATATAATTTTGCTCATATGTTTCTGTATGTTCTTTTATACAAGCAGTACAGAACGAGTGCCCACATGGGATGTTTCGATTGGCTGTCACTTTTTCACGACAGTGGTTACAAAAAACGGGTGTTCTGTTGATAAACGTTTTGTCCACAGAAGTTATTCTTTGCCGTGAATTCAACGTCAGTGCTCCACCTGTAGCTGAAACCGCAAGGGAACAAGTTAAATAATCTTTATTTGAAATCGGTACATTTTTAAAAACATTTGTAAAATTAGCTAAGCAGCTACTCAACCGATCTTTTAAAATCACAATGGCTTCAAAACATAACTAGTGATTAATAAGATTCATATTTACGAATAAAAAGTTGTAAATTGCAATTATATGAAAACATATGCCACTAAAGACAACTGAATTGATGCATTATTCAGAGTAATTATTTATAGGCTACAGAAACATTTAGAAAGCCTACCCTATATCTGTTGATAAGCACAATACGACGTAGTTAAGAACAGCAATATACATTTGAATTTCATTCAACTTATTTTCTTTATAATTAAAACTGGAGAGGGGCTGCCATCCGTCACTTTCTTCAGACAAGTTGTTAATTCCAGTTAAAAGTTCCCTTAAAATATCTGAATTATGTTTTGTAGGTGAGAATGGCAATACTCTCCTGTCTCCCCAACTTACTGCCTTTACTGGCCACACAATGCTACAGCATACACAGTGATTGGCAGTATACAATATAAAAGATCTAATTATATTTATTATTTTCTTCTAATCACGAAAAAACAGAAGGAAAGTCATCAAGGTGGTTTCCAACTTTTTTGTTTGATTTGTCGTACGTGCGGATTAAAATTAGGTTTATTATCAATGATCGCTTCCAGCTATGCCACTCAATAGCTATGCCACTTGTATTACATTGACTGGAACTTCTCCGGATTTGCCAGCATTTGCCTGGATGTAGGCCAATATATGGCTATGGTTGACCCTGATCTCAGCAATCTGACAACGAGTTCCGAGTGATTCTTACTGTTGTAATTGTATTATTACATGTGTTTAGTTCATTTGATTAGATTTTTTAATAAAGTGAAACAGGTCATTTGTGAAGATGTTAAAAATACTGGTCCAAAGATAAATCCATGTAGAGCACCTTTGGTAACACCATCCCATTCGCTTTAGATCGCTCGTCTTGCCTAATTTTTTATAGGACATGCAGTCAAAGGCCTTACGCAAGTTCAGAAGGAATGTTCCTACTGTTTGGTGTTCTCTAATATATTTCTTTATTTACAAAAAGAGCCTTTTTGCTCTGACAAGACCCTTCGAACGCTTTGTATAAATAAAGAAATATGCTGACTGGCCTATAATTTACCTAAATTGTACGCTGTTACAACTTCAGTCAGTTGTAGACAATTTGGAAACGCGTTCTGTTGAATTGAGTTTTTGGTGGAATTAAAAGTTGAATACGATGCAGCCATCCGTACATAGTGTTAAATATTTACATATAAACATGGAGACTAAAGGATTTTTTTCAATTTGAAATCATCATAAATGTCTACAGATGTCAGATTCTGATCTCTAAAGTTGATCCCCGCGCTTTAACGGCTAAACTTCTTCCATTATTATGTCATGTATTTGTTATAGAGTCTTGTTCATAGCCAGATTGATTTTGGTTTTTAAGCATTAAGATATTGATTTGGGAGTGTAGACATCAAAATAGTGTTGATCAATGTTTCATTTACATCTTCAATATTCAGTTTTTAGCGTATCTATGTGAAATAAAATCCATATCCCTAAAGATGGCCATTAATTAGCTAAATAACTTGCTATCTTAATTTTACTTCTAAAATACATGACGAAACAGAGTAAATTATTAAGAATGTGAGACTAGTGTATGGTCTTATGTAATTCCGTGGGAATCTCGTAATAATTCTTGTCACCTACGTTTTTCTTGTTCAGAATTTTATGCTGATTCCAAAAAAATAGGGTGTCATTTTTTTAGGTCACCTTAAGATCATTTTTCGACCCCTAGAGGTCATGACCCCTAGATCTCATTTATTTTTTTATTTATTGTTTTAAACACATGTCTTACTAGTCGTGCAACACATCAAAATGACCGAAATTGTTCAGGAAATATCATCAAATTAACAAAAAATGAAATAACATTTTGAAACCCCTCGAAGGTCATTTAAAGGTCAACTATTGCAAAGTTTTCAAATATACATATTAGTCCATGGATCGGTCACCATGCACCCCCCCCCCCCCCAACTTACTCACCCCCACCAACTTTGTTAAGCTTTGATATTTTCAAAACATGAAATGAGATGTTACCAGTAAAAAAAGGGACAAACTTTATATTTTGACCGCTTTCATGAGGGTATCCCCAAACCTGTCTGAAATTCAGGGGTTGGGTTGCGTAACCGTATGTCATTGGAGTTCTTATTCCCCAATCTGCACATGCAATATACCATATCACAGATCACACCATATCACACCATATCACCATATCAATTACATTCCCTTTCTACTAATACATCACCCATTGCAGTAGAGTAAATAGTCGTCTCTCCACATACGCTCAAACATGTTTTTATTATAAAATAATCAGAATGAACAGCAAAACAAACTAATCAACCTGGTCATTAAAAACATATTAAATGGTAGTTATTGGACATAACCATATCTGGCCTATGTTTTTTGAACCCAAATATTTGTATGCTTTCAAATGTGTGTTATTTATATATATAAATACCACACATATTTTTTTATGAAAGAATATTGCAGCCTTTTATGAGAATAAGTCTAGTTAGCCTGGGTTGAAATCTGAAACATGCAATTTTGCTCGGGATTTTAGTGTAGGCCTATACTTTTGTAGTCACTTGTTGTTAGTCACTCTTTTTTTTGTGAATCTGCCAGATAACGTTCTATATTTGGAGACCTTTACCTTCAAATTAGCAAAACACAAAATGGCCACCAAAATGTTAAGAAAACCCCAAATTTTCTATAGTTTGTCGCAGATAAGCCCACAATTTGTGGTTTCTGCAAGATTTTTAATTGTTAATTTTTTTCTTGTGTCTTTGGAAAGAAATGACCTTTATTTGAACTTTAGATCCAAGTCATCTGCCGTTTTTTATGTATTTACTGTTACTATAAGTATACTGCTGAACATGTTGACAATAATATGATGTTTTTGTGGTAACATAGTGGATTAGGACTAAACGTTACTGACGAGTAAATCTGAAAGAAAAAAAGCCAAAATGGCTATCAAAATGTAAATTTAACTTCTTTTTTAAATGTGTGGCTCGGAAGAGCTCAATTTATTGATTTTGTGTGACATGGGGGCCGAAAAAAAACATTTCTGGCGTTTATTGTTCATCGTCTGACCTATAATTTTTCGTAAAATCCAAGATGGACGTCATTTTGCATATTCACTATTAAAATAATGATGTCATTCTCAATACTAAGCACATCAAAGCATGTCAGAATATACTGTACTTAAACACAGTTTTGAATGCCTTGCAACCTAATCTACCGTAATACGTAGTCTACCTTTTAGATTTTCATCAAACAAATGTTGTTTATGATATTATAGTTCACGTGCATAAAAAACACTTTTATTTGTCTCTTGACGGTAACCATTTTAAATTTGAAGGTCAAATAAAGGTCATTTTGATCGAAAAACATGAGACATAAATTTATCAACTCAAAATCATGCAGAAACTTATTTATAAATGAATCGATTAAACGTCCTGATTACAAATCTTAAACTTTCCAATTCAACGATGTGCAAAAAGGGTTACCAAATTTAGAGTGTGAAAAATGACATAAAAAGACAGAGTAAAGATGTTGGAAGACGTGAATTGGTGGTCGTGTGCTGTGGATCATGAGAAGACGTTAATAATTATTGGTGGTCGTGTGCTGTGGATCATGAGAAGACGTGAATTGGTGGTCGTGTAATATGGATCATGAGGTCATGGAATTTTTAAAACTAATCGGATAAAGAATTTACCATTTTCAACTAGTGTGCAAGATAGGCCTATTTGATTGTGAAGTCAGAATGTAATATGCAGCTCAACTCACACACAAATTCTTCACCATTTTTACCCCCTGAATGTATCTTCACACCTGGATTTGTTTTCATCTCGGGGCAAAATGTAAATCTTTTCTCCTCCTGTAACAACACATCCACATTATTACACTACTTCAGATTACCCTGGCGCGGGGAGAAACCGAAAATAGTTTCAATTTACCGCCTCTAGTTTCAAAATCAATCAATCAATCAATCAATCAATCAATCAATCAATCAATCAATCAATCAATCAATCAATCAATCAATCAATCAATCAATCAATCAATCAATCAATCAATCAATCAATCAATCAATCAATCAATCAATCAATCAATCAATCAATCAATCAATCAATCAATACAACTTATATTGCGCCTATATCTTCAGCGGACCGAGCTCAGATGCGCACACATCCTTAGTGTGAGCATGTGCCATAATCGAAGCCAAAGCAGGCTCGTCAACAGAGAGCCGGACTACTAAGGAGCTAGGGTGGGAAAGCCAGATCAAATAGGTGAGATTTAAGTATTTTTCTGAATGTTAAAATTATTTCAGCATTACGTATGGGCACCGGCAGGGCGTTCCATAAGGCTGGGCCAGGTATAGAGAAAGGTCTTACCCAGTGTTTGTTTTTATACGGGGAACAACAAATATATTTCAATTTGTGGAGCGTAGATATTTTGGGCCTTTTAAGTCAGCCAGATATGCAGGTTGGTTGTCTTTTAGGGTTCGGAAAGTTATTGTGCATTTTTTAAAAATAAATGCGAAACTTGAAAGGAAGCCAATGTAATCGTTTTAGAATAAGAACGAAACTACTAAATCGTGAGGTATTGGTTACCACGTTTGCAAGGCAGTTCTAAACGCGTTGTAATCTAGCGATATCCTTTTCTGGCTTATTGTGAAAAAGTGAGTTGCAATAATCTAACTTGCTACTGACCAGTGTCACTGCAATTTGCTTATCAAGGTCTAAGGACAGATTTTTTTTAATTCAATGCAGGTGAGGGATATGATAGAAGCATGCCCTACATGTTTGGGATATGTGTTTTCGGAAATTCAGGCTACTGACGAATACTACAACAAAATTTTTGGCTGATGCAGATGAATTTGTGTCTTGGCCTGATATTAAGCATGGGAAATGATGTAAGAACACCCTCAATTGTACCGTTGTCACATGTGTTTCCAATAACAACATCAATTTTACTTTACATTGTCATTACATGACGTTGTGGATTTGATTGGTTATATTTTATTCGCTATACAACCATTTGATCGCCATGGCAATTAATGAAGAACAGTTTTAGTGGTTTTTACAACAAAATATATTGACTGTATAAACCTACAATACCTATTTAAATACCTTATGATTTGGCTACGACGTCAGAATCATATTCATCACATTCAAAATAAGTTAGTCTAACGCTGGTCTAATGTTGTCTTAGATCAGTCGTGGCGTTAAATCAAAGTCAGACCAACATCTCTGTGACGCTGTTTCGGACGTTTAATTAAGCTGTTAAAAGACGCCAACGAGGCTGAACGAAAAAATCAACGTTTCAAAATGTAAGTAAAACGTTGATTAACGTTCTGTCCACATCACGTTTACTTTTGGTTTGAGTAATATATCCATAGGTTTAATGTTTATTCTGAAAACCCGAGCAAAAATGGAGTGACGGTCATTTTTTCAAAATAACATTGAAACACATATAATTCCGCAGTCAAATCACCTGAAGGCTTTCAAATTAATATTTGCTAACTCTGAACAAAATTTAAACAAATAAATAAATTAAGACATGTTAAAGCATTAGAGTTATTAGAGAAGTTACATTTTGTTTGTAAACACGTACTTTTTAACCCTTTCAAGCCTGAGTTTACCATTGTCATCTTCATCCACTACAAACCGCGAATTGCTGTCGGAATTCCCGACTTGTAGTGGATGAAGATGACTTGAAGTGGTTGAAAAATAAAAAATAAAGTATATGTATTGGTAAACTAGTTTCGTGGAAATTTTCATCTAAAACCCTTTGTTGTAAGAAAATTAAGTGTGTTTTCAGGGATGTAAAATGATGCTTTAATGCATCGTGAGAGCTTAAAGGGTTAAATGAGTACTTATTGCTGTTTGCCTTTGCACAACAATTGATGTAAATGTAAAATGTAAAACATCTTGTCCCGCTCTACCAGCTGATATAGTGAAACAAAGTACATCATTTAAATATAATTATGATTTGAAATGAATAAGCAACGTTAATGTACAATGCACAGATACAACAGAATGATGAATTTAGAAACTCAGAGATAGGACAGTCGATTTTTTACAATTCAATTTATGATCCAACTCTTTTACTACTTGCTACACTTCTCACCTCGGCGATTTTATTTTCATTCTCGGTCATGTCTGTATAGCACTTGATGCTGAGCTGAAATGTCGTGTGACTTTCTTCGCCTTTACACCCGACAGGATAAGATAATTTAGGTTTCACATCTATAAAAAATAATAATAACAGTATTAGTAATAGTAGTAGTAGTAAATCAGATGGCTCGTCTGACTGACCTGGGGTTGGACGTAAAAGAACCTCAACGTAGGCGTAGTTTCCATCCGGCGAGACCCCAGAGTACTTAGCACATAAGGCGAATTTGCTTGGAATGAAAAATAGCTTGATGCGCCTCAATGGCAGCTCAGCTGTATATCTCCCAGGAGACTGAGTTGGAATGAATGATAACAGGCCTTGCAAAGTTACTCTTGATGTTCAAGCGCATAGAAACAATAATAATTGTGTATGTTGTGCTATATAAGAATGTGAAATAATAATAGTAATAATTTATGTTTTCTTATTAGAAACTGAAAATTACGGTGCAATTCCAGCGTTAAATGAAAGAAGCATACCAAATAACAATTCAGCAGGTCAACGGTTCATAATGTAACCATAAATACAGAGATGCTTTAACCACCTAACCCTCAAAACGCTGAAATATGTTTGTATAAACCATGGAGTTCAAAGGGTTTTTTCAATTTGAAATCATAAATGTCTTAGTTAGATCTACCCGCTTTATTTGAATACATATGTAATGGGTCTAAAACCATAATACATTTTTAATTCTTTCAGTTCGGTGATCCACTTTAAACGTCATAATCTGAGGTCTACAGGCATCAGATTCTGACGTCTAAAGTCTGTCCCCGCACGGATATGTTAAAATGTAATATGATGTACATAGACAAAACGTATTCACCGCCAAGCAAATCTAAATATCTTATCAACAGGATTGTGTATCCAACGAAGTCGTAAATTTATCATTTTTAAAGTGGTAAAACAGCAGGACCGACCTAATCATCTTAAATGTTGCAGGAATTATTGCATTTGATACGTCTCTCAATGTGAATGAAATTGTGTATTGATACAATTGGTAACCGCAGAGGTATTGCCATCATTGATGTTTCAGTACAAATATAACTGGTATTCTAACAGCAAGAGCAAATACAAAAAAACGTGATCAAGATGCAAAGAGAGTGAGAGAATATTGCTTTACGTCGCTTTCTGTACAATCATCGCGACAAAAGGAAGCCCGATGTCGGGACTTTATTTTGCTCTACTCGTATCGAATGTGTTCCAGGGTTCTTTATAGTGCATAGTACCATAGACAGCAGTGCATACTCCAGGCCTTTGGACAGTTTGGAGCACTGTATACATATGCACAACCTCGATGACAAATATCCGACCTGGCCGGGATTGGATCCCAGTACCTCTGAGTTTCGAGCCACAACCGGATCAAATGAACCATCGGCGTCGGCCCAAATGAAAGGCCGGACTCCATAACGGAGAATGTCGATAAAATCCATTTTACTATCCGCAAATTAATGACTAAGAGTAGGGGCTTACATTGATTGATTGCAGACAGAGGCCGAGCGAAAAGCAAAAAATTCTGCACATTTTTGTGTGGTAGAACATGTGGAAATTTGAAAAGATACACGAAGGAGCTGCCTCGTCTGCCGCATCCTGGCTATTTGGGAATGCCACGCACATGTGTCTGAACCATTTACATACATCACGGGGTGGCCCAAAAACACAGGCCGTGCATAGCAAAAACACAATAACGGCTTACTTGAAAAGTAAAGTAAGCATTAATGTTCTGCGTGCAGCGTACATAGGCATATTATCATGATTATACAAGCAGTGAACCAACTTATAGCTGCATTACTGTTTTGTTTATTTCGACCGAAATAACCTAAAATGTTCAACACAATCATTCATATATTTTAAAGGCTTTATAAATGGACAAAATCGATGTAAATGTAGCTGGATTAGATCACTACGCGATACACCATCAAGTTATATGGTGTCTGTGTACAATATTTACGTAATACTAATAGTGGTCAATTGTGGGCCAATATAAGGTTACATTAGACCAACATCAAACCCCTTAATAACAAAAACGAGACGTCGAGCCGCATTGGTCTAACGCTGGGCCAAAGCCGTAGACAATGGCCCCGAATTAGTTTGACATCTGATCAATGCCTCGTGTTGGCTGCGATGCCAAGCTCACACAAACCACAGGTTGGTGTCCTAAGACTAGGTCAGACCCTATGATAACTCAGCAGGCCCAAGTCACTAACCCAATGTTGGTCCAGCTTCTACGACGCTGGTACAACATTGACCCATCAATGGTTGAATGCCTCTTGTTTGCTAACTCAGCTACCGGTACCGTAAAGGCTGCTTTTTTTACAATTATTTTATTTTATCGCATTTCGCTATTTATATAACTGTATGTGATGACTAACGATGAAATACAAATTAAAAAGTCTGATATTTTCGAATAGCATTGTTACTATAGATCGTGTTTCCCTTTTCATTCAAAATTCACTTTGAATTCACTCATAGCATTGTCACTAAAAGACTGCGCGAAAAAAAGATGATTCACATCACGAATTTGGTGTAATTCGGACTGCAATTTCCGAAGGTCGGGGAATGCCTCTTAATGGCGGGCCAAAGGCTCAGATGCTGGCCCACACTTGAACGCACCATACTAAAACAGGGTCCTATTTTTCAAATGAGTGACATTCTCTATACCGGTACCGAAAATAAACATGACATTATATGCATTATATGACTCATATTACACAAAGTAATAACTTCTAGATATGTCTAACTGACATGAGACAATACACTTTGTACTATGAAATGTATCTATGATCACTTAAAAAATAAGAATAATTTAAAAAGTCTTCCACTCTTTTTTCAATGACGACCGTTATCTGCCACCTGATATTTTTAATGTCCTGGTTATGGGCAATTTCACGTAAAGGGCAGACAAAAAGTCTCATAGCATGTCAAAAATAAAAACCTTCCATGTATGATAATTTCACAACTTTTGACAGCGAGATGTCATTCCCCAACATCAGTTAAATTTCCAGAGCTTAATTATGCCCATTAATGAAGATATTAACTTGTGAAATGTATGCTTTATTTGTGTGTACTGGAGGGGACATTTGTTTTAACAATCATTAGTCTCTGCTCAAATGCTAATAATGTAGGTGATTTGAAAATCCTAACCCCTAAATTTTTTTTTATTATTATTGTCGTGTTTCTAAAGGGAAGATCACCATGTGTTGTACGCATATTTCACATGTATATAGATTTGATATTCATTTGAAATGTGACAATCGAAATTTTGCAATACACTAAAGTATGAATTGTACAGCATTTACTTCGACAGCTCAACAAATTAGTGCTCTGACATCAACTAAATACACACATATAGCTTGAATACTATATATGACATATTTTGTGCATTTTTACAGTGCTTTTTCATGCGAATCCTCTGCACAATTATATGTGTGACAAACTGTACTGGAGGGGACATTTTTTTAACGGTTGAAATAACAACATCACAAGTGCTATAAATGCATACTTTAGATCAGTAAAACATGATATGTTGCTCAACATTTCATATTCTAATTTTGTTCCAATATATATTGTTATTAATCAACATTTTGTTTTCAAATTTAGCTGAAGTAGCATAATTGTATAAACTTTGCTAAAATAAAATGATGTTCAAGTGGTTTATCACGGGTAAAGGCCGCAACTATTTGTCTGCATCGTATTAAACACCATCAAGGAAAAACAATGGAAAATAATTTTGATTTTTGTGACATATGTCAATGTCACGGTGTTCAAGCTAATATCATAAAATGTACTGGAGAGGACATATTTTTTTAACAACAATAACAAACCTGTAAGCATGAATGATCACTCAATAATTCAACTGAATAACAAGTAAACTACTAAAATAGCATCATCAGTCATAGTTTACAAACATCTACATTACTATTATTCCAATATAACCGCAGAGACAGTTAGTGTATCCATTCCAACCCCCTCACGAAAGTCTAGAAAGCATTTTGTTGGCACATCCTTCCCTTAAACCTGACATTTTGTTTTATACTATAAAACAAAATGTGAGGTGTATGGTATAAAACAAAATGTGAGGTTTGAGGGAGGGATATATATGCCAACAAAATACTTTCCGGGCTTTCATGAGGGGAGTTGAATAAATTATAGTACTGGGCTAGGTATCTGGGATGCTCTGCCTGATATCAAGCATATAGTAAATAATGGGCAATAGTCAGCCATCTTGCATTTGATAGAGTTGAAATTTTTCATATATCCCGATAATCGGCTATTTTTAATTTGCCAAAATATCTCCCTGAAACCTCACATTTTGTTTTAGCATAATAACCTTTGAACTATCTGGCACATTTTAGCAGATATCACATATATTAAAGTAGGCCTAAACATGACGTCATTAGGCCAATTCCTATTTTATACCAGAAGCTATCGGCAGTAACAGCGGTTAAAATCCAGTATTCAGCCATTGTTATTATGCGACTACATTTTTTGCCTTTATTGGCCCATTACTGGTCCAATGCGGAATATAGATCATAAACTGTATTGGCTGAAAACAGCACCAATGTGCAAGACATAATGATAATCAGGCTCAATTAAACCATTTTATTACCATAGACAGCAGTGCATACTCCAGGCCTTTGGACAGTTTGGAGCACTGTATACATATGCACAACCTCGATGACAAATATCCGACCTGGCCGGGATTGGATCCCAGTACCTCTGAGTTTCGAGCCACAACCGGATCAAATGAACCATCGGCGTCGGCCCAAATGAAAGGCCGGACTCCATAACGGAGAATGTCGATAATATCCATTTTACTATCCGCAAATTAATGACTAAGAGTAGGGGCTTACATTGATTGATTGCAGACAGAGGCCGAGCGAAAAGCAAAAAATTCTGCACATTTTTGTGTGGTAGAACATGTGGAAATTTGAAAAGATACACGAAGGAGCTGCCTCGTCTGCCGCATCCTGGCTATTTGGGAATGCCACGCACATGTGTCTGAACCATTTACATACATCACGGGGTGGCCCAAAAACACAGGCCGTGCATAGCAAAAACACAATAACGGCTTACTTGAAAAGTAAAGTAAGCATTAATGTTCTGCGTGCAGCGTACATAGGCATATTATCATGATTATACAAGCAGTGAACCAACTTATAGCTGCATTACTGTTTTGTTTATTTCGACCGAAATAACCTAAAATGTTCAACACAATCATTCATATATTTAAAAGGCTTTATAAATGGACAAAATCGATGTAAATGTAGCTGGATTAGATCACTACGCGATACACCATCAAGTTATATGGTGTCTGTGTACAATATTTACGTAATACTAATAGTGGTCAATTGTGGGCCAATATAAGGTTACATTAGACCAACATCAAACCCCTTAATAACAAAAACGAGACGTCGAGCCGCATTGGTCTAACGCTGGGCCAAAGCCGTAGACAATGGCCCCGAATTAGTTTGACATCTGATCAATGCCTCGTGTTGGCTGCGATGCCAAGCTCACACAAACCACAGGTTGGTGTCCTAAGACTAGGTCAGACCCTATGATAACTCAGCAGGCCCAAGTCACTAACCCAATGTTGGTCCAGCTTCTACGACGCTGGTACAACATTGACCCATCAATGGTTGAATGCCTCTTGTTTGCTAACTCAGCTACCGGTACCGTAAAGGCTGCTTTTTTTACAATTATTTTATTTTATCGCATTTCGCTATTTATATAACTGTATGTGATGACTAACGATGAAATACAAATTAAAAAGTCTGATATTTTCGAATAGCATTGTCACTATAGATCGTGTTTCCCTTTTCATTCAAAATTCACTTTGAATTCACTCATAGCATTGTCACTAAAAGACTGCGCGAAAAAAAGATGATTCACATCACGAATTTGGTGTAATTCGGACTGCAATTTCCGACGGTCGGGGAATGCGTCTTAATGGCGGGCCAAAGGCTCAGATGCTGGCCCACACTTGAAAGCACCATACTAAAACAGGGTCCTATTTTTCAAATGAGTGACATTCTCTATACCGGTACTGAAAATAAACATGACATTATATGCATTATATGACTCATATTACACAAAGTAATAACTTCTAGATATGTCTAACTGACATGAGACAATACACTTTGTACTATGAAATGTATCTATGATCACTTAAAAAATAAGAATAATTTAAAAAGTCTTCCACTCTTTTTTCAATGACGACCGTTATCTGCCACCTGATATTTTTAATGTCCTGGTTATGGGCAATTTCACGTAAAGGGCAGACAAAAAGTCTCATAGCATGTCAAAAATAAAAACCTTCCATGTATGATAATTTCACAACTTTTGACAGCGAGATGTCATTCCCCAGCATCAGTTAAATTTCCAGAGCTTAATTATGCCCATTAATGAAGATATTAACTTGTGAAATGTATGCTTTATTTGTGTGTACTGGAGGGGACATTTGTTTTAACAATCATTAGTCTCTGCTCAAATGCTAATAATGTAGGTGATTTGAAAATCCTAACCCCTAAATTTTTTTTTATTATTATTGTCGTGTTTCTAAAGGGAAGATCACTATGTGTTGTACGCATATTTCACATGTATATAGATTTGATATTCATTTGAAATGTGACAATCGAAATTTTGCTATACACTAAAGTATGAATTGTACAGCATTTACTTCGACAGCTCAACAAATTAGTGCTCTGACATCAACTAAATACACACATATAGCTTGAATACTATATATGACATATTTTGTGCATTTTTACAGTGCTTTTTCATGCGAATCCTCTGCACAATTATATGTGTGACAAACTGTACTGAAGGGGACATTTTTTTAACGGTTGAAATAACAACATCACAAGTGCTATAAATGCATACTTTAGATCAGTAAAACATGATATGTTGCTCAACATTTCATATTCTAATTTTGTTCCAATATATATTGTTATTAATCAACATTTTGTTTTCAAATTTAGCTGAAGTAGCATAATTGTATAAACTTTGCTAAAATAAAATGATGTTCAAGTGGTTTATCACGGGTAAAGGCCGCAACTATTTGTCTGCATCGTATTAAACACCATCAAGGAAAAACAATGGAAAATAATTTTGATTTTTGTGACATATGTCAATGTCACGGTGTTCAAGCTAATATCATAAAATGTACTGGAGAGGACATATTTTTTTAACAACAATAACAAACCTGTAAGCATGAATGATCACTCAATAATTCAACTGAATACCAAGTAAACTACTAAAATAGCATCATCAGTCATAGTTTACAAACATCTACATTACTATTATTCCAATATAACCGCAGAGACAGCTAGTGTATCCATTCCAACCCCCTCACGAAAGTCTAGAAAGCATTTTGTTGGCACATCCTTCCCTTAAACCTGACATTTTGTTTTATACTATAAAACAAAATGTGAGGTGTATGGTATAAAACAAAATGTGAGGTTTGAGGGAGGGATATATATGCCAACAAAATACTTTCCGGGCTTTCATGAGGGGAGTTGAATAAATTATAGTACTGGGCTAGGTATCTGGGATGCTCTGCCTGATATCAAGCATATAGTAAATAATGGGCAATAGTCAGCCATCTTGCATTTGATAGAGTTGAAATTTGTCAAGGTATATAAATGAAAACAACCATTTTTAAATGCATATTCCTCCCTTATATTCACTTCATCATGGCTGTTAGGAGCATTAGCTCTTTGTAGGGTCTAGCTAGCTAACATACCGTAGTTTGCCAGATATCAGGCATATTCAATAATTAAATAATTGCCGCAAGTCTGCTATTTTGAATGTGATCAAGTTCAAATTTGTTAGGTCACAGCTGTCACTCCCTGAAATCTAGCATTTTCTTTTTACTTTGTTACTTAGTTGTAGTGTAACTGTTTTATTATGCTAATGTACCGTACACAATATATTTATGTACAGTGGTTTAAAAATAATATTAACTCCAGCCGATCTTGAGCTTATATAATTGGATACAACGTTTTGTATGTAATGGTATATATAATTAAAAAAATAATAATACATACCTCAAACTGAATACAAATTTACATGCATGCATCAATAGCCCTACCATTATTTTACACCAAGCTACGTTTTTACTACGGTAAAGCAATTACTGGTTAACTATTTTAGTATGGTACAAATGATAATTTATCATGTTTATATAACAAACCGTTCTCTCACTCCAGCCTAGGCCTATATCTACAAATCTGGGATATATTTGTATTCATAACAAGACCTATTAAATTTGATTTTTTTCATATATCCCGATAATCGGCTATTTTTAATTTGCCAAAATATCTCCCTGAAACCTCACATTTTGTTTTAGCATAATAACCTTTGAACTATCTGGCACATTTTAGCAGATATCACATATATTAAAGTAGGCCTAAACATGACGTCATTAGGCCAATTCCTATTTTATACCGGAAGCTATCGGCAGTAACAGCGGTTAAAATCCAGTATTCAGCCATTGTTATTATGCGACTACATTTTTTGCCTTTATTGGCCCATTACTGGTCCAATGCGGAATATAGATCATAAACTGTATTGGCTGAAAACAGCACCAATGTGCAAGACATAATGATAATCAGGCTCAATTAAACCATTTTATTGGGCCAATACTGTGATGTTATCAGGGTAATTTTGAAATTGATAGGATTTGAAATTTTTCAGGGCATTTCCCTCGATCCTTAAAACCTCACATTTTGTTTTCTTATTCTATGGTCTAGCTGTCTGGCAATATTTGCTGTAGTAGTAAATCTCTGCTTTACGTCACTATTCGGCACAAAAGGTCTTTTAAGTCACATTGTAATACGATAAAAACGTTGTAGTCAATTGATGAGATGAATGATGTACAGATGATGATGTGAGGGTGGGGTGATAGGGCATGGTGGGTTATTGAGAGCGTTTCCCTTCGCTCGCTCGATAAGGGGTTCTGGGCATGTCTAGGGGATATACCCCCAGATATGGCCAGACGACCGGAGACTTGAGTTTTCCCTGTGCAATTTAATGCTGAAACTCTGGCATTTTGCGCAGCTCCGCTATCCTCGGGTCGGATAGTCCCCAGAGTAACAATAGGAAGGATAACTCCCTCTGGGTAACTCCATTCATCCCACGCGAGAGACATAATGTCAAACATGCTATTGCCGGTTATTTAAGGCTACCACAGCCTACATCAGCGCCAGCACTGATGCGGGTGCTGCATCGGCTCCGCTGTTGAGCGGAGGAGCCAGGGTACGCCACTGGCAATCTGCCCGAAGATTATGGCCAGATACGAGGAGGCTGCAGCTGCCCTTGGATGATTGCTGTAGACGGCAATATTTGCTAGATATATCAGACATAATATATATTTTTTAAAGTAGATAATAAATGGCAGATAGTTGGCAATTTTGAATGTGATCTGAGTTGAAATAAGGTCTATCCCTCCCGGAAACCTCACATTTTCTTTTATATTAATTGTCTAGTTATCTGGCACTGGATATGAAGCATGTTAACTTAAATAATGGACACCAGTTGGCCATTTTGAACCTGATAGACTTGGAAGTTTTTCGAGGCATACATGTATATTTTATGAATATAACTGGTATGCTGGTAACACTTTCTCAAACCTCACAATTTTTTATAGTTATAGTCTAGCTATATCAAACGATCTGCTTAGTCTTGCCCTCCTTAAAACCTCACATTTTATATTTTATCAATTAATTGTCTGGCTATTTGGCATGGTTTGCCAGATATCACTATCAGGCATAGTAAATTAAGGCCATACAACGCTGCGCCAAATTGAGCATTGTAAAATCCTACATCATGTACCAGTGACATGTGCGCTATCAACTATTATATATCTGGGGGCTGGGGCCATGTTATAAGAGATGACATAATTTTATATGTCATCTCTTATATTATACAGCATATAACCTGTAGTGAAACCACCTCCTGGGTGGATAATGAACAGGGGCATTAGATAGTATGTAGTTCTCATTTCTGGTCATATTTTGAAAGTCAACAAGACATGTAAACTCATTTTTTGCAATAGAAAATCATACATTTAAACTATTAAATCCATTTTAAAGTAGGAGGGTCATCATGATTCGCTGAGCAAACATTATCCACCCATCCGCATGTGCAGCATCGTCAAGGTCCACAGGAGTGGGGTCGCCGAAGCTATTATGGTTTCGTGAAGCAAAAGGACCCAGCTGCTACAAACACATTTTTTTTTAAATTTAAGTAGTCTAGTAGATTGTGTATCGGTACAGACCGCTTAAATCGCTTGACAAGCATGAAAAATACCACAAGTTCTATACCTGAGTAATTACACTTTTAGTGTTACATACGTTCTGTCCCCTACAGTACGCAGTGTACTGGCAGCCTATTATAGACAATATAGAGCACATTTGTTTGATGATATATACGCCATAAATGTTGTACTAGTAGGTCTTGTAGGTCAGAACAGTGAAGATATTACATTAACATGATAGTATTGATTTAAAAATGAACAAAGGAAACACCCACAAAATATTTTTTGGTTACAACTTATCCATTAATGAAATACATATATGTATTTTTAATAAATATTAATTTGTTGGTGTCTAGTGGCTGCCATTAACGAAGGCTTTATTATAATAATACATAATTACCACTATAGATCAGTAAATTACAAAAAATAGGAGGGGACAATTCTAATTGAACACTATTTTCATCTAAAAATGTATAACTATGTGGTTGTTGTAACATGAATTTCCAATCAATATCCACGGTGGGGCTCAAAGAGGCAGGTTATATTGCAATAATAATATATCTTAGAAAAACACACTGCGTGGATCTTGAATAGTGATGTACTGGAGGGGACATTATTTGAACGGAATTTTCACATACATACAGGTAATTCTAATTAATTTGCTAATGTTAATCAGCAATTAGTTCAAAGTATTTGTATGCCATATATAACCACCAGACCTATTCAAAAGAGTAATTAAATGTCTATATATATGTAGATAGTTCAAGCTGGGCAGTGATGTACTGGCGGGAAAAAATGAAAAAAACTTTTAACGGAAAAAACTTTAAACTCAATAAATACACATAAAATCAGATTTTGTGACACGATTTTTGTCAAACATGTGTCGTTTAAATCGTAAGACCAATAACCATACCACAAATAAAACTTTATTTGTGTGTTAGATGCATATCTGGAATAGAAAAACCCTCCTATGAAGACAATTCCGGGATGAGACTGCAAAATGTGTTGAAAATAACATAAATACCACTGATTCATGAAGAAATAATTGACAAAACTCTATAAAATTTGTTTTGTTGTTTCCCCATACAACCCTTGTTAAAATAAAAAATGTTTCATATAAATATCTAGCAGTATTTGCTAAAAAATTGTGTAAAGTTTCAATTTTTCCTAAATGCACCCTTTATGTGAAATTGCCCTTATACAGACAGTATGTCTTACTGGATTACGATCCGGATCATCCCCCAAAATTTAATCGAATGTTCATTGGCCCGAGACACACCTCTGGTAAATATTTCACGCATATCCTTCATCTGTTTATTACTTTTGAGGTAATGTGGCGGACAAACAGACCAAAAAACAAGAACAAAAATATAACTTTCCTAATTGATATTGCATGAGAGTTAAACATAAAAAAATGGACTGTGTGTCACTGCGTAAATGCAAACGGCTTAATAGTGCATGTTGAAATAGTCTATATTAGTCTGACCAACGTAGACACACCTTTACGCATTCTCACTCATCAGATCCACCATTCTTCCACTAGCGTCAGCACCTAGCTGTGCTAGTGCGGCCCTCAGAAGGAGGCTGACCTTTACGATGATACACACATAATTTATTATTATTTGTATCGTACTGATGGTAGTATTAACATTACATAGATTCGCAGAGATAACAAAAATAAATACATATTATATATACATTGATCATACGTCTTACATACCTAACGTATACAGCACGGGCTTCTTCAGCAGGTAGCTTGGGGCATTGTGGAAGCGAAAAGATGCCTGACACAAGAGAGCCAGATAGCCAGATACAAGAGAGTAAATAGTATACAATTATATAGTATCACAGTAAACTCGATACGTTGACACAATGCTGGGTTAATACTGGTCCAGCGTCGCAGACGGTAGACCAGCATTAATACAACATTGTGTCCGCGACTCGGGTTTACTGCAATGGCGTTATGAGTGGGGGAATCCCCTTATTTTCACATTTGTGTGTCGTGTGTACACATTTGCACTGACCCGAGCTCTGGCACTGATCTTTGTGTGATCGATTTTATGTAAATCAACAGTAGGCCTACCAGTGGCGGATCCAGCATAGGGCGTACCCGGCGAATGAATGAATGAATGAATGAATGAATGAATGAATGAATGAATGAACGCATAAACGCATGAAATGTATGAGTGAATAAATAAATGAATAAATAAGTGAATGAATGAATGAATGAATGAATGAATGAATGAATGAATGAATGAATGAATATATGAATGAATGAATGAATGAATGAATGATTGATTGAATGAATGAATGAATGAATGAATGAATGAATGAATGAATGAATGGATGGATGAATGAATGAATAAATGAATGAATGAATGAATGAATGAACGCATAAACGCATGAAATGTATGAGTGAATAAATGAATGAATAAATAAATGAATGAATGAATGAATGAATGAATGAATGAAGGATGGAATAAATGAATGAATGAATGAATTAATTAATTAATTAATTAATCAATGAATGAATAAATGAATGAATGGATGGATGAATGAATGAATAAATGAATGAATGAATGAATGAATGAATGAATGAATGAATGAAATGTATGAGTGAATAAATAAATGAATGAATAAATGAATGAATGAATGAATGAAAGAATGAATGAATGAATGAATGAATAAATGAATGAATGAATGAATGAAGGATAGAATGAATGAATGAATGAATAAATGAATGAATGAATGAATGAATTAATAAATTAATGAATAAATGAATGAATGAATGAATGAATGAATGAATGAATGAATGAATGAATGGGTGGATGAATGAATAAATGAATGAATGAATGAATGAATGAATGAATGAATGAATGAATGAATGAATGAATGAATGAATGAATGAAATGTATGAATGAATAAATAAATGAATGAATAAATGAATGAATGAATGATTGAATGAATGAATGAAAGAATGAATGAATGAATGAATGAATGAATGAATGAATGAATGAATGAATGAATGAATGAATGAATGAATGAATGGGGCCCCTTTAGTGTACCAATATGATAAACTGCGACTAGGTGGTGAGAGGAATTATATTAGATGAGAATGTCATCCAGGCTTGAGTAGTTTGGACAAACTCCACAACCACACAGTGTGGAGTTTGGACGTGAGGAGCTAGTAATTGTATTTGGAAGGAACTCCACAAATCGATCAATTTGTTTCGAAGTATTGTTTAATTTACATTATAAGTATATGATATTATATTTACATCACTGATAATGCTAAGGTATTCCAGATCTTAACAATTTATTGAGTATATATAGGGGTGGGGCTTTCACTGGTGTTTCATTCAATGAACACGATATAGGGGAGATCGGGGCGGACTGACAATATAAGAAATAGTGTACATAAATTATATTTAATTTCTTTGTTTTATTTGTATTACTACGTTCTATTTTTGCCATATATAGTCGTGTTATATTTGCACTAAAAATTAGCCATCCAACTTTATTTTAGTTTGTTAAATAATGTATATCTGGTTCTATTTTCCACATGGGTTTACATGGCTTATCAAGACAATGCTGATATATTTAACGAACGCCATATTTAATGAATCCAAGAAAGTGGAGAGATGGGGGTGCGTTGGCGGCATGGTTATGTGTGGAGGGGGGCGTGGAGGAAGTGAGCGCTGTCTCAGCCTGTACAAAATAATTATCAATCTTTATAAATGCTTTAGACGTATTGAAACCTAGAAGATATATTGATCTCTCTGATCTATATATCTGAAGAACATACCATTTTTATAATTAATTCATAACATAATCGACGGAACAAGAAGGGTACTGTAATAAATTCATGGTATTGGTAGTAATACTAATAACACTAACAGTAATATTTAGATTAAACTTTGTGCTGACGTTCATCTAATTAGGACATTCACCTAGCTATTATGTAGAATACTGGAGCCTCGTGCACCAAGCAGCCACAAATGTGAATCGTATAATGTCAACGACTGACGTGATCAGTCTGTCGTACGTGTGACGTTCTGACGTCGTATGAACAATGTAGCTGATACGCGGTGTGTACTAAGGCTGTTGTTTACTATTTCCACAACGTAGTTAGCAAAAGCCTAAGCCACGTTTATACGACTGAAAGTGTTATATAACACTGATAAACCGTATGCAGTGCTAAACCAACCTTACAAAAATATTGAGTCACTGAAGAAATGATTACAAAGAGCTTAAAAGTTATCTGTTATCTGATAAAAGTTATCTA
Source organism: Flabesymbios commensalis (assembly GCA_964017125.1). NCBI lineage: Eukaryota > Metazoa > Annelida > Polychaeta > Terebellida > Flabelligeridae > Flabesymbios > Flabesymbios commensalis. The sequence continues at coordinate 75,021,397 of OZ024911.1, forward strand.
CAAAACTGATCGTAGCCACTGAAGAAGTGATCACACCAACTTTAAAAGTAATATCAGCCACGACAAAAGTGATCTTGGCCACTGAAGAAGGGATTACAACCACTTTAAAAGTCATCTTGATCACTACAAAAGTGATCTTGAGCACTAAAGAAGCTATCACAGTCACTTTAAATTTGCTGTGATCACTTCTTGAGTGGCCAAGATCACTTCATAATTTACCTTTCATAAATTAACCTTTCATGCAGCCCCTAAGAACGACCGCTAACAAATGACAGATAAGGGCCTAGTCCGAAATGTTTAGCCAAAGGTAAAAGGTGCAGGCTTTTCATAGTCTGATATCAAGTCTGAAGACCTATCATCGGATTTTACATTTTACCCCCTGGTCACTAGACCTGTTCATTCTTGTGCCATTTTACCTCCCCGGGGAGCATACAGTCCTGCAGCCGTTTCGGCGCATTGAACTTATCGTACACATTGCCATCTCTGTCCTACCAGGTACTCATTTTCACCTGAGTCAAGTGAAGCATTTGAGGGTGAAGTGTCTTGCCCAAGGACACACCATCCCAAGATTGAGAGAGGCGAATTATATATGTCTCCGAAAATCCTGCACTAAGCGGGATTCGAAACCGCACGGCAGGCAGCGACATCGAACCACGCTCTAACCATTGCGCCATGTCCCTCTCTACATTTTTCAAAGGCTGATCTGATACTGACGGTAAACATAACCGGCCAAACATATGTATACAATACCGGAAAAAAATATGTAATTTCGATTCCGAATTCCATTGGACGACTCAAACGAAATAATCTGGAATGAACAATGACGGGTGATTGATACCAAAGACCAGCCATTTGTACGACAATCATGGTGGAATCAGTGAAGCACAACAGCCAAATAAGATGATTTCCATTTCTCCATTGAATGTATGCGGGTGCATAATATGTCTCATAAATAACTATACAGGCCCTAGTGCTGCTCCCACACATAGGCGAATATGCTTGCGAATGTGCTTACAAATGAAAATATTTGACATTCTATCAAAATTCGCTACACTCGCCGAATATTTGTACGCGTTGGTAACTAATTCGAAACGTTCGCAAGTCATTCTCCACCTGCTTACAAATATCGACCAGTTTAGGAAGCGTCTCCTAAATTTCAGCGAATGTTGCGAATGCTGTCATTCGCCGTCAATTTTTTCAACCTAATTAGTGAGGTCAAATGAGATGTTTATCTTAATTAGAGGGGTCAACCTAATTAGTGAGGTCAAATCAGATTTTTATCTTAGTGTCTCACTTTTGTTGAGTGATGTAGACTATTTTCTCATTTTCTATCTAAATATGTATATTCCACACTTGGTCAAATATTTCCAACTCTTGCTCAAGTAGGCCTACTGTGAATTGAATAAATAATTCAGATTTTCAAGGCTTAGTCAAATATTTCCTTGCTTTCTTCGCTGTGATAAAAATTTAGTCAAATATTCAAAAGTGGACTATATTTTAGCAAGTGTTGCTTTCAAAAGTTGAACAATTAAGAAGGATACTAAATATTTCACAAAATATTTCAATACATCACCTACAGAAAATGGGACAATGTTGAAAAATACAATAGTTTTACTTAGAAATGTTAGAAGT
>OZ024911.1:75023228-75050728 GCA_964017125.1 Flabesymbios commensalis
GCCAGGATCCAGATATACTGGTGTACGAGTTCTATTTTTCGTCATTTGAAGCTGGAATTGCTCACGCAATTCCCAGCTTCAAATGACGAAAAATACATAAATGTAGTATATATTTGACGAAAATTTGTGTCATTTTATGGTTACGTTCATAGACGAATGACGACGGAAATTTCCGTCATGTATGGTAGTGAAAAGGTTAAAAAAATCGGTGTAAATGTTGGGCCAACTTCCCACCAATTGACCAAACCAGGATACAACACAAATATTGCGATGTAATACAGGCTTAATATGTTATCAATAATTTAGTGGATCAATGAGAGGCGCTTCCTGTGCACTGTGTATCGTGTGAATTAATGATAGACAGGGCCACAAAGATATAGGAGTAGCAGACTGATTGATCAGTTTATATGTCATGTCATTATAGTTGTAGTTGCCCAGCTTTTGCACGCAAGTGATGAACTTTTACCAGACTGGAAGTCTTTTGTATTTGGTGTTATTCGATTATTGATAAGGCCACGGTAGATGAAGCGAAGACGCAGATTATAGACATGTGAACTCTATGTCAAAGCGGTAACATTTCATAATTCATTATTGGTCGCTATGTGCTATTATGCAGCTATCATTATTATTTAGCTATTATAATAACATGGTATCCAGGTTACAAGGGTTCACTTCCCAGCAGGACGTGTTGCTGAGAGCAGTGCGCCGCAGCGAAAGGTAGAGTTTTGGTCTGAAAAATAGTTGCGACAGATAATTTAAAATATTATTGCTTTTCAAATACAAAATTATGGCTGCCATGAGCAATTAATTTTGTATCGCTCTAAACGTAGCAGTTTGAATGAATTGAATGCAATTGAAAAAAACATTGATAACGAAATAACGAGGTCGGTGTTTTCATTGAGTACAAATTAAACATTTATTATTATTCAGAGCCGTATATCCAAACTGACTCAAACCGAGACTTCTAAAATGAGCTAATGAGTGTGCGTTGTGTTTCAGGTAGATCTGCCATGATGGGCAGGCTGCTACAGCTCATCTCATACTGGATTTGTGTTTCAGATAGATGGGCCATGATGGGCAGGCTGCTACAGCTCATCTCATTCTGGCTTTGTGTTTGAGATAGATGGGCAGGCTGCTACAACTCATCTCATTTTGGCTTTGTGTTTCAGGTAGATCAGCCATGATGAGCTCGCTGCTACAGCTCATCTCATTCTGACTTTGTGTTACAGTTAGTTCAGCCATTGTGAGCTGGCTGTTGCAGCTCATCTCATTCTGGCTTTGTGTTTCAGATAGATGGGCAGGCTGCTACAACTCATCTCATTCTGACTTTGTGTTTCAGATAGGTGGGAAGGCTGCTACAACTCATCTCATTCTGACTTTGTGTTTCAGATACATGGACAGGCTGCTACAACTGATCTCATTTTGGCTTTGTGTTACAGTGTGTTCAGCCATGATGAGCTGGCTGTTGCACTCATCTTATTCTGGCTTCTGCCAAGAATAGCTCTGTCACAATGCCCTACCGGATTTGAAGAAGTGGAGCATTGGTGCATCTTGTATCGTCCCGTTGGAGATACAGCAAGCGGAGGTAATGCGGATTGTGCAACGCGCGCTGAAGGAGGAAAAATAATTGATCTGGAGACAGAAGAGGAATTCCAAGCCATACTGAACTGGCTTAGAATTGGTAAGTGATTACAACGTTGAATTATTTTTGTCTAAACCATGGAGACTACATGTTTTTTTTCAATTTGAAATCATCATAAATGGCATCATTTTAGCTTTTTATGCTTCATTTGAATAGCTGTGTTACGGGTCTCCGACCATTATAAATATTTTAATTATTTCAGTGCGGGGATCGTCTTTATAGGTCAGAAACTGACGTCAACATACGTCAGATTCTAACGTATAAAGACGATCCCCGGCTGTTCTCAACTTGAACGTAATAGTCCAAGGGCTCAGAGTCAAATACCTCACCTCCTCCTTATATAGACATTTTCATCGGCCTTATACCACGCTAGTGACATCCGGTTTCAGAGATTCGAAAAGGCGAGTCTATATTGGCTGCAAAATTTATTTTGTGCCTGATTTTAAGCATAGTTAATGTTGGAAAATTGAAGAAAAATTGCCTACCCTCCCGAACCCCCAAAAATTCAGAACGTTTTATCAGGCTTTGTTGCAAGATATGTGAGAATAAATATACTGAAAATCAAGTAAAAACTGACATACAAAAATCGTAAAATTAAAGATGGCCGCCAAAGGGGTCGCCAATTTTTCAGTGAATATTATGCAAGTACGTGATTTTAGTAACCGTTTATCTAATTAGGCTAAATTTACAAGCAATACAAATTTGACTAGTTTGATACAATAAATGTATTTTAAGGTTGTTGTTTTTTTAATCCGAGGTCATAAACAAGGGCTTTAGTGTGTCCTTTCCGACACATTTACACGCCTTTTCGTTGCTCTCTAACTCATCTTTGACAACCAATAATGCCACTTTGTTTGTCGTCCTTTAAGACTTCTTGGTCGCCTTTAAAGGCCTGCGCATCACCTTTTAACACATTCCATTCGCCATTTAACTCTTCCCTTCAACGCCTATAGCTTACATCATGCTTGAATGCCTCCTCGTAATCTTTTAACGCATCCCATCACACTTTTATGCCTTTCCTTCGTCCTTTAGCTTCTCTCTCTCCCTTTGCAAGGTCACAAACAAGGTCATCAATGCCTCTTCGTCGCCCTTAAACACATCTTTGTCTTTCTTTAACGTCTCCACATTGCCCTTTAATGCCTCCCAATCACACTTCAATGTGTCTCCTTCGCCCTGGAAAGCCTCTCGTTCGCCCTTAAACACCTCCTTGTCGCCCTTTAACACCTACCCATTGCCATTTAACGCCTCTGTGTCACCACTTAACGCTTCCTCGTCTCCTTTTAATCAGACCTGGGTTCAATTCCGGAATTGATCTTTTAAGGAATTGGAATTGAATTGGAATTATTAAAAAGTAGGTGGGACTTAAAAAGGAATTGACCTTTTTAATTGAAAAAAAATCTCAACACAAATGCAAGAACTTCACATTGTAGTGGAAGGGGAATCAGTTATTGTGAAGGTTGCACTGGCCTGTGACAGAGGGGTGTGGGGTGTCACAAACACCAGACCCGTCGTTGTTTTCTGAAGGCGACAACGGCTTCCCAGAAAATTGATACATTCTTGCTGTGTTGTTTCAGTGTTTTCAGCGTCTGCAACGTTGACCCAGTATTGAGCCAGCATTGGACAAATTTTCGAGGTCACCGGGGGGGGGGGAGGGGTTTGGTTGTGCGAACCAATGCCTTTATGTACCAGTTAAAGTCCTATAGTCAAATATTTCTATAAATGTACGCGTAGATATTATTTAGTTGCGGGAATTGAACAGTTACACTATTTCAAATTCGAAAAAAATAATATCCTAATATAAATATATCATGTGTTAAGTGAATCATTTATTATATGACGATAATTATATAGCAAAGCGTTTTGATATGTTTTAACAATTCAATTAAATTGCAAAATAATAAAATAAAATCTGATGGTGGATAAGGGGTGACCTAGCTCAACCATCTAAGTTCTAAAGTCAATTATTCTTCTGTCTAAGTATATCTTTGTATTTATTTTCTGATGAGCTTACCAGTCGAGTTACCTGAACAATTATATCACAATATAAATATCACAGGCCTTATATAAAATTGTCCATATTCATGATATTCCTATCAATCAGTTAAATTTGAGAATGCTCTAAATTATGTCAATGACATGACAGGGGATACAAAGTGTTATTAAAGATTAAAGACGTGTGATGTAACAGTGCACGGGAGCGGCGGGGTGGGGGTTTAAGATAACACTGTGTTGAGTGTGACAGTTATACAATCATGTAGCTCTGGCTCGACACAGTGACTTGCTCATTATGTGGAAAAAAACATAACAATACAACATCAACACCGAATTTATCATGTTTTTTATAGTATTGTCTTTTTTATATACTTTGTGCCGCCAAACAAAATAAAACAACACACCGGTTTATCATGTTTATGGTGATTTAGTATAAGTAAACTGATAGTAATCATATGAATAATTTAAAAAATAAACAACATGTAACTTGTTATTATCTAGCAAAACGCATAATCTATTTCAATGATTCACTGATGATTCCCGTCTTTTTCATTCAGTTTAGCTATGAATTTGCGCGATACTTTATTTATTTGTTTGTTTACGCTACAACAAATATACAAAGATTGTACACAATATCAAATGTAATGACCAATTAACACGATCGATAACATGATCGATTTTAAAGTGTATTTAAAAAGTCCGGAATTAGAAAGGGATTAGAAATTAGGAATTGGAATGTGAATTGGAATTATAAACACTGAAAATAGAGGAGTTGGAATTAGACTCAGAATTAAAGAAAAGGAATTGGATCAGGAATTGGAATTAAAAAATGGAATTAACTCAGGTCTGCCCTTAACCTCTCTACATCGCTGTTTAATTCCTTTCCATCACCTTATAACGCATATCTCTGTTGCACTTTAACGCCTTTCATTGTCCCATTATTTCTCTCCCTTATCCTTTGTCGCTTTTTAACCCTTTTGTCGCAATTACCTCGTCATCATTCTTTAACGCCTCTTTGTCGCCTTTTAAAACCTCCCCATTGCCTGTTAACGCCTCTTTATTGCCTTTTAGCGCTTACCCATCGACCTTGAATGCCTCTGCGTCGTCCTTTAGCGCCTTGTCATCGCCCTTTAATGCCTCTTCGTCGCCATTTACCACCTCCCCTTTGCTCTCTAATGCCTCGTCGTGGATATATTAATGCATCCTGCCACACATTAACGCCTCTTCTTGGGCCTTTAACGCCTCATGGTCGCCATTTAACACCTCCATATTGCCCTTTATGCATCCCGTCGTCTTATAACGCATCGCATCACACCTTAATGCTTTTTCATTGACCTTTAACGCTTCATTGTCGCCCTTTAGCGTCTGTCGGTCACAGGTGCTGAAAATGCTTAATGACTGTGTATAATCTCCATGGGTAGAAAAACCTGAGGGGTAACATTCAGCCAACTAGTGTTTTTATTTAATGTCATAAATTACCACATAGATATATAGACTTTCTGATTGGTATGGGATATCTGGCCAGGCTTAAATTTGGTTTTCTTCTTATTTGCAAAATGTGCACCAATGCGTCAAAATTAAAGACACTCTGTCTGATAAAGTCACACTCTCATATGGAGTTGCGCTCTGTGCTTGGACCAGTGCTTTTTACTTTATATACTACACCACTCAGCGCTATTATATCTAGTTTTGACATAAACCATCATATTTATGCTGATGATACTCAAATGTATCTGTATCAGTTTCAAACGCTAAGTAATCTCTGAGAAGTTGCAACAGTGTTCAATGGGTGTGTCGGCCTGGACTACAGGGTCTAAGCTGAAACTTAATCCTAGCAAGACATAATTTTTTCTTATTGGGACCAAACTTCAGCGAGAAAAATTATTGCATAATTTCCCATGCTTAATTCTAGCTCAAGACACAAACCATCTGCATCAGCCAAAAAAATTTGTGTAGTATTTGACAGTAGCTTGAATTTCCGAAAACACATATTCCAAACATGTAGGGCATGCTTCTATCATATCCGTGACCTGCGTCGAATTCGAAAAATTCTGTACTTAGATCTTGCGAAGCAAATTCAAGTGGCACTTGTCAGTAGCAAGTTAGATTATTGTAACTCACTTTTTCACAATATGCCAGAACAAGATATCGCTAGATTACAACGCGTTCAGAACTGCCTTGCAAGAGTGGTAACCAAGGCCCCACGATCTAGTCGTTCCGTTCCTATTCTAAAACGATTACATTAGCTTCCTGTCAAGTTTCGCATTCATTTGAAAATATGCGCAATAACTTTCCGAACCCTAAAGGGCAACCAACCTACATATCTGGCTGACTTACTTGTTCGGTCGAAATGCTCAAAATATCTACCCTCCACAAATTCAAATAGATTTGTTGTTCGTCCTATAAAAACTGAGACTGGGTCAAGAGCCTTCTCTTTATCTGGCCCAGCCTTATGAAACGCCCTGCCTGTGCCCGTAAGTAATGCCGAAACAATTTTAGCATTCAGGAATTTACTTAAATCTCACCTATTTGATCTGGCTTTCTCACCCTAGCTCCACAGTAGTCCGGCTCCCTGTTGACGAACCTGCTTTGGCCTCTACTACGACACAAGATCACGCTAAGGATCTGTCCGCTTCTAAGCTCGGTTCGCTGAGGATATAGGCGCTATAAAAGTTTGATTGATTGATTGATTGATTGATTGATTGATTGATTGATTGATTGATTGATTGATTGATTGATTGATTGATTGATTGATTGATTGATTGATTGATTGATTGATTGATTGATTGATTGATTGATTGATTGATTGATTGATTGATTGATTGATTGATTGATTGATTGATCGATCGATCGATTGATTGATTGATTGATTGATTGATTGATTGATTGATTGATTGATTGATTGATTGATTGATTGATTGATTGATTGATTGATTGATTGATTGATTGATTAATGGATTGATTGATTGATTGATTGATTGATTGATTGATTGATTGATTGATTGATTGAACGCAATTAATGTAGCTTATTTCTGTTTTGTACCCAAAATATGCCACGAAAAAAATTGAAAAAATCACACAAGGAGTTAAACAATGTACATCCTAAATTCTGTGTTTGAATCACCATTCTTGTTAAGCATTGTTACATGTCCTTTTATGGTTTATGGTTTAGCAATATAATCTGATAATGTATATATTTGTAAGCAACATTAAACTTCTAACAATTTGAATACCAGTACAAATATGACTAAGTAATAATTTTGTGACCTTTTACCAGCATTTTACATCATATTTTCTATAAGACGTTTTTTTATGGCAATATGCACTATATTTTAGTCTTGAGCATTACATTTCTGTCAATTTGAATATAAACATGATTATCTAACGAACATTTAATTTTTTTCAGATTTTTGTGAACTTTCACCCCATATTGTGGTCATCTACCGAAACATGTTTTTTTCTATCCCCAGACATGTTAAAAACATATGTTTTTTATTTCTTGGCATTGAAATTTAAAAAGTAGGGTTTCCAACATATTATCGTCTGATAATGACATTGGGTGTGACCTTTGACCTCAGTTTTGACCTCAAATTGGAACAATAACCTCACAAATGAAATGCCCATGTCAAACTGATCCAAAATAGTAGTATTGTTTGTAATTTTAGGCTAATGATATTGGCAGAATTTTGGGGGGGGCCGTCTTGTCGGCCGTGTGTCTATTCATACACATTTGCCACATAATTTTTCAGGTTTAAACTTTTCTTTTGGTACCACCAGGTGGACACACAGGTGCCTATAACACTGGAGGCTACGGGCCTGGTGATGGTACCTACTGGTGGAGCACTGGGAAGCTCGTCAGCTATCCCCGCATGAAGTTTAACCAACCGTCAGAGGTGACTTACCTCTACATCTACATGGTGGACGACTCCCTGTCTGACTTCAGCACTCATCCTCGACACTACATCTGCGAAACAGGTGAGTCACGTTACTCTACACTTGTAACGATCACCTGGCTTTCAGGGCCTGTATTCTCGTACAAGTTACGATATATAGTAGGCTTCGGATTGGTCGAGATGGCCATCTCGATCAATCCGAAGCCTACGATATATCGCAACTTGTACGAGAATACGGACGCTATGATATATAATATACATGCTCAAAGAGATCATTTAAAATCTATCACATGGGGATATTTTGACTGGCGTAGCGGCACAGTTTGCCACACAATGGGGGTCATGCTATACAATAATTTATATAATTATGTTGTTGTAGCAATTTTTGACCTGGGCAATATTACATATCGATTTGTTAGGCATTGGCATTACATTACTTTATTTTCTGTATCAAATTATTCCATGTTTAAATTTGTAAGTTACCAAATTTTTTAAAAAAATGAACTATTTTCGAAGATGTCTTTCAGTCAGCGATATAGCGACGATCTGAAAAATTGCAAATTTGCGGCTACATTTTTACCCACGTGTAGTTGTGGGTCGGAACTACAAGCGGGCAAAAATTACTACGTAATTATACAATTCGGGACCAAAATGTTGCCATTCCTGCTGCGCAAGCACATATTCTGCCCCAGAAGCGTTACTTGATGCACCTATTTTAAAATTGACAGAAACAAAACGCTATAGACACTTAAAGGGTTAGCTAATGTGATCCTAATTAAATGTTTCCCTTGAGATTAAAAACAAAATCTGCCAGTTTCAAAAGTTGATGATCTGGATTTGTGTCCTATAAAAACAAATTGTAAATGCAGAATATACATATAATATACCAGTCAGTCTTCATTATTTACTTAATGACTTTATTATGTTTTAATTAATATATTTCCCAGCAGACACGGGACATTGACCCAATGTTGGTGAGCGAACATTGGGTCAACGTCTCGTGCCTGGTGGGCTGTTCTATAATTAAACCTGTTGACGTGTATTCAAGTCAATATTTAAACTAAAATATTATTATTTAATATGATATTACGGAGAGAAGGTGAGACACTGTTTACGACCTATGCAATACTTATTACTTATTTATAATTGATCAGTACATTGCGAATATATTATTGGTTGTCTACGTTGTTATCTTTGACATATATGACTATATGAAGATATATTAACAGGACATGGTAAACGGCACAGTGGCCCCACCCTAACTTAAATCCCTAACATGGTAAACGGGACAGTGGCCCCACCCTAACTTAAATCCCTAACATGGTAAACAGGACAGTGGCACCGCCTGGACTTAAATCCCGAACATGGTAAACGGGACTTAAATCCCTAAACGGGACTTAAATTCCTAAAATGGTAAATGGGGGAGTGACCCAACCTTGACTTGTGTCCCTAACATGTGGAGTTGACTTGACTAAACGATCACCTGGCTTGACTAAACGGCCCCACCTTGACTTGAGTCCGTGACATGGTAAACGGGACATTGGCCCCACCTTGACTTGAGTCCCCAATATGGTAAACGGGACAGTGGCCCCACCTTGCGCCTTGACTTAATTCCCGACCATGGTAAACGGGACAGTGGCCCCACCTTGCACCTTGACTTGATTCCCTAACATGGTAGACGGGACAGTGGCCCCACCTTGCGCCTTGACTTAATTCCCGACCATGGTAAACGGGACAGTGGCCCCACCTTGCACCTTGACTTGATTCCCTAACATGGTAGACGGGACAGTGGCCCCACCTTAACTTGATTCCCTAACATGGTAAACGGGACAGTGGCCCCACCTTGACTTCTGTCCCTAACATGGTAAAAGGGACAGTGGCCCCACCTTGACTTTATATCCTAACATGGTAAACGGGACAGTAGCCCTACATTAACTTGATTCCCTAAAATGGTAAACGGGACAGGGGCCCCACCTTGCACCTTGACTTGATTCCCTAACATGGTAAACGGGATAGTGGCCCAACCTTGACTTCTGTCCCTAACATGGTAAAAGGGACAGTGGCCCCACCTTGCACCTTAACTTGATTCCCTAACATGGTAAAAGGGACAATGGCCCCACCTTGACTTTATATCCTAACATGGTAAACGGGACAGTGGCCCTACATTAACTTGATTCCCTAAAATGGTAAACGGGACAGGGGCCCCACCTTGCACCTTGGATTGAGTCCTTACCATGGTGAACGGGACAGTGGCCCCACCTTGACTTGAGTCCCTAACATGGTAAGCGGGACAGTGGCCCCACCTTGCGCCTTGACTTAATTCCCGACCATGGTAAACGGGACAGTGGCCCTACATTAACTTGATTCCCTAACATGGTAAACGGGACAGTGGCCCCACCTTGCACCTTGACTTGTGTCCCTAACATGGTAAAAAGGACAGTTGCCCCACTTTGCACCTTGACTTGACTCCCTAATATGGTGAACGGGACAGTGGCCCCACCTTAATCTGATTCCCTAACATGGTAAACGGGACAATGGCCCCACCTTAACTTGATTCCCTAAAATGGTAAACGGGACAGTGCTGAATCCCCAACAGGGTAGCATACATTGACTTAAATCACCAACCGTTGGGTTTGAAGTCAACTTCATTATCGAATAAAATATAGACGCCCACATTTTCACCTACATCAAGTCACGCAAAGAAGATGACGATGTCACTGACCATGTTAATGAAGCTTCAGGTGGGTTTTTTGGTTCAAATTATTTTCTGTTCAAATTAAATTTTAATATCCACTCACAGCATTTGCAAAACGATGCAACATTTGTTTCTTTTACCATGTCTACTGTCCAGGTAAGGAATAATCAATGATAATAGATTTATCCTTTCAAGCCTGAATTAACCATTGTCATCTTTATCCACTGCAAGCCGCGAATTGCTGTCGCAATTTTCGACCCGTAGTGGATTAAGATGAGTGGGTGGCAATTGAAAGTAGGCCTAAGGTATTGTTATTATTAATACAGTTCCATGAAAATTGTTGTTCTAAAACCCTTAGGTTTTACGAAATATAGTGATTCTTCAGAGATGAAAAATATGCTTTGTGAGGGCTCAAAGGGTTGATGTTCCTCCATACTGGTTAAAGGACTAATGCTCATCCATATTCATTGGTATTGACAGGACAGGGACGCAGTCGTCTGCACATGATTGTGTGAGAATGCGTGTGTGAGTGAATTCATCCTGCTGAACCACACAATGTGTTATCTTGTGGCCAAATTAAATTGTTTCGTAATTTTAGGCGACAATGTGTTTGGACAAATTTATCAAGATTATTCAGTGTTTATTTTGTTGGAAATTGCATAAATGTTGAGCACACATTGGGAATGTTGGGCCGTGGTGACTATATATGTACTTCATCAGACACAATGCTGACTGCTCAGTAAATTTTCATGATATTCTGCTTGTAGTAGGCCTATGATTCTACATCCCAGAAAACACGAGACATTCACCCAATGCTAGTTTAGTGTTGGGCCAGCGTCGCAGACAGAGGACCAACACTTAACCAACATTGGGCCAATGTCTCGTGTTGTCGGGTAGTCATTACTAAAATATTATTATTAAAAATAATCTCAGAATTCCATTACATGTCAAATGGTCTGATTTCCAAAAAAATGTAATTTCACGAGTGAGTGAGTGAGTGAGTGAGTGAGTGAGTGAGTGAGTGAGTGAGTGAGTGAGTGAGTGAGTGAGTGAGTGAGTGAGTGAGTGAGTGAGTGAGTGAGTGAGAGAGTGAGTGAGTGAGTGAGTGAGTGAGTGAGTGAGTGAGTGAGTGAGTGAGTGAGTGAGTGAGTGAGTGAGTGAGTGAGTGAGTGAGTGAGTGAGTGAGTGTGTGAGTGAGTGAGTGAGTGAGTGAGTGAGTGAGTGAGTGAGTGAGTGAGTGAGTGAGTGAGTGAGTGAGTGAGTGAGTGAGTGAGTGAGTGAGTGAGTGAGTGAGTGAGTGAGTGAGTGAGTGAGTGAGTGAGTGAGTGAGTGAGTGAGTGAGTGAGTGAGTGAGTGAGTGAGTGAGTGAGTGAGTGAGTGAGTGAGTGAGTGAGTGAGTGAGTGAGTGAGTGAGTGAGTGAGTGAGTGAGTGAGTGAGTGAGTGAGTGAGTGAGTGAGTGAGTGAGTGAGTGAGTGAGTGAGTGAGTGAGTGAGTGAGTGAGTGAGTGAGTGAGTGAGTGAGTGAGTGAGTGAGTGAGTGAGTGAGTGAGTGAGTGAGTGAGTGAGTGAGTGAGTGAGTGAGTGAGTGAGTGAGTGAGTGAGTGAGTGAGTGAGTGAGTGCATGTACACAATCATTATGGGGAACACTTGATTATTATATGTGACCCTCTGTAAGTTGATCTAAATAGGTTATGATATGAGCTGAAATGAGATCAAAGCTAGACCTTATAAGAGCTGAATGAAAGGCGTAGCAAGGTGAAAAATATTCCAGCCATATACAAGGTATGTTTTTTTTGTTTGAATACAAATTAATTCACTTTAATATCTCATTTTTGATAAGGTACATATCCAGATTTGAAGATTTTATTCTCATATTGAAGACCTATCAGCCTACTTTTCAATTCACCCTCTGGTCAGTCTTTATTTATGTCATAGACCTCTAAAGCCATGGACTACTACCTTGAAATCTCACGACACTGATTCATGTGTGGGAGCTTCCGTCTGCGAGAATTGACGACAGAAGGGCTAGTTTACTTCCGCTGTAAACAGTCAACCATGTGCTTTTTGATCATCATCCTTGGGTATGTTAACATTTTAACATTGTGTTGATTACAATTTCAGTCACAGTAAAATTAATTATTGACATCAATATATTTCAAATCGTAACAAATGTATTCGGTAAATGAATAAATTATAAATTATGCTTCATTATCAGAAGTATTCAAATATTACAACAAAAATAAAACATCCAAGCATTTAAAATATCCTTCTCTCGTGAAAATGTGCTATCGTTCAGTGCACATGTGGGGTCTATACATGTATTCAATTCAATATGACTATTGTCCGAATTAAGGTCTACTGACATGCTGGCTTAGTATACAATTAGTTGGTTCAGTAATTTAAATTATAGTGACAAAATAGCCCAAATTACTCGCCTATCGAGCCGATGAAAAACATAAATAGACAGCATGAAAGGTAGACCGGAAATCTCAGTTATACCTTCTCCTAGCCGCGCATGCGAGCCGTAAGTTCACGAAAATCTCGCGCCTGTTGGTCGTCCATATCTAGATGTCTGTGATTTATGTGTTATTTTAGCAATGTTGGGCCAGCTTCGTAGACCAACATTAAACCAACATTTTACCGACGAACATACACATACTACTGCCATTGTCCACCCTGGAAATGCATTGACCACATTGTCATTTCTGCCTTACTATGCTAGTGTTTATATATTGCATCTCAGAAAACCAATTCCATTTGCAAGCACTATAATCTGAGTGAAGTGAAGCACATGTGGACATGACATCTAAAATCTATAGCATTGCAGAACCTACCGCCCTATTACTTCGAAGATATGTGAGAACGTTGAAATTAGAGAAAGTATTTTTCTGAAAAACAATCTGAACTAAGCGGGGATTGCGCAGCTAGAGCCAATATATTCAATCAGTATTCTAGACATATCAATTGATAACTATAGCTTCTAAGATTTGCCATAATAATATTCTAGCAGACCTTCCACACAAAACAATATTCGCAGGCTATTTCTCGTATCGCCTTTTTTGTCAAACATGTCTGCCATGGAACGACGCCTCAGAAAAAACGCAGTCACAATAAAAAAAATGTAGTCTAGTCAATCTAAGTTATTTGAGGGCCTGACCCAGCACAAATTGCAACCGAATATTTTTTTTTAAATGCATTTCAGATAGGTCTCTAGACCAACATACTAAAAATGCCCCAAAATGTCTCTTGGGAAAATATGTCAAATTTGCATAAATCCAATATGGCCGCCGAATGTTCAGAATACGACCTGTTCCTTCCTACAACTAGTGCTAAACAAGCCATTTTGAACATTTTAATGACATTTAAAGGACACTTGTGAATATTTTAGATGATAAAAGCTTCAAATACGTACTTTCGGAATCAGCATGAATCCAAAATGGCCGCCAATAATCTAAACAATCACCTGTTAATTCACATAATTGGTCCAGCATAAGCCATTATGAGGAATTTATTAAATTTATTTTGTACTTTTGAATCTAGTTTTATTAGATGATAAAGCTGAAAAAAGTACTTCCAGAATTAGCATAAATCTAACATTGCCGCCAGACTGACTGGAAGACTAGTTGTGGACCAATATTTATGATTTCATCATGTATCTTAATGCAATTATTCGAGGCCATTGAAATTATATATATCTTTTTTTTCTTAAAGGAATATCACAGAATACATTTTTTTATCATCATACTATTTACTGTTTTAGCATTGCTAGCTTTGGCATCAGCGGTTATTCCTGTGTTAATATTATGTAAGGTCGGGTTAACACTTAATGTACTTCTTTCAACCAGAAAAGCCACCTTATGTATCTCTTTCTATTCTAGTTGATGTTACCTCTCTGTGTTGCTCAGTCACTTGTATTTTATTCAACGGATGTGTATTATATTTCAATCCATGTAGGGGCTAAGGAGTGACATCAGCCACACAAATTGTTGGACCTATGATATCCCTGTGTATCACCTCCAGTGGACTTCACTGACTTGATAAGGATTTCCTCAATGGTTAAATCTAGCGAAAGTCCAGCCCAAAAATGATTGCTTCGATGAATGTCATGGGACCCTTAGGTTTATACTTTACTTTAGTTTTATTATGATTTTGTTCACAGGTTTTGACCCCTTTAGGTAAAATTAGGTAAAATGTCATGTGTGGCTTGTAAATGTATTTTTCAATTACCTGGTTATCTCTCTGCTTTATAGTCAATTAAAGAATTGTCTAAGTTTTTCCACCATGTGTAGGTATTTGAGCCACAATGTGGAATTCCGGGATGTCTGCAAATAATTATTCGTATCCAGGAAAAATTCACTGAACTCCAATGTAAGATATGATGATTGGATATCAGCTAGTGAAAGGGTACCTGATGTGACTTCATAAGAAAAGAACTCGACAAGCTGCTTCAGAAAATGCTGCTTTTGTGGTTCAGCTTCTGTCTCGTATAATGTTGTTTTAAGAGTCCATTTGAGTTTGATTATTTCGCTCACTGTTATCATCCCAAGGTGGCTGCTCTGGATGTTGTGCAGTGCTAATTGTTTTTTTTTCAAGATCTACATGTACAATTTTGAACATTAATGCCCACCATGGCATTAAGTGAAGCATCAGATAAAAAGGGTCCTCTGGTGCCTTTACACAAGCTTTTCCAGATATCATATCTGCATCGCTGCCATAAATGTGAATCTTGAAGACCAGACCCTGTCATTATATGACCAATGGATCCAAGAAAGCTCATTACAGTGTGGAAGCCAAGGCGTAATACATGTATGATATTCTACCTCTGACTTTCACTTATCTGAGGTGCTTTCCACCAGAGCGGTTGGTCGAAGCCTATAATAGGTATATTTCTTGGCATGGGAGGACATATTTAGCTTAAGCTGCTCGGATTCATATGAATAATAGTAAGATACAATATTGAAGATTGTCCAGGGTGGTTGCCATTCTGTTCCATTTCCATTAAATTGGCTATAAAGTATTATATAGTGGACTTTAAATAACTTTAAAATCAATTGGACGGGCTGTAAAATAATTAGGAATTAGCTCTAAATTCAACAGCTTGGTGTTGCCTGTTGTGCTTACGTTCGCTCCATCTCATTATATATTTCCCATTCACAAGAACGACGATCAATGTGAGCGGGGCTGAGAACATTTTGACAGATTTAAAACCTACAGGAGAATGACTGAACTTAGATAAATATGATGAAAAACAAAACTATGGGCATGGTGTGTCAGACAAGAAAATAGATGGGAGCAAAGAAAATGTACATGTATACATCCATGTCAACTTCTTCAAATCTGAATGACGAATTTATTGTGTGCCAATCTGAAAGATGTGATGTATCAGAGAGTGTTATGCTTGGTATGCATTCTGCGAAAACTCGACATGAATTGGAATTCACAGTGCCCAGGCAGTTTTACATATGGTCGCTTGATGGGATCGGATTAACTGCATTCTATCGAATCCGTATATCTGAAGAATAGGAGGAAGTGGCTATAAAATGAATCTAAGTACAGCGTATGAAAACCTTGAGCTGATAAGTTTTTAGTAACCTAATCTCCGTCAGTGAATACATGCGCGTTAAACAGACAAATGAGCGATTCTAGAGAAAGCACTGTTGTTCCAACATGAAACCAGTGAGTTTGCAACACTAAGTATGTAACTTTGTAAGGAATCACGAGTTTAAGGTGGTCAGCTTTTTCTAACGTTTCATACACATAATCCTGTCGAAAATTACCTGCATCAGCTACTTTTGTCCTGCCACAATTGGTACATGTGGCGTTGTATTCAGTGTCAGTTTTTTTACATATGATGCATGGCTCAGGATCAACTCAAGGGTCCAATAATAATATTCCAAAAATTCCCACAAAAATTAAATTCTATCGGTATTCTGGAATTGTTGGCAGTTTTACTAATATTACTAATATTGAATGTGCCCTATTATGTGGCAAGTAACATGAACGGTATAAAAGTGTTTCATTCTGTTAAAATATGCTTTGTTAAAGTTTATTTTAGAAGTAGTAGGGATGATCTTATGTTGTATTTGTATTCAATATTAGTAAACTCGGCATAATTTCTAGAAAACCGTTTTAATTCCAGATTTTTTACGGGATTTGGAATATTTAATAATTAAAGAAAATGTTGTATACCCCTATAAACAGTGACAATTATAAATTACAAATAACGCAAGCAACACCATTGAAGGCATGTCATTTAACCTCCCCCTTCCCACCCCCAATGCACAGGGTCTGGTGCATGCTTAGTTGAAGCGTGGTACAGATTGAATAATTTTTTTAATACTAAAATTGACTGATCAGTAAAATAGATATATTGTGAAAAAAATGCTAAAACACCAAAGCAGCCCCACAGTAAGGATACAGTACTACTAAAAGATATATTTTAATATACCGGAACACTTAATGAGTAAATTGTAACTCCACTGAAAATTGGAGACGTTTTAATTCTCAGGGTGCTGAAATTTGAAAAAGGATCATGTTATGCCACATTATTATAGACCTCTTCTGACCTTGAACTCTAAAACAAATTCACAGGGTCTACACTCGTTATTTTGATGGATTAATTGATGGTTTTGGTCATCATGAAATGTGAAATATTGCAAAAATTTAGAAAAAAATGAAATTATGTCGGTCTTCTGGATTTTTTGGCAAGTTTACTCATATTACTAATATTGAATGTAGCTTTGATGGTACCAATAAAATAGTTGATTACCCCTAATGTTTTTCAAAAACTTAAAAACAAACTTAAAAAAAACTTCACTAGAAAAATACACTAAATTAAGTAAATTTGTATTCCTTTAAAAATTGGAAACGTTTTAATTCCTTAGGGCACTTAAGTTTGGCAGGGTTTTTATTTTTCAACATCTTGACCTCTGATGACCTTGAACTTTATTCATTCATATTGATTTTTTTACTCATCTGGTCACAGGGTCTATACTCGTCATTTTGAGGGCTTAAATGTTGCTGTATGTGGATTTTCGGTGATGATATGCTATTTTGAAGGCATAAGATCGTTAATTTTGGCGAGGTTTTCCGGTTTTATTTTTTTATACAAAATCTTGAATAACTCGCTTACTGTCGGGTTTCAGAATGTCTACCCTTTCTAGAAATGTGCCCCAGGTGGTCTACCATCAAAAATAGGTTGGGAGATATCGGTGCCATTTTTGTAGACAAACACCCCTTGGCTCCTGGACTAGTTGTTTTGAGCGTTTTCTGATCTCGGACATAAGTCAAACGTTGATTCAATATATTTTTTCCAGAGCTGTCAATGACTGTCGGTATATATATAGGCCAACTGAGAAACCAATAGTATGTATAGTATGCAATAGTATGCAAGAACATGTTAACCCTACAACTGCTCAGCGCCACTGTAGTCGATTATAATCCATTTTGTTTAGCTGTTTAAATCGCAGTTATTGGGAACAAAATGTGTGTTTGAACATCAAAATTATAAAATGTTTGGTCTCAAATAATACAAATATGAGTAATTTTTACCGACTTGAAGTTGTGGGTCGCGGTAGCGAGACACAACTTCAAGTCGGTGAATATTTAGGTTTTTAATACTAGTATGGCGATTCAAATGTTAAACAATCAGTGACTGGTCAGCGAGGCGGCTGATAACTGGAGGCTGGACGTTTAATTGGAGTCCCTAAAATGCCAGAAGTTTAACCAATGGTGGTTTAAAGTTGGGCCAACGCTGTATACGGTGGGCCAACATTAAAACACCATTGGCTTCACGATTCATGCAAAAACGAAGCTGAACCAATGTCGTTTTAATGCTGGGCCATTGTCGCAGACTGTGGGCCAACATCAAACCACTATTACCAACTTCAAGTTCTGAAGGTGACAATGGTGGCAAGGTAAATATGTTATGTAGGACCCTTTAGATCCCAGACGACGACAAGCAGACATGCATTATTACAAACAATTTGTTTGTCGTGTATGTCGTGTATTTGTTTGAAACAAATACACGACATTCTGATTATTCTGAGTATAATCAGATAATACAAGGTCAGTGAGCGGCATTCCATCTTTACCAGACATAGTGTACAGTCCCTGGTCTTACCACATGTGAAATTATCTGGGCCCGTATAATGTGATACATATGCACCATTGAAAATATTAGTGCAAAGAAATAGATTATATAATTATACAATCATTAACATCATATTATTGTACCAAATATATCACAGATCGTATAAACTGTCATGGTGACTGAAGTGTTAACTCTTGCGTCACCAAAGCCGTGAGAGTGATAAAGCATTCAAATACAAAGTATTCAAATACTTATTAATGTACTGCAACACGTTGACAGTAAGCGACGTTGTTGGAGTGTAGTTTTTTAATTATAATTTTAATTTTTTTCGTGAAAACATTGCAGTAATATATTTCATTTATTAGACCTATATAGGCCTATTATTCTAACAATAGTCTCACTTACAATTATTTAGCCATACGTTGATCCGATGTGGATCAGCTTGAGGTGTCTTTCAGAGGGGTAGACCTATTCTACCTATTCTATTATGACTTTATTTTAAGGCAACTTTCGGACTAATGGGTAGTCACCGCTGACCATTACACCTGACCCTCGCCTTATTTGCTGAACACCGCAGAGTTAATTTAAAAACAAATATTATAAATTAAATATGATAAATGTATATAGCCGACATACGAAGATAATGTAATGGAAACATGAAAATTATTATAACAGTAAAACACTAAACATAACGTAATAAAAAACCTATAAATAGATAACAATCTAATAAAAGAGGGAAATAATTTTATTAAACAAGAAATTAAAAATAATGACATGAAAATAGCGCACCAACTATACATCATCGAATAATAATGTTAATCAGAATACAGAAATACACAGTTGGACTAATTTATCTCAGTAAAGAATAGACTCTGCTGTCCGTATGTTGGTTTAGTGTTTGCTCCGTGAGTGTGAACACAGCACCTGACAGATGATCTCACTCCTCTCAGCTGGCACTCCGTTAGATTGTTAGCGACTTCATAGCTGTACATTTTCTCGCCTTGTGAGTCGATCAGTTTGAATGGAGATGTTGACATCAGTGATCATCTCCATGTAATTCTATCATTGACTTTTCTATAGAAACCCCTTCCACAACTAACTGTTAAAATCACACCTTGGATTGTTATAAAGCAGCTGGTCTATCTGCTTATCAATATTAATTTCAGTTTACTGAACATATCGGCGCTGTGCAGAGGCGATTTGCATTATTTCGAATGTGAGTATAAATTTACCTATGCACTTATTTTCAAAATATTATAAATATAAACACTCATAATAATTACTGAATAGTGGTCAAATAGTCAGATAGGTAGATATTTATTGACGACGAGAAGTCTGTACAGACCTATGCGAGTATGCGTCATTAAAATGAACAGTCTAGGCTACATAATATGAAATGTACATGTCAATAATGATATATATTATACACATATATGCTTCCCGCACAAAAATCAAATAATCAGATGATCACTGACTACTAAGGCCGAGTACACCATATAATATTCAAACAATTGATGCTGCGAATACCATTTTGTAGCATATTAAAACTTATGCTGTAAGCGTAGTAGAATGTAATGTGAAATGGTTTTTGCCCTCTAATACTGCGTCACTATCAAGTAAAGCATTGAGTTTAATTTGAGGTTTATTTGTTTCAGAGGTTGAGCAATGGCGAGTGTAGTGAGCATAGAGGACGATGAGCTGACTTGCTCTATCTGTCTGGAAGTCTTCATTGATCCACGTATTCTGCCTTGTGCTCATAGCTTCTGTTTCTACTGCCTTCAAGGTTGGACATCTGATTCAACTAAAGAGATTACATGTCCTTTGTGTAAACACGGATCACCTGTACCGACAGGTGGGCTAAAACAACTTAAAAGTAACTTCTTTGTGGCGGATCTTGTCAAGAGAATGACTAAAAAATGTGACGACTTTAAAAAGACTGCGAGATCGTGTTCAAAGCATCCTAAACATGTGTGTCACATGTATTGTAGAGACTGTGAGCTCGCGGCCTGTAGTAAATGTCTGTCAATGAAACACAAACGTCACCATCTGGTGGACTTGACGGAAGAAATTCAACATAGAAAAGGCCAATTACAAAACATATTGCTCCAAGCTGAATCATTAGTGGATGTTATAGAAGAAAAGATAGAAGAGAGCAAGACGCACAGTGAAAACGCACTGACTGATATAGAACACATGAAACAGCAAATCAACGTAGTCATTGATGAGATGATCAAAAAGCTTAATGAGAAGAAACACACACTTTTTATAGAATTAGATAATGTTCAGAGAGACAAGCTTAAGTTGGTGAAGGGAGTAAGTCGTGACCAAGAGGATTTTAGAGATGGTGCATCAATTTTGATTTCAGATATTAACAAGCAGTTATTTGAAATGGACTTTCTGTCATCAAACACACATGAGCTGCTTTATACAGCAGATCGTCACAGAGGGCTGCATACCTTCCAGTCACGATTATCGTCTTTTCACAATATAAAGATCCCAGAGTTTGTTTGGAAATGTGAGGAAAGGAAATCTTTTACTTTATCAGATTCACTGACACTTCCTGATCTCTTTTCTTCTGTAGAAACGTTAGATGCAGAGACAGTGGGTGGCCTTTATAAAACATATATCAATATTGGTATAGGGACAATTAGTTCGATACCTATACCAGAACCTGATTTAGGGTTGGCAGCCATGGTTATTATGGACAGCACCTTGTTATTTCTACATGCTGGTGTGCCATGTTTATACACATACTCTGTGGGATCATTGGCTATGGAGCAGCAGCTGACAGTTAACGGGTTGACCTCAGTTGCTGACATGGTGAGGTTCCCTCCTGGGGAATCACAACTAGTGATAAGTGACTGGAAAGCCAAGCAGTTACATTGGGTGGAGCTGTCGCAAGACAATGGAAGATGGTGCGTGGAGTCACAAAGGTCGACTGATGTCAAATACACACCTAAAGGTCTAGGTGTCGATGGGTACGAGCTACTCGTGTCTGATGGTCGGAATGTACACTTGCATTCTGTTTGGCAACGAGAAACAGGAAAACTAAAAATACCAAAGTCGATAAGAGCAACTAAAGCTGTGGCTCTGACCACAGGACCAGGGTATGTCATCCAAGATCGTGAAAACAGTCAAGTAGTGATTGTGACGAAGACTGGAGATTCACAGCGTATAAACCGGCGTAAACTGGACTCCCTACCCATTGACATTGTGTGTCACAAGAAATCAATTTACGTCTCTGTTGTACACAATGATTGTGTAATTGAGCTGGATGATTATGGTCGATACATCAGACAAGTGAAAACCCAAGAACGGATGATAAGTCCGAAAAGAATGTGTGTCAATGACACCGGTTTGCTTTATGTAGAACAAGGTGAAATGCTAGCTGAAGAAGTGTGGGCGATAAATATGAAAACACGCTCACCTGGAACTCTGCAGACGTGTCAGACTAAAATGGACTTGAGCGTCACCTGGTTTGAGCAATGACAACAAGGAATAGAGGAAATACCTGTCCAAATAGTGCTACAGATGGAGAACTGATACTTTGTTATTTCAAGATGAATAGTGCCTTTAGCCCTGGTGCACTGATTGCGACTATGTTGTTACTTATATATTATATTGCCTGTAACAATAAACACGGGTGTCCCCAAATTTGTGATACTAAACATTTCAAGCCTGAATTTACCATTGTCATCTTCATCCACCACAAGCCGCGAATTGCTGTAGCAATTCTCGACTTGTAGTGAATGAAGATGATTTAAAGTGGCTGAAAAATTAAAGAAAATTACCATGTATTATGAAACCAGTTTCATGGAAATTTTCATTCTAAAATACCTAGTTGTAGGAAAATTGAGTCAGCTTTCAAGGATTTAAAATGATGCTTTAATGCATCGTGAGGGCTTAAAGGGCTAATATACTTCGGGATTTAAATTCCACAGTCCCGGAAATTTGCAGTCACCTTTAAGCTGTGGACCGCGAAAGCGAGACAAAACTTAGTGTCTGAAAAAAATAAAATTAATGTAATAGCTGGACCCTCTAAAATTATCAACTTGATAATCACAAAGTTTTAAGTGGAAATGATTATGATTATCACCATAATTCATAATTATCACTTGACTGTATTTATAGATGTATATTCAACACGAAAGAAACTATGTCAAACTATGAAAATATCACCAACCTCATCTGCATAAAGCGATTCAATGAAATTTTATGTGATTTAAGTTATACATGTATAGTTTTTATCATAGAGTGTAATTGAAAACAATGTACTTATATGTAGTTTCATCTGACAAACAAAACATATTATATTGTACAAAGTCGGGGACAATTTTTATCAATCTTTTATATAGATTGAATGCCAAACGTCTAATACATGGTATATTTAACGTATGTTTTAGTTTATTTGTGATAAAAAAAAGCTTCATGCACATTAGTAATCTTATGAAATTTTACATGATTTTAGTTGTACATACACATGTATAGTATTTATCATAAAATGTAATTAAAAGCAATGAACTTATGTAGTTTTATCAGTCAAATAAAATATTACATTGTACAAAGTCGCGGACAGTTTTTATTTATTTTTTTATATAGATTGAATGCGAAACGTCTATTACATATGGTATATTTAACATTTGTTTTAGTTTATTGTTTTGTGATTTGTGATAAAAGAAAAAGCTTCATGAACATTATTAACCTTGTACACTTTGACATCGTCACAAATGTCCTTACCTAATATTGATAATTATACTGTTAATCTTCTCAGTCATAGTGCTACCCTTATTTACACATTCTTACATTTCACACCAAATGGCAAATAATGTTTTATTTTAAAGGGTTTATCAACCGTTTAAATGTGAGCTTAGTAATTTAGTTTTTATATATATTTTATAGATCCTTTTAATCAGGCACAATTCTGTTATTTTTTATATTGCTATCATCATCACACAAATCATTTAAACAACTAATGTGTACACCAATAAAAACATATCTGCCACATCGGGATGCGAACCTGGCACCCCCAGGCTCCCAATTAATCACACCCCAACGAGCTATCCTGTCGCTACAACCAATGAAAATCAATGTGCTAATTGTCGGGTTACTTAAAATACTCAACTCTTAGAAAGCAGGGAATTAAATATGGTTTTTAAGGAGAATATCAGTCATCATTAAAAGGGCTTTGTCAAATTAAAACTAATAAATTATATGACATTTTCGTTGATTTGAAGCTGGGAAGCCAAAAATGCCATCAAGATCCCACCAAAGCCTCAGAGCATGTACATCTAAATATCTAAAGCCTCAAAGCATGTACATCCAAATCGCTAAGCCTCAGAGCATGTACATCTAAATCGCTAAGCCTCAGAGCATGTACATCCAAATCGCTAAGCCTCAGAGCATGTACATCTAAATCGCTAAGCCACAGAGCATGTACATCTAAATATCTAAAGCCTCAAAGCATGTACATCCAAATCGCTAAGCCTCAGAGCATGTACATCTAAATCGCTAAGCCTCAGAGCATGTACATCCAAATCGCTAAGCCTCAGAGCATGTACATCTAAATCGCTAGGCCTCAGAGCATGTACATCTAAATCGCTAAGCCTCAGAGCATGTACATCTAAATCGCTAAGCCTCAGAGCATGTACATCCAAATCGCTAAGCCTCAGAGCATGTACATCTAAATATCTAAAGCCTCAGAGCATGTACATCCAAATCGCTAAGCCTCAGAGCATGTACATCTAAATCGCTAAGCCTCAGAGCATGTACATCCAAATCGCTAAGCCTCAGAGCATGTACATCTAAATCGCTAAGCCTCAGAGCATGTACATCCAAATCGCTAAGCCTCAGAGCATGTACATCCAAATCGCTAAGCCTCAGAGCATGTACATCTAAATCGCTAAGCCACAGAGCATGTACATCCAAATATCTAAAGCCTCAGAGCATGTACATCTAAATCGCTAGGCCTCAGAGCATGTACATCCAAATCGCTAAGCCTCAGAGCATGTACATCCAAATCGCTAAGCCTCAGAGCATGTACATCTAAATCGCTAAGCCTCAGAGCATGTACATCTAAATCGCTAAGCCTCAGAGCATGTACATCTAAATCGCCAAGCCTCAGAGCATGTACATTTTTTTAAATGATATAAAAATGGCTCACCATTTTAGTCGGATTTTACTCGGTTTTGTCGTTTGGAATGTTTTCAACTGAGATTTGAAGGTTAAATACACAAAACAAAATCTACCTCGCTTCTCTATCCCAACTCCATTTCATGATCCTCTTTAACACAGTAACATTTACATGTAACACGAATGGCGAACCTTTCAAAGGTTGTTTGTCTATTACAGGGTGCCATTTAATGGCGGTCACTCTTCCTTTACGATGTATATTCATTTATGGGATATATACGACAGATATTTGTGCGAATAATGAGGTACTACACACACGCACACAATCATATAATAATGAGGTACTGCACACACGCACACAATCATAATGAGGTACTACATACACGCACACAATCATAATGAGGTACTACACACACGCACACAATCATATTGAGGTACTACACACACGCACACAATCATAATGAGGTACTACACACACGCACACAATCATAATGAGGTACTACACACACGCACATAGTCATAATGAGGTACTACACACACGCACACAAACATAATGAGGTACTACACGCACGCACACAATCAAATTGAGGTACTACACACACACGCACACAGCCATAATGAGCTACTACACACACGCACACAAGCATAATGAGGTACTACACACACGCACACAATCATATAAACCAAGATTTCAACACTTCAGCTGAATGTATTGGTTCTATTTTTCATTCACTTAACCGTTTTAATGCGGGCACCGACTTTAGATGTCAGATTCTGACGTCTAAAGTTGATTCCCACACGAAAGAGTAAATATTTATAATGGACGTAGACCCATCACATGATTTGAAATTGAAAACGACGAAAAATATTTCGATTTGTGAAAAATCATCTTTCCAAAATGAAATGAAAAGATTTAATTAACTGAATACCTTATACAAGACATGGCAGTGATATCCCACTGAATACCCTACATATACAAGTTAACTGAAAACCTTACATAAGATATGGCAGTGATATTCCACTGAATACCCTACATATTCCAGTTAACTGAATACCTTATATAAGACATGGCAGTGATATTCCACTGAATACCCTACATATTCCAGCTAACTGAATACCTTACATAAGATATGGCAGTGATATTCCACTGAATACCCTACATATTCCAGTTAACTGAATACCTTATATAAGACATGGCAGTGATATCCCACTGAATACCCTACATATTCCAGCTAACTGAATACCTTACATAAGATATGGCAGTGATATTCCACTGAATACCCTACATATTCCACTTAGCTGAATACCTTATATAAGACATGACAGTGATATTCCACTGAATACCTTACATATTCCAGTTAACTGAATACCTTATATAAGACATGACAGTGATATTCCACTGAATACCTTACATATTCCAGTTAACTGAATACCTTATATAAGACATGGCAGTGATATTCCACTGAATACCCTACATATTCCACTTAGCTGAATACCTTACATAAGACATGGCTGTGATATTCCACTGAATACCTTACATATTTCACTTAACTGAATACCTTATATAAGACATGGCAGTGATATTCCACTGAATACCCTACATATTCCACTTAGCTGAATACCTTACATAAGACATGGCTGTGATATTCCACTGAATACCTTACATATTCCAGTTAACTGAAAACCTTACATAAGACATGGCAGTGATATTCCACTGAATACCCTACATATTCCAGCTAACTGAATACCTTACATAAGACATGGCTGTGATATTCCACTTAACTGAATACCTTACATAAGACATGGCAGTGATATTCCAGTACACAATTGATCCACAGCCGAACAAAGGGTGTTTACAGCCTAATACTGAGACTGGATCCCGTCGGACTCTGATTCTCTTGGTGCGTGCAGCTCATCTTTGAGAAGAGATGCGCATCTTGAGCAGCGAAGGGATGAGCAAATTGAGCAGTGTCTTTCTCTTCATCGCCGAATCCGCTGTCCTTTTTATCGGGATCTTTGACATCCATATATGACTCTGACATAGATAGCTGAGGTGCTATCAGACTTTGCCAACCAGTGACGTCCATGTACCCGTCAGGTGGTCTGTCCAGCCTTCTACACACGTCCACTTCTGGTGGTGTCTGCTGCTGATTGAAGTAGTCGTCCATACCATCGTTGATTTCCAAGTTGGAATGCTCGCATTGATGATAGGTAAGGGATCCGTCGTTAGCTTGGTTGGAGTTTAGTGGTAACATGATCTTCTCAGTGGAGTGGATGTTAACTGAGTGATTGTTAACTGCTGGGTGATCATGTGACGATCCACTGCCTGGAAATACAAGTTTCACTGACTTAGTTAGGTTCACAGTTTAACATTAGAGAAATATTTAATACGTGATATTATGGGGAGGAAATGTGTACAAGATTTAAAGCGACACAATCAAGCTAAAATCATAAAAAAATATCGGATATTTTATTTTGGCTTCTTTATATGTCCATGTGATGTGAACATGTCCATAGACTAGAACAGCAACAGCTTTTTAATTTTTGTGCCGCGCATTTACTAGTTAAGCGAGATATAAAGATTAAATTCCCGTATTTCTTATTTTGACATACATGTCCGAAATAAGAATTGCGTCTCCAAAAATCGAATGATGATCTTTCTTTTAACGCATAGCAAATGTAGATTGTATAAACATTATAAAACTGAATGAAAATTAGAATATTATTTCAATGAGTTAAGAAAACAATATTTACCTACATATTAACAAGAATTTGTTATAAATTCTTGAAATTACGTAAAAAAACCCTAGCGTGTTAAAATTTGTAACCTGTATGAAAGTGTCTAATAAAAAAATATGACCAATGTTGCTATATTTCTTAAGCACGCATTTAACGAAATTATTTAAATTCTGTCTGCTTTAATATTTTAGATATATTGTTTTACTGTTGTTATGTTAGCAATATGCCGGATTTTTTTTTTTTTTTTTTTTTTCAAAGTTGTTGAATGTTTTTGATACCTCATTCTGTACATGATATGATTGTACTCCATATCATGAT
>OZ024911.1:75053228-75118228 GCA_964017125.1 Flabesymbios commensalis
AATTCAGCGTTGTAAGGGTTAATTCAGCGTTGTAAAGGTTAATTCAGCGTTGTAAAGGTGAATTCAGCGTTGTAAGGGTTAATTTAGCGTTGTAAAGGGTAATTCAGCGTTGTAAGGATTAATTCAGCGTTGTAAGGGTTAATTCAGCGTTGTAAAGGTTAATTCAGCGTTGTAAGGGTTAATTCAGCGTTGAAAAGGTTAATTTAGCGTTGTAAGGGTTAATTCAGCGTTGTAAAGGTTAATTCAGCGTTGTAAGGGTTAATTCAGCGTTGTAAGGGTTAATTCAGCGTTGTAAGGGTTAATTCAGCGTTGTAAAGGTTAATTCAGCGTTGTAAGGGTTATTTCAGCGTTGTAAGGGTTAATTCAGCGTTGTAAGGGTTAATTCAGCGTTGTCAAGGTTAATTCAGCGTTGTAAGGGTTTATTCAGCGTTGTAAAGGGTAATTCAGCGTTGTAAGGGTTAATTCCGCGTTGAAAAGGTTAATTCAGCGTTGTAAGGGTTAATTCAGCGTTGTAAAGGTTAATTCAGCGTTGTAAAGGTTAATTCGGCGTTGTAAAGGTTAATTCAGCGTTGTGAAGGGTAATTCAGCGTTGTAAGGGTTAATTCCGCGTTGTAAAGGGTAATTCAGCGTTGTACGGGTTAATTCAGCGTTGTAAGGGTTAATTCAGCGTTGTAAGGGTTAATTCAGCGTTGTAAAGGTTAATTCAGCGTCGTAAGGGTTATTTCAGCGTTGTAAAGGGAAATTCAGCGTTGTAAGGGTTAATTCCGCGTTGTAAAGGGTAATTCAGCGTTGTAAGGGTTAATTCAGCGTTGTAAGAGTTAATTCAGCGTTGTAAGGGTTAATTCAGCGTTGTAAAGGTTAATTCGGCGTGGTAAGGGTTATTTCAGCGTTGTAAGGGTTAATTTAGCGTTGTAAGGGTTAATTCAGCGTTGTAAAGGTTAATTCAGCGTGGTAAAGGTTAATTCAGCGTTGTAAAGGTTAATTCAGCGTTGTAAGGCTTAATTCAGCGTTGTAAAGGGTAATTCTGCGTTGTAAGGGTTAATTCCGCGTTGTAAAGGTTAATTCAGCGTTGTAAGGGTTAATTCAGCGTTGTAAGGGTTAATTCAGCGTTGTAGGGGTTAATTCAGCGTTGTAAAGGTTAATTCAGCGTTGTAAGGGTTAATTCAGCGTTGTAAAGGTTAATTCAGCGTTGTAAGGGTTAATTCAGCGTTGTAAAGGTTAATTCAGCGTTGTAAAGGTTAATTCGGCGTGGTAAGGGTTATTTCAGCGTTGTAAGGGTTAATTCAGCGTTGTAAGGGTTATTTCGGCGTTGTAAGGGTTAATTCAGCGTTGTAAAGGTTAATTCGGCGTGGTAAGGGTTATTTCAGCGTTGTAAGGGTTAATTCAGCGTTGTAAGGGTTATTTCGGCGTTGTAAGGGTTAATTCAGCGTTGTAAGGGTTAATTCAGCGTTGTAAGGGTTATTTCAGCGTTGTAAGGGTTAATTCAGCGTTGTAAGGGGTAATTCAGCGTTGTAAGAGTTAATTCAGCGTTCTAAGGGTTAATTCAGCGTTGTAAGGGTTAATTCGGCGTTGTAAGGGTTAATTCAGCGTTGTAAGGGTAATTCAGCGTTGTAAAGGTTAATTCAGCGTTGTAAGGGTTAATTCAGCGTTGTAAGGGTTAATTCAGCGTTGTAAGGGTTAATTCAGCGTTGTAAGGGTTAATTCAGCGTTGTAAAGGTTAATTCGGCGTGGTAAGGGTTATTTCAGCGTTGTAAGGGTTAATTCAGCGTTGTAAGGGTTAATTCAGCGTTGTAAAGGTTAATTCAGCGTGGTAAAGGTTAATTCAGCGTTGTAAAGGTTAATTCAGCGTTGTAAGGCTTAATTCAGCGTTGTAAAGGGTAATTCTGCGTTGTAAGGGTTAATTCCGCGTTGTAAAGGTTAATTCAGCGTTGTAAGGGTTAATTCAGCGTTGTAAGGGTTAATTCAGCGTTGTAGGGGTTAATTCAGCGTTGTAAAGGTTAATTCAGCGTTGTAACGGTTAATTCAGCGTTGTAAAGGTTAATTCAGCGTTGTAAGGGTTAATTCAGCGTTGTAAAGGTTAATTCAGCGTTGTAAAGGTTAATTCGGCGTGGTAAGGGTTATTTCAGCGTTGTAAGGGTTAATTCAGCGTTGTAAGGGTTATTTCGGCGTTGTAAGGGTTAATTCAGCGTTGAAAAGGTTAACTCAGCGTTGTAAGGGTTAATTCAGCGTTGTAAGGGTTAATACAGCGTTGTAAGGGTTAATTCAGCGTTGTAAAGGTTAATTCAGCGTTGTAAGGGTTAATTCAGCGTTGTAGGGGTTAATTCAGCGTTGTAAGGGTTAATTCAGCGTTGAAAAGGTTAATTCAGCGTCGTAAAGGTTAATTCAGCGTTGTAAAGGTTGATTCAGCGTCGTAAAGGGTAATTCAGCGTTGAAAAGGTTAATTCAGCGTTGTAAGGGTTAATTCAGCGTTGAAAAGGTTAATTCAGCGTTGTAAGGGTTAATTCAGTGTTGTAAAGGTTAATTCAGCGTTGTAAGGGTTAATTCAGCGTTGTAAAGGTTAATTCAGCGTTGTAAGGGTTAATTCAGCGTTGAAAAGGTTAATTCAGCGTTGTAAGGGTTAATTCAGCGTTGTAAGGGTTAATACAGCGTTGTAAGGGTTAATTCAGCGTTGTAAAGGTTAATTCATCGTTGTAAGGGTTAATTCAGCGTTGTAGGGGTTATTTCAGCGTTGTAAGGGTTAATTCAGCGTTGAAAAGGTTAATTCAGCGTTGTAAGGGTCAATTCAGCGTTGTAATGGTTAATTCAGCGTTGTAATGGTTAATTCAGCGTTGAAAGGGTTAATTCAGCGTTGTAAAGGTTAATTCAGCGTTGTAAGGGTTAATTCAGCGTTGAAAAGGTTGATTCAGCGTTGTAAGGGTTAATTCAGCGTTGTAAAGGTTAATTCAGCGTTGTAAAGGTTAATTCAGCGCTGTAAAGGTTAATTCGGCGTTGTAAGGGTTAATTCAGCGTTGTAATGGTTAATTCAGCGTTGAAAGGGTTAATTCAGCGTTGTAAAGGTTAATTCAGCGTTGTAAAGGTTGATTCAGCGTTGTAAGGGTTAATTCAGCGTTGTAAGGGTTAATTCAGCGTTGTAAAGGTTAATTCAGCGTTGTAAAGGTTAATTCAGCGTTGTAAGGGTTAATTCAGCGTTGTAAGGGTTAATTCAGCGTTGTAGGGGTTAATTCAGCGTTGTAAGGGTTAATTCAGCGTTGTAGGGGTTAATTCAGCGTTGTAAGGGTTAATTCAGGGTTGTAGGGGTTAATTCAGCGTTGTAAGGTTAATTCCATTCATTGTGATAACAATTCCCACATCAACTGAATGACAATGTTCTTATTCTACAATATGCACAAGTGTGATATATCAGCTTGATGAAAGCGCAGAACGTCTCTCTATATTATAAGGATGATCTATAACAATTTGGGTTCAATAAATTGAATTTAAAACACAACATGACTTGTAGGAGGTTGATAAACGCGACATGGAGATGACCCTCTCAGCGCGGGGACCCTGTAGACGTCCGAATGTGACGTACATTGAAAGAATTAAAATATTAATAATAGCGGTAGACCTATAACATAGGTATTCAAATGAATCAGAAAGAGCTAACTAAGTCATTTATGATGATTTCAAATTGACGAAACCTTTGGTCTCTATGGTATATACAAAATAATTCAGCGTTGTAAAGGTTTAATAATAAACCCTTTAAGCACCGAGTTATCTAATTTATGTGTTCACTTACTTGAAGCCGTGTCTCGCTGACGCAGTTCATAACTTCTAGCGTGTGACAAGTATGTACATTTATCATAATGGCCAAGTATTTTAAATTCAGCTAATCATGCTAATGGAAAACAGATTCCATCTGCAAAAGGTGATGTTCAAAATGCTAATAAAATAATTAAAACCTATTATAATCGTGATTCTCGATAAAAATATTGGAGGAATTGTGGTACCGATTCGCATAATACATATATAATTTTCGCCCATTTATAGCTGTGTCCCGAAAATTATATTTATTATTTAAGTATTTACATTTGTCAAATTTGGTGGTATTTTGTCGATAGGAGACAAATTCCATCTTTAGTATGTTTAAAGGATACCATTTAAAATGAACTTAAAATAATAGTTTTGATTTCATGTCGCTGATATTGGATTACAGAGGTCGCAAATTTTTCACATTTTCATCAACGTCTGGCACGACATCTGAGATACACGAAAATGGAGACGATGAAGCACATTATAGATCTAGGAGACTCATTCCATCTGGAGACGAGACGATGTAGCATATCATAGATAGGAGACTCGTTCCATCTTATTCCATGTTCAAAAGGTATATTTAAAATGAACTTAAATTTTTATTACAATCATGATTTCATGTCGCTCTAAAGAGATATTGAACTACAGAAGGCGCAGAATTTGCACATTTTCATCAACGTCTGGCATGACATCTGCGATGCACGAAAATAGAGACGATGAAACACATTATAGCTCTAGGAGACTCATTTCATCTTTACTATGTTCAAAAGAAATTGAATTACAGAGGGCGCAGAATTTTTATATTTTCACTAACTTCTGGCACGACATCTGCGATACACGAGAATGGAGTCGAGAAGATGTAGCATATTATAGATAGGAGACTCATTTCATCTTTACTCTGTTCAAAAGGTATATTTAAAATAGACTTAAAACAATAATACAGTCATGGCACTCTAAGGAGATATTGATTAACAGAGGGCGAAATTTTTTCATATTCCCACTAACTTCTGTTATGACATCTGCGATACACGAGAATGGAGACGATGAAACATATTATAGATAGGAGACTCATTTCATCTTTACTATGTTCAAAAGGTATATTTAAAATGGACTTAATACAATAATACAGTCATGTCACTCTAAGAAGATATTGAATAACAGAGGGCGAAGAATTTTTATATTTCCACTAACTTCTGTTATGACATCTGCAATACACGAGAATTGAGAGGATGGAGCAGATCGCCAGGACGCCACAGATCCCCACCGTCACCTTGATCCATGTGAGCTTTGACCAGCCACCGCTCTCTGCCATGGCCATCCATACCGGCATCGTCTGATAGTGTTGCGTTATCCCCGCGTCCCAATAAGCAGTGGTCCACAGCGGCCAGGCTCCATCCTCCTTTTTTGAGCTCTGTTCCAGGTAGCCGCCGGTCACCAGTGCGGTCTGGGCTTGTACGGTGGTGGCGCGCTCCATTCTGCTGCCAATGTGAGGCCCGATACCTTCCGCTACACATCCGTCCATGGAGTCTTAACAAACAAGAATGGTGGGAATGTCGCTATGCATTAAAAGGCCGCATTCGGCACTTGTTAATCCCTTTCAGTGCGGGGTTCGACCTTAGACGTCAGAATCTGACGTTTAGAGACGTCAGATTCTGACGTCTTAAGTCGATCCCTGCACTGAAAGATTAAAATATTTATAATGTTCGCAGACCCATAGCATAGGTATTCAAGTAAAGCGGAAATGGCTAACTAAGAGGACAATGATGATTTCAAATTAAAACAAATCTTTGGTCTCTTGGTTTATATGATAATATTTCATCGCTTTAAGGGTTAAGTGTATGTTTTCACTTAGACTCGTCGTCTCTGCCACCAATATAAACAGCAGATCCAGCCCTTTTGCTCTGAAGTGACCTCCTATTTAACCCTGTAACCGACGGTCCCAATAATTCGTTGTTTTTCATATTTTATTAGCACAATAAATATTAGCTTTTGAACATCTTAAAAGTAAAACGTGACACCAATCCCGCCAAGCTTTTTAAATGGCAGAACTCCATTTGGCCAAATGTGAATAATTGTCACCCACTCGAAGTTGTGAATCGCGTCAGCGAGACACAACTTGAAGTGAGTGGAAATTGCAATCAAATAACTGGCGGTTAGGGGCCTAAAGAGTAGAATGAATGAGTCTTCAGGCCACTTTTGTGTACACATAGGCTAAACTAGGCCAGGAGAACCTCATGAAGAAGGTGAGATGAATCGGATAACATTGGTCCCCAGACACAGGAGTCTAAGTTCGAGCAGTTACAGAAAGCAAGGCAGAAAGTGAGCAGTTAATCTCGTTTGCATTAGCGTGGCAGCATTACATAACTCAAAGGGCCGTATATGCATGAACCTAGTTTGAATTTTTGTAATTTGTGTCGTAATTTTGGTAGTTGAGACGATCGTTCTTTCTAAACAATCATTTCCCGGAAACTTCGTTTAGACCTTGTCGTATGCCCCGAAGCTAGTTTAGTAGTGGTTTAGGAGCTTTTTGTACACGCAACACGTGGCATGTTACTGCCGTAATCATGATTAAAAGACTTGATATAGCCTGATACAGTACAAAATACGTGTTCATCAACTTTGCCATAAGTAGCCAATGTAGTAGATGTTGGCCCCGCAATAAACCATATCACAGAGCACCATGATCCGCGTTAGGCAGCTATCTTTCATTCTCATCAGCTCATTGCGTGTATACAGGTGGCAGTGTAGATCCGTGTAGATGAGAAATGGATATTAACGGAACAAAAAAATAACAATCTAGTGGGCCTATTTGAAGTGAAAAGGCTCTAAAGGTTAGAATCAAGAACTTAGTAAAGTATTTAGTATTATTACTGGTTAAGATGATGGTATACCCTCGTTATCATGGTTATTTAGCTGAGAGGGTGTTTTTTTATTAATTATGAAATAATAGCAGAATCAATAGGGTCTACTTCTACGCCTACCTGCTTAAAACAGCTGGGTCGTTATGCTTCTCTGAGCCATAATATTTAAATTGCGGCGGACTCCGATCATGTACACTTTCACCACGCTGCGCATGCGTAGCCTACCATTGCATTGTGCGCCCCTCCCCCCCAAAAAAAAATACTCAGCGAATCATGACGATCCACCTTCAATGTTCTTGTATTTCTCAGTGGGCCTAGATTGTATTCAGCACACTATAGAATTCCCTCCAAAATAAAGATGTTTAGGCCTCAAAAATAGTTGAACCTATGTGCTAAATAACTAGAAAAAAAAATAATTACACATGAACTCAGAACATCAATGACGTTATTGATGAATAGCATTGAGTATGAATTTTTTCAACTGTAAACTAAACCCCACAGGCAATTATTAGCCATGAACGCTGGTGCAATTGTCACCCCTGATTTTTTTGTACGAGCGCGCTCTAGCTAACACCACGGGATAGCAGAGGGCAGTGCTATCGCATGAAAGAGCTATGTTGATCTTCTTAATAACACAAACTGAACATTAGAAAGTTTGATTTCCTCAGACAAGTTTCGCAATTATGTGCATTTCAACGATAATTAATACCTAATAATCACGGGCTAGAATGGGTAAATATTCAGAGCCTGATATATGTCTTATCTACCTGTATTATATAACATAGGCCTATATGCGTAGGTTTCACCTCTATGTTTTGTGTTATTTAAATATAAAGGTGGTGGCAACTCCGTATTATAGACAACTGCGGCTCGAAACACGAGAGGTACTGTGATCGAATCCCGACTGGATCACTTTTGTAGTGGCTGAGATAACTTTTAAAGTGGTTGTAATCACTTCTTTGGTGATCTAGATCACTTTTGTAGTTGCTGAAATAATTTTTAAAGTAGCTGTGGTCACTTCTTCAGAAGCCAAGGTCACTTTTGTAGTGGCTGAGATAGTTTTGCAGTGGCTGTGATCACTTTATCGGTTGTCAAGATCACCTTTGAAAAATGACTCCAGATAATGTAAAAGTAATAACAAACATTTATACCATATAAAGTTAACATGAGCGAGAAGTCCTGCTTGTATTCACTAAAAAACGGTGGGAATTGTTCAATTGGATGGATAAAATACAAAATTAGTGCTTTGTTGTACATTTCGTATTTAGCCGAAAGAAAATATTATGAATCACCCTTGATAGTGACTTTCAAAGATGTTGGCATATTTTTTTAATATGGGTTTCCGTTTTTTTGTCGATATGTAGGCCTACACTTTTTCAAACAGACGGCGGACATTTTGTATTTTTGTCATTTTCCATATAATATAAGGTTTTTATTAAATACAGCTCTAATTTTGCTTGATGTCCATTATTTTGATGCAGTGCAGAGTCAAGTGAAAAAAATAAATTGTTACAGGCAAAATGCACAAAATGACGTATTATTTTAGAAAACAGATGGCGGCAAGTTTGTATTTTGTTATTTTTCATATATTATAATAAGAAATTTAATATAGTTCTAATTTTGATTGATGTCCATTATTTCTATGCAAATAAAAAAATCAATTGTTACAGGCAAAATGCACAAAATTACATATTGTTTAAAAAACAGATGGCGGCCATTTTGTATTTGTCTTTCACAAAAAATTTAAAAACACACATAACGTCCAGGCCTATTTATAAGCATATCTAAATTGAAAAACCGTGGCCCAATATGTGGATACATATACAAAACGTTTGATGAAATGGTGTTTCCCAAAGGGAATTTTTTGTCGTTGATTTCACTCATTTTTCAATTTAAATTATGTTTAGGCATACATAAATATTTGTTATACTGAAATAATTTACCATAAGAAGCGGAATTCAAATACCGTTAATATGGTATATAGTACTTGCGGATCGGCTTAGTAGAACATAAATAACATACATTCAAGTAACCCTACCCCCTTTTTTAAAACATATTTAGGGTACCTCTATATAAGTCGTCGAAATACGGTTTGCATCCCTATATATTCAATGGTAACATTCGATTTCGTGTTCGGTATATCCGAGGGCTCCAAAAAACTTAGTTTCGTTGAGATATGGGGAGGGGGGGGGGGATATGCATAGCAGCCAGATGTAGCCCATCGCCTACTAGTTTATAGGTCTATGTAGCACTTTACAGTCATATGGGCAAAGCCCGCCACTTCAAGAATCATGTGACCCCAGAAGTGTTCTCGTTTGTAGCGACCTCCACTTTTGTTTAACTAGTTTTGTCATTTGATTCATGCATATACCTTTCAGAAAATGTATAGTTATCCATAGCCTGGACAAGAAAAATTGTTCTTTTGACCACTGGAATGCCATAAAAATGACATTTTTGGCATGTCGCCAGCTTAAATTTTCGTCTTAGACAGGTCACTGTTCATATAGTAGTGATTGTATTAAAAAAGATAATTCCCAAAAGTAGTATATTATCCCTTGCAAAATTGAATTTATGTTCATGTCGCCACAAAATAACAGAATACGTTACATTTGAGTTAGTTAGTTGTTTTTATCTGCCAAAAATTCTAAGATCAACTGAAGTTTCTTGCTGTGTGATGAATATGTAGTCTAACGTAAGTAAGTAGGAAGAAACAAACAAATTATGAGATACTCACAGTGCTACTCTTGCAATAATCATCAGAAACAAGCAGACGCTATTTTGAGACGTTTTTTTGAGACCGGCCGCCGTAGTGTAGTGGTTAGAGCTGAGGTCGTGGGTGCGAATCCCACATCGGACATGATGGGGATTTTTCTGCGACCGACCCCAACCCAGGGTGAGTTCGACACAGGCTCAATGGGTAGGTCAAGCCACTGACCGAGATTCATCCACTAAAATGATGCGACATTGGGGGGCGTCTCGGAGCTATGACCCATTTGGGGATGATTAGCTACCAAGGGCCCGCAGGTGCTTGTGATGGCCGGGCCCAGGTTACTCTGGGATATAAGTCCGGTGGTCAGTCGGATTGAGGTCAGACTGATTTCATCCGGATCTAGTGACAGGAAGTTGGTCTCACAGCCCTGTCAAGTAGTCCCACGACCAATATGGACCAGCTGTGTCAAACCCACATATACAGACTGGACATGCACAGCACTCGCACTACATATAATGAGCCCCGTTTGGGCTCGCCAAAAATATTTTAAAAAAAGCAGACGCTATTTATTTTTTAAGAAAACATAATACGTTACCATGGCTACATGGACTCTGAAAATATAGTGATATGCACACTTAACAACAAATGACACTTTAGTTACTCACTAGATATATCTTCAAGCAGCAAGTAAAAAAATAGCCTGACCACTGAACCCAGCTTTACAATTGTGCAAAAACGAAAAAAAATCCAGAATACGTTACACAAAATACGTCACATTTTGTAACGTATTTTGGTAACGCATTTTGGTAACGTATTTTGCTCTTAACTAAAAATGTGGTAATAGTGCATTTTGATTCGTAGCAAAAATACAAAACACTCACACTTTGTATAATACAACTATTTACTGGACATAGTGACATTCAATATATTTACATTATCATAACATGAATTTTGTTAGTTATGTAACGTATTTTAGTAACGTATTTTGCATTTTTATTTGAAATATTAACCAACAGGCAAGAAAAGACAGAAACTTAGTATTTATCGTTATAAAAATAATAAAAAATGTGCTTAGACAAAAAACACATCGATTATTCTATGTATACAGAGTACAGAATACGTTACTTTTAATTCTGATAATGATTTTGCGCCTGGTGAAGTATAGTGGAATAGTAGATACAGTAAGTGTGGTAACAATGACACACACAATTTATTTTATTGCCTAGGTTTATTTTAAACAATAGTGCATGGTTAATAAACATGTAAACACTTACTGTCCTTATTAGGAAAAAAATAAAATAAAAAACACTAATATTTTGAAAAACCTTCATATCTCATATACTGCAATGTATAAAGACCATTTACACTGAGCAACATTGAAATTACATTAATGTTTTTAATTTTGCATGTTTTTATTTTGTTTAGTATTCGTACAATAATGCTAAAGACATATCAGATATTTTGGGAGATGTTTAAACTATAAAAAATGTATCGTATTTTGTGTGTGTTTTTTGTGCTTTTAATTGTTCATTCAAAAAAATGATAAGAAATAACAAGAAAGGACAAGAAATAAAAATTTCAATATTTAAAAATAAAGTTGCAAGGTCTAGTGAGAAGTTGATTTTTTTATATGTAGCTTGTGGAAAAGTCTTGAAGTGGTGAGCCTTGCCCATTTACGTTATTTTAAAATGCTAAATAAATTATGCTAATTTGTTTATAAAAGCCTCCTTTCGCTCCGAAAATGATATTATGTTTGCATTTGTGGCTCCATTTTCTGCTGTAAAAATCACATATATACGAGATAAACCGCTGTTAAACAATGGTTTGAACCGTCTTTTTTGTACTAAACCACGTTCTTGCATACCAAATAACATAAACCGATGGTTTAGACCACGTTTGTGCATACCGTTCTAAACATTGTTTAAACTACGTGTGTGCCTACCAAACCTGTTGAAAGATCGATTTAAGTCATTGTTTTAAGTTAAACTAGCTTCTTAAATACTTTTAGCATTTTTTTTAGAACATATGTAGGCTACTACACACATACATGTTTAACTACCTAATAGAGCTTTCTGGTGATGGTGATATAAATCAGATTGCACTCTTTCCCAGACACAATCAGTCTGAGGTAGAGCTTGCTACCTCTCGGTTACAGAGGCTCCACAATACATACATGAATTTTATATGATGCCATGAAATCTTACCCCAACGCACCGTGCCGATGTTCGTGGCGATATGCCATGGTTCAGACGTAATAAGGGGTTGGTCGCCCACTTGTACCAGCGTTGTAAGCTGCAACTCCACTCTCCCAAATATTGCATACAAACAATCGAACTGCAGAGTTATCTGCTAAACAGGAAATGTCAATAACAACAAGAATATATTATTAAAATAAATAGTAAGATAAGTTAATGTCAGTTGACCTAGGCCTACGTCTTACAGTATGCATATAATAATATGTATTTGCTTTACACAAATTAAAAACGAAAGCGATCATTAATTTAAAACCCAGTACCTAAAATATATATGTATGGGTATTTTTTTTATTAGGGGTTAATATTGTAAGCAAATGTAGTGTCCCCACACTCCATGGGATACAAAATATAGGTGAACCACAATAAAGCTCATGCAAAAAAAATGGGTGGCCTCATCTTCCAGGATATCCCCTCCTCGGTATTTTGATACGAATATATTCCAAATTCCAGTAGACTATGTACTGGAGAAGTCAATCTAAGCTGCTACTCCGGTCTGAGAATTATATACCCCAGGAGCTATAATATCTAAGGTGGACAACATCTGCCGTCAAACGGTGGTGGTGTTTTTTCACAAACTTGGACCTCCTAAATGACTGTTAAGGGGGCCACCCCTCACGAAAATCCACACAGAAGGTGCTAGAGCCTAAAATCCAAGATGGCCGCCAAATACCAGGAATTGTCCCTTAAAATGGCCATAATAGCCAGGACAAAATATCCAATATCATGCAAAATAAGCAACCCATGGTAGTTTCGTACTTAAAATGTGAAAATTTGGATATATGATCTTTTTCATATGCTGAATCGGATGGTGCCCGGTAGCAAAACTAAAAAGTTATCGGAACACATTCAAAATTACCGCCAAATCCAAGATGGCCGCCAACAGTTATGTTGTCATTTTGATTTTTTATTTTTGACATAATAGTCCTATAATCTAATGTAATAACTAATTTTTGGCTAATTTGGGTACACTGATTACGTTGAAATGGGTGATTTTACGTTTCAAGGTCATCTAGAGGTCGACACCAAGATGTCCGCCAATGTCCGACATGGAAATCATTTATTTTTACAAGCAGCTATTGTCAATTTGTATACTCTGAAATATTAATTCCAAAATTTCATGTAATACCTAATTTTAAACTACGTTAAATGTATTGATTGCAGTGGAAGTGTTATTTTACGTTTGAAGGTCATCCACAGGTCATATAGAGGTCAAACCAAAATCAGTGGCCATCTTGAAAAAAATACTTTTGACATAATAGACCTAGAATCCAATGAATTACCTCATTTTCAACTATTTTTGGTACACTGACTACGTTGGAATGGTTATTTTTATTTTTCAAAGTCATCAATTATTCAAAATGGCCGCCAAATCCAAGATGGCATCCAAAATAAACTTCGTCATCTGGATTTTTTTAACTTTTGACATATCAGCCCTAGAATTTAATGTAATACCTCATTTTCGAATAAGTTGGGTACACTATTTACGTTGAAATGTTTTTTCTACGTTTCAAGGTCACATAGAGGTCAAAACCAAGATGGCTGCCAACATCCGACATTACAATCAGCCATATTTACAAGCCACTATCGTTCACATGGTTAATTCGCGTATTCTGAAATATCAGGTCTAGGATTTAGTTTAATACCTCATTTAAAACTAATATGAAGAAACTGATTGCAATCGAATAGTTATTTTATTTTTCAAGGTCATCCAGAGGTCCAAATCACAATCGGTGGCCAACTTGAAAAAAACCTTTCGACATAATAGACATATAATCTAATGTAAAACCTCATTTTTTGACATTTTACGTACACTGATTACGTTGGAATAGTTATTTTACGTTTCAATATCATCTAGCTGTCAAAACAGACAGACAGACAGACAGATATTTTATTGACAGAAAAGAAAAGTCATTACAGACTTATTTGTCATAGAAATGAAAGAGATATATGTACATGTATATACAAGATTGTTAGTTTGTTAAAATCATATGATAATATACATGGTATGACATACACAGCTAAAATCATGTTAAGTGGCATTGCCAGAATAAAAACTGGGTATTTCGATAATATAAATGACTACTACTAAAAATGAATTAAAAGGCATTGCCAAGTTAACATAGAGGTCTATCATTTTGTTTCCCGCACCAAAACCAGAGATAAAATAGCTACTACGTATGACATACTAATTATATATAGTAGCAAAAAAGACACTCTGGAAAGCGTAGAAACCTGAAATATATACAAGTGCATGATTATGCTACAGTAACTGGAGTATACAATAAGCCAATGGTAAAAATTATATGGTATTTTTTAAAATTAAATATAATATCATGCAAGTACAATAAATATGGCATAAACAGGTAGCTCCGTGTCATGTGACCATGCAAGCACAGTCGCTATGAGCGCGGAAATTCCCTGAGATTGACTAGTGGTGCAAACTTAACGACGTAATAACAGTAGTAATGGCGGTTAAAAATTATTTGTGCAATTCACACAGGACATGGCCCTCGCACAAAAACATTAAGCCTTTTTATAATTCACTATATTGTTTAATTCATACTGTTTCGATCACGACCTAGTTAGAACCACATACTCGGAGTTACAATCGAAGAAAAACATTCCCGACCTCATGGAGAAAATCAGTTGACTTAGCAACTCTGAAATCCTCCATAAGGCCCCACCTCGTCTGATAACAAAGGCGACGGAAACGTCCCTAACCGGCCCCAAAAAGCCAAATAATAAGATCCGAGAGCAACAACCGTCTTGATATGTGGTAATACCCAAGTCAGATCATGAGGGCATGATAATATGAATAATATAGCGACAGGTGACAGATTTATTATACTCAGTAGTTTTAGCCCTTAATTTGTTTAAAGCAACCATAAATAAATTGCGCTAGTGACTTCACCACTGTTATGTCTCTAGATGTCATAATTCCTAGAAACATTTCATTTGTCGGTTGTATATTGATAATTGCGGCTACAGAATCATACAAGATTTCGCGTTCATTCTTCATAGCGCAACAGTGGAGAAGAAGATGTATTTCATCGTCAATTTCGTTTAATTGACACCTTGTGCATATTCGCTGATTTTTTGGAGTGATTGGATTATTGAATCGTCCTCTTTCTATATTTAGATCATGTGAGCTCATTCGATATCTCGCCATTGCTGTTATGAGGTGGTTCCCCCTTATGTGCAAGATATATGGTTCAACACAGAAATATTTTTTTACTAATGCATATGTGCGCAGCTTACTCGAGCTCTCAATATCTTTTCTCCACTGCTGTGTAAATATTCTAACTATTGATTCTTTAAATGAAAGCATGAATTTATTTGTATCCCCAATATTCTGTGATTCCCAAGTTTGATCAAGCCCGGTTCGTTCGAGGACAGAGCGAATACGGGAACACCAGTTCGTGAAGCCAATGGCATCTAGCTCAAGTAGCATATTGTAGGCATTTCTGACTGGATGGCTCAGAGATAATTTTAGAATTCTACACCAATATTTTACAGCTTTTATGTGTTGCCGGATGATCAGTGGAAATCGACCCGTGTCCCCATATATTGCAGGAGTAGGTGTTTGCTTTCTAACGCCAAGTGTGGATTTAATAAATTTTAGATGGATTTTTTCCAGATCGGTAACATCATCGCCTGTATACCATATATCACTTCCATATTCTAGTATGGGCAATATTTGGCAATCAAATACCTTGAACGCAATAGTGGGTGACAATTTACCGACCACAGGACGGGACTGTTTACGTAGAGCAAAGATTGCTTTCCCAGCTTGGGAAGCAAGATGAGAAAAAGTTTCTTTTAACACGTTATTGGCGGACTTGGTGCTATACACTACACCAAGGTATTTATATTGTTCAGCCTTTTCTATAATGTTATCACCATAGTGGAAGCTTCCGCATACTGTTGTGTAACGTTCATTAAAGATAAGAACTTTTGTTTTAGGAATGCTAACTATGATATGCCATAGGGAAGCATATGAATACAGGGCAGTTAGCTGTTTTTGTAATCCCTCGGCAGATTCTGAAAAAAGGACAAGGTCATCTGCAAATAACAGATA
The DNA here is from genome assembly GCA_964017125.1 of Flabesymbios commensalis. Lineage (NCBI taxonomy): Eukaryota > Metazoa > Annelida > Polychaeta > Terebellida > Flabelligeridae > Flabesymbios > Flabesymbios commensalis. The sequence continues at coordinate 75,068,925 of OZ024911.1, forward strand.
TACCATTAGTAAGGTGTCCACAGCGATACCTTGATCTTGGTCAAATGATGCGGATATGTCTTGTAAAAATTCCGTGAATAGTTTGGGACTGAGCATACCGCCTTGTAGAACCCCAAATTCGCTTTTTAATATGTCACTGATACGCGAGTCCCATTTTACACGGCACTCTGCTTTAGAAAACATACTTTTTATTATGTTTAGCAAATTGCCGTCTATTCCCCTGTTCAATAATTTGTAGTATAATGCTGTTCTATCAATATAGTCAAATGCTTTTGTGAAATCGACAAAGCATGTATACAGGGGTTTAGAAAGACACCTTTGTTTATCTATGATGGCACATAGTATGAATATATTGTCCGTAGTTCGCGAATTGGTTTTAAAACCAGCTTGATAGGGATCATTATCATTACATACTGCCAATACATGGCTGCCAATGCCCGACATGAAAATCATCCATTTTTACAAGCGACTATTGTCAACTGTGATATTCTAAACAAAATAAGTCTAGGATTTAATTTGATACCTCATTGTAAACTGCGTGTACTTTGAAAACGGTGGTTGCATTGGAATTTTTTTTTCGCTTAACATATGAGCAATTTTGAATAGTTTTTTTTCTGTATGCCTATTTGAATGGAATACCCTGGTAAATTGTTGAATAGGGTATATTCAGTAGTCTCTTTACAGTTTCTTGTTTTTATAAATGTTCGCATATCTGAATGATACGCAGCTTTTTTTGGTGCTTCACTAATGATAATGTAATGTACCTGTTCTTGCTTTTAAATCACCAAGATTACGAGTTCCAATTTTTGAATTTTAACAGCTAATGTCATTAATAATATCTAATCAAATATTGAGATGCCAACGTAAGGTGGTCATTAAACTAAAATACTAAACCAAACACAACTTGGCATTTGACAGAGATGTTTATCTAATGTAATCCTTATTTTACTTTCATTGTACTTCAAGTATAAAATAGAAAATCAGCTCGAGCTGTGATATCATGTAGTTAACCTTGTTTTATTTAAGTTAACAATATTCAGTTGTATTTTGGGTATATTCTTAAATAAAAAAAAATAATTTTATCGAATCAAGTTTTGTCTTGTCTGTAGTCGTTGATGGATATACACGTCGGGTAATAATATGTGAAAATGCTAACATTTTGTTGATTGTTGTTGTTGTCTCCTGATAGACTGTGCATATTGTACTCATTATCTTGTTTGTTGATGATGATGAATACATTTTGCGACCGTTTAAGTTTCCATGCTTATGTTAATTGTTGTTACCTTCTCTTAATGGACCACAATCCAATGTTCAAAGCTGGTGTATGTTGTCCATAACTATAACTAACTTGACAATTACTACGACCTTGAGTCTTTGTGATTTTATGTTCCATTCTTGGTCATAATGACATGTATATATTCTGGATTTTCTCAACCAACGACTTGATGCTGACTGGTTCAGTAATAAACCAGCTCCCTTCGCCAATCTGTTCGATGTAGAGAAGTCAATCGAGCTACCAGTCAAGAAGGTTAGGAATGTGAAAAAAATGTACTTCAAATATTCATAGCTAATTATATAATGGGTTTTGTCAGTGGTTGTGAAGTGTGATGTATTATCAATACCAATATCACTATTTGTTTACTGAGAAGATCATGCGAACAAGTTCAAAACCTCAGTAATGCTTATGCTGGACTATGTCAACCTGGTACCTCTTATTTCAATCCACATCATAGCCGAGGAGTCCCAGTATGTTGTAGACGGCATGCGTTGTATGCACAAAATTAATCATAACATTCCGACTTTACTCCAGTTACTTTGCTTAAGACTGGATCTAGATGATGGTGCTTATCATGCGGAAACATTCACAAAGGATGGTAGGCACTACCAGCAGAAATCTTGTCGCGCAATCTACAACATCTGAGAGTACCACACCTTAGAAAAACTAAAATACGAAGAAACCTGTTCCTATATCATTATGCCATCATTTTCATAGCAGCATTCTCAAATGGTGGCAATGGTGCGAAGGAATGCAAATTATTGCTCTCATTGAAATAAAACAATACAGGCTTCCAGAATCACATTGTCAGGATGTCCAGCGATCCAACTTCTCCTACTTTTCAAGCTTTATTAACATTATTTCTTAAAAATCCTATTTGTTCAGACGCCCCGGACACCTAACGTGAACAGTCATGCCCAACATAAGACAATATTCTTGCAAATGAGCTAGAATGATTTATCAAATCGACCACTCAAACCCAGTCTCTCCTGTTGAAAGTGGAGTTTTCTTCAAGACGGAGCTATATATCTAGAGCTAGCTCCTTTCAGGATGACACTCTACCCAATAGCTGAAGTAGTCGAAGCAGTCACACCATGTAACTGGGAGGGCGCTTGTGACACCAAGCGGTCCTCATTCAAGAAAGCAGGTTCTTTTCAACCCTAACGTTAGTTTCTTCCAGCATAATTTGTGTTAGTGTGGACTTGACTCCATTTCTTAGATCACCCGATGTATCAAACAGAAACAGTGATATTGGTAAACATTCCTAATTGCCAATTAGCTCTTGTACATTTACATCTTCACCGATGGCTAGTACTTGAGCGATCCTCTGTAAAATACCAACTTCTAAAGGTTTCTCTGTAGTATTTTTCTGTTGTTGTATTTTGCTTGTAAGGGTTGAAATGATATGTATCGAGCATAAACAATCGACAGTTTTTTTCCTCCAGTATCAAGAAAAGTTTTCATTGCTTTCTCTATTTAACATGTGTTAAGTCTTTACTTTTGAATGCTTCCACCCAGTGGCAATATTGACGAATTCAGAGTTCCCTGTATCTGGAAATGGATTGATCATATGTACAGAAATATGTTCAAGGCTCTGCTGCACAGTATCTCTATCTCTAAGTATAGCTGTCAGTTCAGCTTTATGTTGCTTTAAATTTGTATCTGGAATTCTTAACGACATTTTTCGAAATGCCCCAGCTACAGCAGCAGTGACATGTTTTTCTTAAAGCCATTTATTTTGAGCTTTAGGCTTGAGTGTTTTTCCACAAAGTCCTTGCTTCTGTTTTATGTCCAAATTGTACGTCTGTTCAATAACCATGTCTGGTGCAACACCATTGTGTTTTCGTCACTTCTTCTCGCAATAAGGTCTCCATGGTTAGCATCTTTTATACACTTCTGGTGCTGGTCATGCATTTCTTTAGATAGGGTGGAAGCAAGTGACATACTAATATAGTGCCATGCTGCTATAATGTACAGAGCCATTTTGCCTAATTCTGCCAGATATTCATGTAAGTTGAGAATGCAGAAACAGCAGAAGTAGGCTATACCGGCCATGACCATAAATGTTCTCCACAGTGTGTTGTCGGTACAAGAAAAGTCATAATGTTACCAATTTACCCGATTCCTTAGATATTAAAAAATATGATCAGCCACTAAAATAGTCCTTCTAAGTAGATGTATAGCCCAGATACGATAATTTATGTAATTCATGTAATTTCGGTTTTTTGATGGTAGCCTTTTTGAAGTTGGCCATATTGGGAGCTTTCTCAACACAGATCACGTGTCAATTGGCTGTTTCTCACCCAGGAGAGGTCTCTAAACAAACTTATGCCACTCATGGAGGGTCCCGAGGTTATATTAACTTTATTAAGTTAGCTTATTGGGTAATAGTGTAAAATATGTGACGTTTTGTTATTCTTGGCCGCAAATTTGGATTTAACACCATCAATATTATTAGTTGGCAATCACAAGTAATTTTGATGGATTCTTTTGATGTGACAATGTATGATTAGCCACTAAAAAAATCTTTCCAAGTATATTTCTAGCCAGGATACGATCATTTACGTATTTCAGGTGATGTCGGTATTTGATGGTAGTCATTTTGAAAGTCGGACATATTGGGAACTTTCTCCATACGGGTCACGTGTTAAGTGGCTGCTTCTCAGACAGGAGAGGTCTCGGAGCTAAATTATGCCACTCATGGAGGGTACTAGGGGTATATTACCTATATATGTATTAGTTCTTGGGTTATAGTGATAAAAAATGTGTTTTTATGTTATTTTTGGCGGCCATCTTGGATTTCACATCAAACATATTAACAGTTTGCAATCAAAGTATATTTAATCTATTTCATAGCTCTGAAAATGTATGATTAGCGTCTAAAATCATATTTCTTAGTAGATTAAAGGCCAAAATATGATCAATTATGTATTTCGGGATATTTCGGCTGGAGAAGGTGGGTCGTTCACAAAAATCCTTATAAAATTCGCTGTGTGGATTTCTGAGCGGGGTGGCCACCCTAGATATACTCAGGAATAGCTAGGAGATGAGAAAAATGACACCACCCTTTGACGACAGATGTTGTCCACCTAACCACAAAATAGGGGTTTGGCTCCTTGGGTAATAGCTAAGAACCTGATAAGAGTCTGGGAAAATGTGGTGCTTTTATCTGGCATGTCCACTCCCCCCCCCCCCCCCACCCTATTCAATGTGGTCCTAAGCTGCCGGACTGAGATGGGAAATTATGTTTAATCAGCAATATCTTCTATTAACCCTTACAGTGCAGAGATCGACTTTAGACGTCAGATTCTGACGTCTAACGTCGATCCACTGTAAGAGTAAACATATTTATAATGGCCGTAGATCCATAGTAAAGGTATTCAAAGGAAGCGTAAAGAGCCAACTAAAACATTTATGATGATTTCTTAGTTAGCTTTTTACGGTTCATTTGAATACTTACATGTATGTTATGGGTGTACGGTCATTACAAATGTTTTACCTTCTCAGTGCGGGGATCGACTTTAGACGTCATAATCTAACGTCTATAAACCTGACTTATAAAGCCAATCCCCGAAATAAATGGTTAAACAAATATAGAGCCTTATGCTCACCCATGTCAAGGTGTATGTGGCGGTGTCGAGGTACAACGTGAATTGGGGGAATTCAATCAAGCAACCTTGTGTGTAAAGGGTTAAATAGTTTGTCTGTGACTCACCATGTCTGTTAAATGGCTGGTTATATCAAAACGAACACATTCTACTTGGTCTGTGAAGTATTCAAGTGATGACTGTAACTCCAATATTACTATCTGGTGTGTTCCTTAAAACATAACATAATGTCGTTCATTCACTCGAATGTTTCTTTGTTTGTTCATTCATTAATTCGCTCGGTCGTTCATTCGTTCGTTCGGTCGCTCGCTCACTCGTTTGTTCTTTGGTTCGTTTTCTTTGTTTGTTCGTTCGTTGTTTTTTTGTTTCATTCATTCATTCATTCTTTTATTCATTCTTTTATTCATCCATCCTTCCATTTATTCATTCATTCATTCATTCATTCATTCATTCATTCATTCATCCAAGCATTATTTTATTTATAAATTCAGTTATTCATTTATTAAAAAATGTTCGTTCGTTTGTTCATTAGTTTGTTTGCTTACATTTATTTATTCAATCATACATTTATTCATTCAATAATTTATCCACTTATTCATTCATTCGTTTTTTTATTCATTATTTCGTTATCCGTTCATTCATTTGCTCATTCGTTCGCCCGTTTGTTTGCTTATTTATTCCTTCGTTTATGTGTTCATTCATTCATTTATTCATTCGTTGATTCATCCATTCATTTATTCATTCATTCATTTGCTCATTCATTCATCTATTCATCATTCATTCATTTATTCATTCATTCATTCATTCATTTATTCATTCATTCATTCATTCATTCATTCATTCATTCATTCATTCATTTATTTATTTATTCATTTATTCACTCCACTCATTCCTTCATTCCTTCATTCATTCATTCATTCATTCATTCATGTATTTATTCATTTATTCATCTTTTATTCACCCATCCTTTCATTCATTCATTCATTCATTCATTCATTCATTCATTCATTCATTCATTTATTCATTCATTCATTCATTTATTCATTCATTCATTCATTCATTCATTCCTTCATTCATCCATTCATTCATTCATGTATACATTCATGCATTCATTAAATCATTCATTCATCCATCCATACATCCATTCCATCCATTTGTTCTTTCGGTAATTTGTTGGTTTGCTCCTTCATTCATTCATTCATTAATTAATTCATTCATTCATTCATTTATCCATTCATTCATTTAAAATTCATTCATTTATTTATTCATTCATTCACTCATTCATTTACTCATTCATTTATTCTTTTATTTCATTCATTCAATCATTCATTTAGGCATTATTTCATTCGTATATTCATTTTCTCGAATGTTTCTTTATTTATTTATTAATTAATTTGCTTCTTCGTTCATTCGTTCGTTCGTTTTAATTACTTAATTCATTCATTCATTCATTCATCCATTCATTCATTCATTCATTCATTTATACATTTATGCATTTTTTAATTCATTCATCAATTCATTCATTCATTCATTCATTCATTCATTCATTCATTCATTCATTCATTCATTCATTCATTCATTCATTCATTCATTCATTCATTCATTTATTTATTTATACATTCATGCATTAATTAATTGATTCATTCATTCACTGATCCATTCATTCATTCATTCATTCATTCATTCATTCATTCATTCATTCATTCATTCATTCATTCATTCATTCATTCATTCATTCATTCATCCATTTATTCATTTAATTATTCATTCGTTCCATCGTTTGTGTGCTTGTTTGTTTGGTCATACACTTATTATTTTCCTCAGTATATATACTACCTTCTGACCTGACAACACAGTATGGAGAGCGTTACCTCTAAGTTGCAAAGTCCACGTCAGGTCGAGGGCTGTGGTACATGTATCGTACAGATACTCTGCCTTTATGTAGAATCTTCTGGCTGTAAAGTCGCTGACATCGGCACTGTCACCAGTTAAATTGGCGGCTTTAAAACAACCTGTAACATATATGTCACACCAGATCACTCCTCCAACAGCCTAGCAAAAAAAACGTAATAATTTATAATTTATAACAAATCACATTTTCCCGCACAGGCCTACTGACCATACTGACTAATCTTTCCTTTCATAGGAGTCATATGAGTAACTTTTTAAGCGCTGAAATATTTTTATGTAAACCAAAAGACAAAAGGGTTCTTTTCAATTTGAAATCACCATAAATGATTAGGATGAAGCGGGAAGAGCTAGCAAAGACATCTATGATGATTTTAAACCTAAAAATAAATCATTTGGCCTCCATGGCGTATACATAGTTATTTCAGCGTGGTATGGGTTAATGTGTTGTGAACATAGCCGTGTATGAATATGTCACGTACCTACTGAGGCCGTAGTCTTGGACGCACTGGCCGTGCATGTAGTGCCCTGTGTAAACATCACAAAATATAATATTATAAGTTACCCTTGGGAACAATCTCGTACATAATTATGTAGTTCTGGCCTTCCAATTTGTGTAATTTCATTGTTTTCCAACTCGTTTTGTCTCGATACGCGATCCCAGCCATTTTTCTAATCGAAAGCGTAGTATTTCTGAAGTAATTCTGATGAGAGCTTATATTATATTAGACAATTTCCAGAAAAGTGTTGTTTAAAAGTGTTGTTTAAAGTTACCAAAACTACAAGAAACTATTATAGTCGTTGAAAAAATATAATAATATAAGTGACCCTTGGGAACAGTCCGGTACATAATTTTTGTAGTTTTTGCCTTTCAATTATGTACTTTTGGCCTTCCATAGTTCCAAGAAGCAATATGATAGCAGTAAAATGTAGGGCCTGCTAACACTGATTAAGATTGGAACGTTTATTTTGCAACTCTATGACGTTTTGAATACACTCTTTGCACGAGTTTGCGCATGAACATTAGTCTGACCATAGAGTTAATAAAGACTTAACTCTATGGTCTGACCAAAACAGTTCAGCTTTGGTCACTGTGTGGCGTGTTGTCACAGCACAGCACAGCACGGCACAGCACGGCACAGCACAGCACAGCACAGCACAGCACAGCACAGCACAGCACAGCACAGCACAGCACAGCACAGCACAGCACAGCACAGCACAGCACAGCACAGCACAGCGCAGCGCAGCGCAGCGCAGCACAGCACAGCACAGTACAGTACAGTACAGTACAGTACAGTACAGTACAGTACAGTACAGTACAATACAGCTGATTTACTAATCACTGATACCTATAACTATGCCGTAAGAATAGCCACTCTTTATATTAAAGGTTAAGAGCGTGTAAGATGTTGTACCAGTTTTTTTTTAATTAATAACATAACTACATGAGGGTTGAAGGATCAGCCATCATGTATATTCAAAATGTAGCCTTGCACATCGACCCACTCGATTGTTATTAATCAGATAAAAAAAGTAAAACAAACAATTGCTTTCAAGCTGACTATACTCAGAAAAATAAGACGTTATTTACCCACAACGACGCGGATGTTATATAGCAATTACTATATTAAGCCACATCTAGAATATTGTTGCACTATATGGGGACAATGTAGCAAAACTGACACATATTCAATAGTTAAATTACAAAAACAAGCCGCGCGCCTCATTCTGAATGCTGATATGTATTCCCCATCTAATCCTCTGTTCAAACAGCTTCAATGGCAAACTTTTGATAAGATTGTTGAAGAAAAACAAGCCTCAATGGTATTCAAAGCTTTAAACAACCTCACCCCTGCTTATATAACTAATTTATTTAAACCAGCATGGACATATACAAATCACTCCTTAAGATCAAAAACAAGTAATAAACTACATGTACCAGCAGCTCATCACAAGAGCCTGAGGTTTATTGGCCCAAAAATCTGGAATTCCCTTTCTGATAAAGCTCGTAAAGCAACAACATTAAATGAATACATGCGCGAATATAAAAATGAAAATACAAAGTAGATCGATTTTATTACAGATTTGTATTTTGTGCCTGCAATTGTGCTTTAGTTGTACTCACAAATGTAAATAATGTATACATGTATGTACATAATTCTCATATTTACCATGTATGTATGTACATACCTCATATTATCTTTATATGATAATAATAAAAAAGAAATATGAGTTATGTAAATATACTTAAATATATGCATTTTCCATATATAAAAGATTTTTTATTATTAATTATATATGTATCTACATCAATTATAATACCCCGGTACTTCAAAAGTATTTGCAGTATATATTCAAAATGTTTGTAGAATTTTTAGTTAATTTGTTTTAATAAGATTGTCCGATTTATCATACAAACAAATTTTAGTAAATGCTTTTATATTATAATTATAAGCTAATAAATTATGGGAGTTGTGTAGATCTCATCCATATGTAATATCAACGTAATTATTACTAAAAACATTAATTCTAATAGCTATTTTTTCTTTATTTTATTATTATATATTTTCTTACCAATTATGTAGAACGTATAGATTTGCATAATTTGAGGTTGTATATATTATATGCATGTATATAATGTAATACGCTAAATATCGATGTATGGTTTATTATTATTATTATTATTATTTATTTAATGATCTGTGAGGGCCCCACGGCAGATGAGCCAGATATTGCCGATTTTAATGTACTGCAGCGAGCTCATGTATAACGGTAAAGAAACAAAAGCAATTGAACAAGTACAATTAAAATACCTTAAACTAATGTTGGGCGTAAGTCGCCACACTTCTTCGCCAGGTGTCTATGGGGAAACAGGTCAACTTCCCATTTTTATACTTCAAAATATAATGACTTTAAAATATTGGTGTCACATACTGAACTCTTCGTCCCGTAGCCCATTGAGGCATTGTTATAAATCCTTAATTCATTTTGATCCATCAGACAAAGTTAACTGGGTAACTCATGTCAAACAGCTTTTATGTAGCATTGGTCTTCAAGATACTTGGCGGGAACAACGCATAGAAAACAGTAAACGTTTTATGAAAGATATTGAAATTACCATTAAAAACGATTACATAAACATCTGGCGTCAAGCAACAACCAGCGCCCCCCAAGTTACGTACTTATATTACTTTTAAAAAAATCATTTAATATCGAACATTATTTATTATTTTTGACAAATATTAAAGACATAACAGCTATGGCTAAGTTACGTTTATCGTCACATTGTTTAAGAATTGAAACAGGGAGACATGAAAATCTACCAATAAAAGATAGCATTTGTTTAAGATGTGAGTCAGAAATTGATGATGAAGTTCACTTTTTAATAACGTGCCCATATTTTAATACAGAAAGAACTTTATTTTCTAGTAATATTAATTTGTTTATTTCTAATTTCCATGGTGAAACTGCTGAAAAAAATTTCATACTGTTGTTAAACAGTAACAATTTTACTGTACTCAACATGTTAGCGAAATATATCAAGTTGTGTTTTTAAAAAATTACCTAACCTTTTTATATTATTAATTATTATAATAGTTGTATTTTCTCTATTTGCTTGTTTACCAGTATTTTAAAATTATTTTAATGTTTTATAGTTGTTATTAATTATTGGTTGTGATAATAGTTGTACGATCAGAACAATTATTGCTTTTATCGCCTTATTTATCTGTATTTTAAAATTATTTTGCTGCTTTATATTTGTTATTAATTATTTGTGGATATTATTTTACAATAAGAATCACCATTGTTTATATCGGCTTGTTTATTTGTATTTTAAAATAATGTTAATGTTTTATAGTATTGAATTATATTATATTGTATGTTTTTCTATGACAAATAAGTCCATGAGGACTTTTTACGTCAATAAAAATTATGTCTGTCTGTCTGTCTGAGCTATGCTCAGTGGGTTGGTGCATATATGTTTTTAATCTTGATTTTACACATTTGTGCTTGGATGCTGTACCCTCAATAAATAAAGATTTTATTATTATTATTATTATTATTATTATTATTATTATTATTATACTCATCCCTGTGAGAATATTTGTGGATGAGGTGGGTGTCATGCCAGTTTGAATGCTTTTTAACTGGTGAAATCTTACATTTCATATGTCGCATACAATACACCACATGACACACTCTGAATCAGACGAGTCTAAAAACAACTAGTATATTCTACTAATTTAGGAACCTTATATATGAGCCTTAGTTAAGGACATTATATATAAGCCTCAATTAGGGACACTATATATGAGCCTTATTTAGGGGCATTATATATAAACCCTAATTAAGAGCATTATATATATCTGTATATGAACCTTAATTAGGGACATTATATATGAGCCTTAATAAAGAACATTATATATGAGCCTTAATTAGGAACATTATATATGAGCCCTAATTAGGAACAATATAGGCCTATATGAGCCCTAATTAGGGACATTATATATGAGCCTGAATTAGGGATATCATATATGAGCCTTAGTTAAGAACATTATGCATGAGCCTTAATTAGGGACATTTTGTATGAGCCTTAATTAGGGACATTATGTATGAGCCTTAATCAGGGATATTATGTATGAGCTCTAATTAGGGACATTAGGTATGAGCCCTAATTAGGGACATTATAGGGCTATATGGGCCTTAATTAGGGACATTAAATATGAGCCTTAATTAAGAACATTATATATGAGCCTTAGTTAAGAACATTATGTATGAGCCTTAATTAGGGACATTATGTATGAGCTTTAATTAAGAACATTATGTATGAGCCTTAATTAGGAACATTATATATAAGCATTCACTTGAAACATTACACTTAGATAATTAATAAAATCAGGTGATTTTTATTAATCTTGAGGTGGGAATTGCGAGAAGCAATAATTCAGGAAGTTGAGGGACTGAGTGCTAGCTAGTATTTCTTCAGAGAAGCGATTTGAAGCGGAGGAATACTGTAAGGAGTAAAGCCTATGTCACACCGGACTAAAATCAAATTGCGATCCCACACCTCGGAGATTCGTGGAATGATGGTGGGTGATCGGGAATTATCTTAACATTTCTACCGCTAGTATAAACATTTTACTCTATCAGTGCAGTGATCGACTTTAAACCACTCTCCACACATAGATGTTGCTCAGGTCAACCCCCGCTCTCTCTCTGTAACCACACGCCATGTAGTTAGTATTATGGGGAGCCTCCGTGACCGAGAGGTAGCGTGCTCGGACTCAGACCGCCAGGGCTCGAATTTCGAATCCTGTGTCTGGAGGACAGTGTCATCTCAATCATCTCACCATCCTCAGGAGGTTCTCCTGGCCCAGTTTAGCCTATATGTGCACAAAGTTGGCCTAAAGCCCGATTCATTTCATTTCACACGCCATGTTTTGGCAGAAACTGCTCATTTTGAGCAGTTTTGTTGATATAACAACTGTAGGCTTATAAACACGCTTGAGTGTCCTAAATATATATGGCAAATATAAAATACCACTACTCCGCCACATATGAGTTTCTGTTGACAGAGAAATAGAAAAAAATCAAGGGATTACTTTTTCCGCCTACGCGCTGCTGTGACACGGTTCATGTTTGTGTTTTTCTGACAGAATTTGTAATCGGGTTTAAAACACTGACTAATAAAAATTACTGAATGACATGCGAATTGTGCTGTCCCAATTTATCCATTTCTGACCAGAATAAATATTTATCACCTGCGACAAACTCTTAGATCAAATGAAATAGTAAAAATAGATAAATAATGAGTCAAAGTGGACACCATGGTTATACGGATGGTTATTCAAAACTTGAAACTCACGTAGAAACGGCTGATAATTCTGGTCAATCGCCATGCGTGCATACGACGATTTGAGCGTGTGGTATCAGAGATATAATCTCTGAGGTCAGAATGACTTTAAACGTGATAATCTGAAGTCAGATTGTGACGTTTAAAGTCGGTTCCCGTGCTGAATAATAGAAAGGGTTGTTATGTTGTGAGTGTCCACAAACTATTAGATTAATAACAGTAGCGTTTTGTTAGGCTTGAAGGATGCTTGAAAAGAAAAATATGGATCTGGATGAATTAGTATTAATATTTTACCTGGTGCTTCTTGCATGTCCAGCCCCTGTAGCAGTCTGTGTTAAGAAAGAGTGGCGAGTAGGGGCGACACTCTGTCTGTATGAGAACAACAAATAGAACCAAACACGTCCACCAGTGTGGCCACATCTTCATGGTCTTCACGGTCATCTCTGTTCTATTTGAATTTATTTTCCTTCTGTGGACGACTATTCTCTCTTGGATCAATCCTCAGTTTGTCTACTCTCTCCACTGTCAATCCCTGTTGTCTCTACGCCATATGTGACTTGATCTCCTTGGGTGAATGGGAAAATCAGTTCTTTCTGAAGCTGAAAAAACACATCTGGTATTTTTATTCAGATCCGTTCAATTTCCTCTACACCATTGCCAGCCTTCATCGGCGGGAATATAAGCTAATCTAACGCGGTGCCTACAATAGTTATGTATCTAATGTTATAACACACCACTACATTCTAAGCTGGGAATGGAGAGTTATTGTTGACCAAGTACAGACCAATTATCATGGTGATGTTTATGGTAGTAAAATCAGTCAGGTGTGCCCGAGCTGTTGATTATGAGGGATCCTCATTATATTTGGATGTGTTTTAAATCAGTTAAAACCCTCGGAGTTCTACATTCACGGCTAAGAATGTAGAGCTTATCGGGCTTTATCCTATACATCGATGTCAGAGGATAATATCAACAATGTTCAGATAGCGCAAGTTTTCTTTCCTGTATAAGGCAGTGATCCGGGCCAGTGATTTAACATTGACCGCCCCCTGTCTTTAGGGAGCGTCCTGGCGCATCTAAATAGAGGAGCCCAGAAGATCTACTCCCACTTGTGTGTCAGACTGTGAACATTCACATCCGGGTCCGGGTATTTCAATCTAATGATCACTTTCCCACTCGTTTTCAACACTATGTGTTTTTTTTAAGTTTACCAATTTCGAAAAAAAAAATTAAGCTCCAGCTATGTTTTTATTCTGTTGGCGTTTTTTCATCGTCAACATTCACTTGTTGTAAGATTGATCGAAGTTTGTATTTATTTCGGCGCCCTCATTAATTTTTCATAAATTGGTGCAAAGTTTTTCTTGTAGCCCGCATTACCATTTCCGGAAATACGCCCAATTTTTTGTCTAAAAAAGAGACAAAAATCATAGTGGTCTTAGACATGTCTAATTTAAATTATTCTGTGTGTATAGGTCGACCATCAGGCCACATTAGGCAATTTTGAGACAATATAGAGCACAGATCCAGCACTTTTGGTGTCAGTAGGAACTAGTGTAATGAAAGCACCATTAGATATCTGGGGGTGGGGCTAGAAGAAAAGTTTGTCGCCACAAAAGGCGGAAAACAATTTTTTGCAAATGTGGGCAGAAAAAAAAATTGTTGACAGAATTGATGAAAAGTATGTTGACCATAATAAGCCAGCAAATAGTAGCGTACAGAATAGGGAAGGCATACGACAAAATCTGATATATCCCTTTTTCAACAAAAAAACGTTGCAGAGGTATACAAAATGTAATCAACTGACACTTTAGCCCCCTCTCCTTCAGATATATGTAATGGCTCGTCCCTAAAATGTTGGTGATAATTTATCATACACCTTTTTGTTCGCTGTGTTGACGCCATAATTCCTGTATGCGTCCCAGCTAACACGAGACATTAAACAAATGAGGGATCAAGGTTGGCACACCGTCTGCGTCGCTAGCCCAACATTGACCCCTCATTGGTATTGGTGTAATGTATGTGTTTGCTGGATACTAAAACAGATGCGCTGCATCTATTCCACCCCTGCTTGTCAGCCATAATGACAAATAAGTAACAATAATAAACATTATTCTGGGAATCTGAATAGCCTTGACCTGCAATATTTTCACCTAGCAATCTAATATAATTAGGAATTATATAGCACCGAGTAGGGGAGGAAGGGGAGAACTGGGACAAGAGAGAACTGGGACACTGTTGATAACGTCTGTTGTTTTCAGTCAATCAGCTTTTTTCTGTGGCCCTTAGTTGCCTTCGCAACATATCTCTCCAGAATCAAATTGCAGACAACTTTGTTAGTAGAGTGACAAAACTAAAATTTTGATTATAAAAACTTGCTTTTCTGCCTTTGTGTAAATGTGTATAGCAGGTTGAATATGTACAGTATCTCACATTTGCTGTGTTTGGGGTATCCTTGCTACCTTCGTCGTGGATATGTATAAGCTAAATGTTGTTTACTATTTTGATTATTGAGTAAGTGAATAAGGTGTATATCTGGTAGGCATGGGGAGAACTGGGACTATACGTAATGGCATGTACGGGGAGAACTGGGACATGACGTCCCTCTTCTCCCCGTGAGTGTCCCACTTCTCCACATAAGTGTCCCACTTCTTTATATATTGGATAGTGATTGTGTAAATGTGTTCATAAACTGTTTTACCCACCTACATCTGTTTATAATTCACTTTATTTCTAGTATTGATAGATGTAAAGAGATACGTGAAACTGTCCCACTTCACCCCACCAGCTGTCCCATTTCTCCTTGTGGTGTTCCAGTTCTCCACGTTTTAAACTTTTTTTTCGACAAGTTGAAAAATGTTTTTTCATTACTTTCCACTAAAATGGTAAATAATAGCATGTAAAAATATCCCCAGACTACATGATAGATATAATACAAACTTATAAAAGGCATAACAGTAAAACACAAGGTAGTGTCAAATGACGACAGTGAAATGGTGTCCCAGTTCTCCTCGTCCTCCCCTAGTCATTCCAAAGGGTTTTGGGGTGACGTCACTGCGTTTCACAAAAAAAACACGTTTTTAACATCAATTCATGTCTTCCGTAAGCTTTACCTCTCCAGTAAAGGTCGCCGTATCAGCTTTCACAAATCATCCAGCAACGATTATTATTTACCACTTTTTTCACTGATCTACATCTACATGTCATGTTTTATTAGCATCGGATGGTTGTCTGAGGATTCTGAGCAACGTGCAGTTCTGTGAAACGCAGTGACGTTACCAGAAACCCTTTGGAATGGCTACTCGGTGAAATAATGTTATTATAAGTCTCCACCCCCGATACATCATTGCATTAGATTGAAAAGATTGCAGGTCAGACAATTGAGTTTCGCAGAATTCGTTCAGTTATCTGTTTTATATTACTATATTCCACATTTGAGCCTATACACAGCTAATATTTTCCGTTTGCTAGGTACTCCGTTTGCTACTGGCCAGCCAACACAAAACAATGAGCCATTGTTGGTTCAATGTTGGGCCAGCGTCGTAGACGGTGGGTCAACATTGAATCAGCATTGACATGTCCTGGTTTCTGGGTTGTATAGCTAAAATGCACATTGCATACACATAGGCTACACATAATCCCCTATAACCAACCCGGAACATAATCCCGTCACAGCTATAGTCCTACTGCGATACAAAGGGAAAGAGCTGTAACTGACTCACTTCCAAGCGAGATGTTACTGCTTTTTCACTTTAACACAGCAGTAGGCTATACACTGCTTTCTGGAAAGTCATATGACATCACCTAATCATCGTCAACACGAAAACAATGGACGAGAGAGCCTGGATCAACGCTGGCACAATGTATAATGGCCAAAACACTTGGTGAGTCAAAGTACAAACCTAAAAAAAAACAGGAAAAAAATGGTAGTGTACCCGTGTATATGTCTGTCTTTCGATAAGGATTAGACCATTATCAAACAACACTGCGTTAATATCATCAAGGATACTAGAAGTATCCTTGATATCATAGAGGTATCAGAGACTTCTATAACACTATGGCATATGTATCAGTATTCACGCAAGTTTAAAACAACAGTGATTATTTCATTCCATCACTGTTTATTCGTCACATGCATCATGAAGTGTATGTAATACAAAAGACTATAACGTTAGACTGCTTGCTTGTAATTATATTAGGCCTACATTATAATTATTATATTACATCAAGAATATATGAAAGCATATATATTATTGATTAGATTCCTACTATATCACTTCGATTCAATTCATTTCGACTGATGGAAATATTAAAACAAAATATACACATGTAGGCCTACACCTGTACACAAATATGACATTTATATTACATGGAAAATTAAACAATAACACCAATTTCATTAATTTAACTTGAGAAGACACATTTACTGTTTTGATCACCAAATGTTGGAGAGAAACACCGAATTGTATATGTAAAGTACCTTCTATAAAATTGTATATGTATAATAAAAAAATACTTACTACTACACGGTACTACTTGTGTTCTCAGAGATTCAGAGAGAGGGACGTACAACACACACACATCACCAGAATGACACCCACATCACCTAAGGGCCTACATCACATACATGACATACACACCAGCCAGTCCGCTTGATCCACATGTCCCGGATTTTCCCACAAGGGGGGGGGGTGGCCTCAGTGGGGCCGTCTGGATCCCTATGAGATCCCTATGAGAGCGACACATAGTCTTAATAGGGGTCTCCCGACAAATCATCCTACATGTTAAATAAATTGTATTTCTGCTTATTATAATGTCAAATAAACAAGTCTGAGTCTGAGTCCCCGCGCTGAAAGGGTTAACCCTTTGCCTGCTGATCACGACAATAGTCGTCTTTAATCTGTTTTAATAGCCGAGTAAATCACTGTTATTGGGAATAAAATGACCGTTTAAACTTCAAGATTTGTAAATATTTGGTCTCAAATTAAACAAATATGAGTAATTTTCAGCCACTTGAGGTTGTGGATCGCGGTAGCGAGACACAACTTCAAGTAGATTAAAATTTAAAAAAATTAAAGTAGTTATTGTATTTTGGCTTTACAAAGCAGCATAGCTTCCTGGTCTGATTACAATAATGTGGCTGTCTGATACCCTGTTTCGATAATAAACGGAGAACCTTTTTCTCTTACAATATTTATTAATCAAAGGGACATGCCTATGTCTAAAAACATAAAAAAATCGGTGATTTTAATTTAGCCTAATAATATGACCATATGATGTAAACATGTCCATAGACTAGAACTGCAATTTTTTTTTATTTTTTGTGCTGCGCATTCACCAGTTGGGCTAGATATAGAGACGAAATTCCTGATTTCTAATTATTGACAACCATGTCAAAAATAAAGCAGCATATGTCGTCTCTATATCTAGCCTAACTAGTAAATGCGTTGTTCCCCAAAAACATAAAGACAGGAATGTAAGGGGTCTTGTCAAGTTAAAATAATTCCAAAAACCGAGAAAAACTCGGATTGGACAGACATCACCCACCCACCCCGCTATCCAACTTTTTGTTTTTTGAAACATTGGAAACATGAAAACAACACAAACAAAAAAAAAATAAAATAAAAAATTAAAATCCGAGTTGGGGCTTGACAAAACCCCTAACGAAGTGTTATTTTGCCATCTGATTAAACACATGAAATATATATAAACTCTTTTCTACTTTTTGTGACTTTTAGCCTCGCTGTCCCCACCCCCATCCGCTCTTTTGACATCAGATTTTATTCATACAACTGGGTGGGATTAATCTATTTTGATATAGGGGCCTAGTGGTATCAGATGACCAATGTACCAAATGAAATCAACAGACATTAGCATGACCATAATCATACAAATGCACAGAAAACGACAAAACTACATTCTACGAACAGTGTTAAGATTTTTGAAATCTTGAAAGCGCTCCAAGGGTTGACTTACGTTTTGTGAAAAAAATTGAAATTCTAACAATTTGTCACCCTATCTTTAGTGAAAGACAAATAGGATCGACATTGATTTGAAAATTGTTTATAACAATTGAGGTGTGGATTTTTTAATAACCCGAGGTTAAAAATGTACTCTTTGAGGATGGATCGGGTAGGCCCACCCTTGAACATCCTTTATTTTAAGTATTTTGCTGCCACGAGAAATTTCTACACCCACCCTAGCAATGTTCTGGCCTATTTCCCTGCATGCCTCTGCCACTTTTTGTGTCAAGCAACCTTAAGCGAGAGTTCGTTGATTAAGTGTTTCTCAAGACCGCCGAGTCACGATAATGGAAAATCAATAAAAAAATGAAATTGAAATTTAGCCCATTTTTATTTTATTATACCGCTGACCTGCTATATATCGATATAAATTGAAATAATACTATAAATTATGCATTTTTTTAGATAAAATAAGTTTGTGTAAGTTTACCGTTACAAAATCCTATAAAAAGTTTTTATTTTCAATTTTGTTCCTAACGTCTGAATCTTGAACAAAAATTCTTGAGAACCAATTAATCAAAACTGTGTCCTAAGAAAAAAAGAAATTTGGCTGGAACTTGGCTCCCAGACTAAATTATATGCTCCACCATTTTGTCCCACACAACTTTTCATTTTTCACTAGTGTTCAGAAATTAACAATGTAATATATAACCACTGTAATAGTTGCATTTTTTTGTTTTGTATTATGATAAAATTACTTTGGCAAAAAAGTCAGCCTAGTAAAATGTTATAGTTTTCTTATATACCTTGCCATACACCCCCCCCCCCCCCCACACACACACACACATATTTCAGACTGCCAACATGTTCTTAATAAGCTCCTTCATTATATCACCCGCTATGTTTGTTGTATGTTTATACACGTAACACTATAATACCCCCGAACCCTTATTTAATAGCACTTTTGATATCCACACACCCGGTTTAGACATCACCTTGTCCATTGAATGTTAACAGTTAACTTCCATGGTCCTGAGCGCTTGGATTAACCAAGTTACATCACCACACAGCCTAATCTATCAAGCGAAGAAGAGTGAAATCGTCCGCCACGAGTGAAGATTGAGCCGACACGAGTGAAATATGTCCGAAAACGCCACAGATTGGTCCGATTTTGTGCAAATTCAACACATTCAACATAAGTGACCAACAAATGAGTACCCGCACGGAACTTTTACATATTTAAAAAGTATAATGAATCATTTTAAGTTTTTAACGATCGTAGGGCGATGGCGGGGGCCCCAGGGTAGTGGTTAGCACCGCTGCCTTTCACGCAACAGTTCGGGGTTCGGTTCCTGGTTTCGGCGGTTTGAAAGAAACAAAAATGTTTCTTCCCCATCCACGTGTGAAACTCAGTATTGTGGGGAGCCTCCGTGACCGGGAGGTAGCGTGTTCGGCCTCAGATCGCCAGGACTCGAATTTCGAATCCTGTGTCTGGAGGACAGTGTCACCTTACTCATCTCACCATCCTCGGGAGGTTCTCCTGGCCCAGTTTAGCCTAAATGTGCACAAAGGTGGCCTAAAGCCCGATTCATTTCATTTCATTTAGGGCGATGTAATTAGCCATACAATGCATACAGTTTGTAATTATAGCAGCGCAGTCAGCAGATTTTGAGGCTTTTCAAAGGTCTACGCACTCAAGTACGACCAAATTGATAAAGACAAAAGTATTTTTACGAACAATTATTTTACATATTGACAAAAATCTCTTAGCTGGAATAAGTCGTTTTGTTTAAAAGCGTAGTTTCATGGGACAGACCTTGCCTGTTTTTATGATCGTGCGCGGAAGAGTGGGGTTGAGCCGCGGAAGAGTGCAATTTGGTTAAATTGATAGCTTGCTTTCGCAGACGATCCCATTTGAAGACTACTATTTAATATTTATTATTTGCCCATATCGTTATTGAATGCCCATCATTGTTATCAAATTGTTTGACCTGTCTATTCTTCGTTAAAAAAAATGAAAATAAGCCTTGCCCTATTTATATATTAGTACTAATAATCACGTCAAACGTGGTGCACGATTTTAGATGATTTTCAGTCAATTCTCAACCGATTGTAATGAAACTTTCCCGTTATCCGGCGTCTACCCTGAAACTGTCATTTAGAAATATTGATACTATAAGGAGTATCAAGTAGTGCATATGATTATTAAAAATAGGTATCTCATCATGTGAATTGGTTTAGTTTCCCTGTGTTACGGGGTGTTTATGATGGAATTACACAAGGGGGAATTAATTACTGAAATAGATAGATCAAAATTTGGACGTAACATACCGTTCCAAAAGACTAATATGAGACAGATGAGGTTGAACTGACGGTAATAATAAGAACAAAACAATTCACATTCATTGACATTTTAATTTCATGAATCATGCTAACAGTACAATGTGGTATAACGACAAACCCTATCTTCAACGGTCCAGAATATGAAAAGAGAAGCAAACTTTAATACATAGAAAATAAATATCAATAAAGGTTCGACTTTGACAATTACTCAAAATGCCTGGTTAACGCAGATAATATTCTCTTAAAATGTTATCTACGCTATCTCAAACCATTTTAAAGATCAATTTAAATAATCCTATGCTGAACAATATGAAAGAGAATTAGTTACTTATCTCGCAAAGATGTACCAACATTACTAAACGATATGAAACATCGATATCAAAGTTAACAATATCACACTCTCGTTAACAATAATATAATTATGTCAATCACACATCAGTCATTCATCAGCACACACAACAAAATAATAAAAACAATAATACCCAAACCCCAGCGACCTGGAAAATAGACAACAGATCAGTGATCATCGTGGTGTGGTTTACATAATAAAGTCTAGAGAACACTCACCTCGATATATCAGTCTCCTTCGTCTATCCTCCAGGTCGCACAGAACACGATGATCAAATAGACTAGGGCCCCAATTTCGAAAGGTCTTGTTCGCGAGAGCCTAAATAGAAAAGTGTTGCCTAATAACGCCGATACATATTTAACAGAAAACCTCAGCTGTACACAATCATTCATTCTCTACAATTATCATACATCCCGAGTCACTCATGCTCCACTGCTTCTGCAGGTAGGCCTTCTGCACGTAGGCCTCCTGCACGTTGGCAGGCATTACCATTGGCGTTGGGACAACATTGGCCCAACATATATTTATATCTCTTAAACCAAATACCGTAAACACATTATATCAACCCCTTGGGTGCAAAATCCCGCAACATTCCCCCGTCAAAAAGAAAAAGGTTATAGTAGCTTTTTCAAGTTTTAATCTTAACTACAATACATTGTAACGAATATAACATTGTCTACAATATCATTTTACACATTTAACTAATGTGGTGTGAATAATCAGTCACCACATTTAAGTACTGTAATTATCATTTATTCTATTGATAAAAATATCATTATAAGTAATATCATTATACGTTTCTAAGCGATACGGCTTAAACAATCGGCCACTACATTATCACATCCTTTAATATGCCTTACTTCAACATTGTATTCCTGCAAAGGTAGACTCCACCTCAACAGTCTCTGGTTGTCAGTTTTCATTCCCTGCACAAACACTAAAGGATTATGATCACTATATACAATTGTAACATGTGGAGAAGAACTTAGGTACACATTATAGTGTCGTAGATCACTTAACAGTGACAAGGCTTCTTTCTCCACTACAGAATAATTTTGCTGATGTTTATCCAACTTTTTTGAATAAAAAGACACCGGATGATCAATTCCGTTGTTATCTACCTGCATCAATACGGCTCCCATCCCGATAGCACTAGTGTCAACTGCTAACTGAAAAGGTTTAGTAGTGCAGGAGCATTAGTGAAAAAAACACAGGAGCCTGGAATAAAATTGCAGAAAGCTGATTTTTTCAGGAAAGATACCTGGATATCTCCCCAGACGAATTCCGAAGATGCCCCAAAAATCCCCCTTGTGCATTTTTTTTAATTCAAGATGGCCGCCACCATGTAACGCCATTTAAAAAAAACAGGGGTATACCCTAATTCTTCACCTTTGTAGTTAGGAAAAGAATATTTTGGTGTCTCTACTTATGTTTTAAGGCACAAAGAGTTGATACAGATGATCAGGAATGATATCAGCACTTTTCTCAATACCAAAAATCCAAGATGGCCGCCATATTGTTCTGATTATGTTAAGCGATCTCTTAAAAACACACGAATATATGAGATATCTATCTCGTTGTTGAACCTAAAATGTATTTGTTGGCCAAATCCATGGAATATAACACTTATTTAGATCACCATTATTTTATTATATTGAATTTATCAACATAAATCCCACATAGTAGTTAATTAAAAATAACACCAGGTAACGCCATTTAAAAAAAAGGGTTATACCCCAATCCCCCACTTTTGAAGTTAAAACAATGATTTTCGTGTCTCTACATATGTTTTAAAGTACAAGGAGGTTATCTAGATGATCAGAAATAATATCAGTACTTTTCTTAATACCACAAATTCAAGATGGCCGCCATAATATTTTGTTAAGCGATCTCTTAAAAAAACCGAAAATATGCGATAACTATCTCGTTGCTGAAACTAAAATGTATTTTTCAGCCGAACCCATGGAGTCTGAAACTTATTCAGATGACCATATTTTATTATATTGTGTTTATCGACATGAATCCCACATGACAGTTATAGTTAATTCCACCTTGGTGGGTGACGCTTTGAAGTGTTTTCGAACTGCTTTCCCACTAGAAATGTAGATTGAGATTTGTCAAGTTAACAAATTAATCTCAGGTAAATAATGAAATTATTGCGTTTCAATCATCCGAGCTGTCACAGTTTCTACATGTTTGGCCAATACAAAAAGAGCACATCGTTGTACAATATAGTCTAGATTTGTGAGATCCCCCCCCCCCTTTGAACAAGCCACTCTGCACCCGCAACTTACTCTTTTTAGAACTCTTTCTGGGGCGACTGCTCTTTCAGTTTGCGTTGGTTACAAACGACCATGATATAAAATCCGTTCCCAGACTGTAGATTCCACACCCTCCTGTACAGCAAAATATGCTCTGTATCATAATGGAGTTTAAACGCGAGGCATTCATCCAATGCTGTTTTAATATGGGCTGACCGTCTTCGACGCTGGCACAAAAATTAAACAGAATTGGATTATTGCCCCGTGTTGGCTGGGGCAGTAGGTGACGTTGAAGGGAGGCTTTCTAGCAAAAATCAATTACAAGATAAGGACTTGCGCCTCACACGTTACATGTACAAGACATCTTTGATAATCGTCCTGTAACAATGCTCTTTTAAATACTTACTTTTGTCTTTGATCTGCGAATGTCAATATGTTTAATATCATGAAATATATCATTTAAATATCAAGATATTACATTTTGAATATTAGGATATATATATTTCGTAATGAAGTTATGGCATTGTATGGTGTTGTAATGAGATGATTTTACATCAGAATATCGGAATATGACATTAAATTAATTCATGTTACAGTTTATCGTCAGGATATGATCTCTTTATGTCACGATAATATGAGGACAAGAAACATTAACGTCATGTCTAAATAACGTAATGTGTAAATATTGCTCTTTATTATAGTAAAATGACGTTATGATGTCTGGATACAGCTTTATAAATGCAGGATATGGTGGTTAAGCATCACGATATGGTATTAAAGTGACAGGATCTTTTAGTGTATTGTCAAGATATTAAATATCATGATATAGCATATTACCATCACGATATGACATTTTAGTGTAAGAGGTGATGTAAGTACAAGAGGGCAAGGCCACATGCTGTTTAAAGAGCATGTGTCTTAACGCTATCTAATTACTTTCCATTTATTGAATATTCCGAAGTGCTTTTGTTGTTGGCAGTTTTGGAGTACCGGTATTTGAGCAATGTAGAGGCCTTTACTTACTGAATTATATTGCGATATATATGTTGAACTGACATGTGCCAGCCTGATATTGGAATGTTCTATGTCGATTCTGTATTACCATATGGTAACGTGCGTCTGTCAATATAATGTTATTGAAATGTTATACCTTGACATGACAATATAATATCCTGAAATTAAAATGCCATATCCAGACTTCAAAGTGACAAAGCCTGACATTCTATGGTCACATTAAAATATTGTAGTGTCATATTCAGTCCTTATAATGTCACATTAGAATGCCGCCAAGCCCGCCATATCTTGATTTGATAATGTCATATCCTATCATAAAAAAATGAATATCTTGACATTCAAATCTTATTGTGTGATATAAAAGGACAAAATTTGGACATTATAATATCATGACGTTAAAGTGTCATATTCTGATAAATTACAATCCAATATCCTGGCAAAAATATGCCAGATCCTGACTTCGAACTGTTTATTATACAATATTCGATATTAAATAGCATATTTGTCATTATAATGACACACCATCACATTACAATGCTATATTGTGACCTCAATGTGTCATTTCATCAATGTATAAAGTCACATCATAATATTCAAGTACCATATCCTAATATTCAAATGTCATATCCTGACATTAAAATGTCATAGTGATGTTAAAATGATATATCACTAAATTGTAATGCATTTCGTGATAATATGATGTATATCTTTTCATTTTAATACAGTAACGTGATGTTTAGCCACTATATACTGCCTTTATAAAGCTGTATTGAGCAATCATAACGTGATTTTGCTATATTCAACACCAATGTTTGGACATTATATTACATATCATGATAATAAAGTGTCATATCCTGATATCATATTCATATATCCTGACATAAAACTATCATATCCTGACGTTAAACGTGTTCAATCTGATGTAATATTGTACTTAGCTCTGTTATTATGTACATTCACAATAATAATCACAACTAATACTTAACCAAAATCGAAAAACATTTTATATAGGCCTACTATATAAAATACCTACATTGGAATTAGTCGCTGTGTTTGAAACTGGAATTTCTTACGCTATCTCAAGCTTCAAATGAATGAAAAATACACTTATATTTAAAGATGAGAGATGTTAAAATTTTTAATGAATGATTTCTGCCATATGATATTTTGTAAATTTGATCAATCTATATCTATATTCCCATATGAAAAAGCAGTTGGACATCGCTTAATCGTGGCATCTGCGCTAAAAGAGCTAGCCAATATGGCAGCCATGTTGGATTTTGTGTTGATAAGCACATTCTATTTAAAAAAATGGTGATGGAAATATATTCTAGATTCCATGGCCCTGAAAAAAAAGTTTCAACAACATGATGATTATGGCATGTACGTGATTTTCTGAGGGGGGGGGGGACGCTTCACATAATGGTCGCCATCTTGGATTTGTGGAGATAAGAAAAGGAATGATATCATTTCTGATCCTGTTGATGAGCTTTTTGTGTAGAGGCACCAAAATATTTTTTTTTAACTGCAAAAGTGAGGAATTGTGGTATATTCCTTTTTTGGGGGAAAAATGACGTTATATGGTGCTACATAACATTGAACTACCGGTATGTGGGATTTATGTTGATAAATTCAATATAATAAAATATTGGTGATCTAAATAAGTGCTAGACTCCATGGGTTTAGACAAAAAAATACATTTTAGGCTCATCAACGAGATAGTTACCTCATATTTTCGTTTTTTCAATTAAGAGATCGCTCAACATACTCAGTATATCAATATGGCGGCAATCTTGGATTTTTGGTACTGAGAAAAGTAGTGATATCATTTCAGATCATCTGGATAAACTCTTTGTGTCCTCAAACATAAGTAGAGACACCTAAATATTTTTTCGAACTGCAAAAGTGAGGAATTATGGTATACCCCTGTTTTTTTCGAAAATAGCGTTACATGGTGGCGGCCATCTTGAATTAAAAAAAATGCACAAGGGGAATTTTTGGGGCATTTTCGGAATTCGTCTGGGGAGATGTCCATGTATCATTCCTGAAAAAATCAGTTTTCTGCAATTTTATTCCAGGTTCAACCCTAATGCTCTTGCACTATAGAAAAGTCAGGTGCCTTCAACACAGGCTCACAGGTCAACATTGATTTAACCATTTCAAAAGCTTCTTGCTCAACAGGAGTCCATATAAACTTTACTTCGTTTTTCAATAGATTAGTCAAAGGTGCTACTACATCAGCAAAATTCTGACAAAAACGCCTGAAAAATCCAGCCATCCCAAGAAAATGCATTAAAGATTTACGATCAGTGGGTGGTGGAAACAAAGCTACAGCGGCTACTTTAGCCATATTAGGCTTAACAGTACCATTACCAACTTCATTACCGAGATATAGTACTTGCGGTTTTCCAAAATTAGATTTACCTAGATTGATGCCTAATCCAGCTGCTCTGACCTGTATAAAGAGGTTACGTATGTGCCTGAGATGTTCCTGCCAACTGTCCGCCCACGTGGCTACGTCATCAACATATGCTTCTGTTTTCTCCAACTTCCCGGTCATCCTGTTGATTAAGCGTTGGAAAGTTGCGCCGGAATTCCGCATACCAAACGGGGCAAATTTATACTGCCACAAGCCACGTGGAGTACAGAAGGCAGAGACCTCTCGTGCACGGTCCGTCAATGGAAGCTGCCAATATCCCTTTAAACAGTCAAAAACACTAATATATTTTGCATTGCCAATCTTATCAATACAATCTGTTAAACGTGGTATAGGAAAACTGTCTGGCTTGGTAACAGAATTTACTCTCCTGAAATTTGTAACAAATCTATTAGAACCATCTGGTTTAGCAACAAGAATACATGGTGAGCTCCAGCTACTCGAGCTAGGCTCGATTATATCATGTTTCAACATATAATCTACCTCCTTAGCCATAGCAGCGTCTTTGACGGGATTCACCCGATACGGATGCTGTTTAATTGGCCTTACATCCCCTACATCCACATCATGTTTTATCCAGGATGTCTTAGGTGGACTATCGGGGAAGATATCCTGATATGTATTAATTGTTTTATGTCATGTCTCTGTGATGGGGATAAATGTTGTACTTTTTTATCAATATAACGTATCCATTCAGAGTTATTCATTTTCAGTGAAACATCAACATCAAATTTATAATTACCATCAACAGGGTTATCTTCACATTTAATATCACCACTCATGGCCATTGAACATTTATATTCAATTTCAACATGATCAAATGCTTTAGACAAATCGGCATACGACAATGTAGCCTCAGCTCTATCATGATACTCCTTTAACATGTTAACATGGCAATGTTGAGTTGATTTACGTCGATCTGGAGTATCAATTACATAATTCACTTGTCCCAATTTCTTAGACACTACATAAGGTCCAGAATAACGTGCACTTAGGGGTGTGCCGGGTATTGGTAATAAAGCCAGTACCTTATCACTCACATTAAAATTACGTTCTACTGTACCTTTTCCGTCATACCATTGTTTCATCTCTAATTGAACTTTTTTCAAATTTTCATGTACGAATTGCCACAGCTCAGTCGATCTCTCACGGAAGGACTTCTTTAAGTGCCTTCAACGGACCACGTACCTCATGTCCAAAAACGAGCTCAAAGGGAGTAAAACCTAATGTTTCCTGAGCTGTGTCACGTACGGCAAACATTAAAAATGGTATACATTCATCCTAATTCTTTTTGTTATCCACACAAAAGGCTCTCAACATGTTTTTCAACGTAGAATGAAATCTTTCTAGAACACCCTGGCTTTCCGGGTGAAAGAAAGACTTCAATAATTTTATAATATATTCCATATCCCAGCAAAAACGACATAGACCCAATACTATAGGCCTAGTAAACGTTTATAATGTTGTTCCATCGTCTACGACTCTGGCATTGGGGCACCACTCAAACATAATTAAAATTAGCATGCCTGGGAATATATGATATTGTAAAATTCTTAGTTTTAGATTTTGTATAATAAATTAGCAGTTCTAGTAGTCCTATACATTTTATCTCATACCTGTAACAGGCCTAATCAGTGGGTTTAACCTAGGTTACTTCATGGATCTCTCAACATATATTAGACTGTGTTTTATATTTAATTTCACATAGTGAAATATTGCCAAGATCTCGCAGGGTCTATAAAAATATATATACATATTGTAAAGATCAGGCCTAGTTTACAGCACTTTAGGTTAATGGGTCCCAAAGTGTGTTTCCGACCAAAAACTTTTTTTGCAAATATAATAAAAAAATTCAATTAATTAAAAATTTCGGAACTCGAAGTTCCCGTAACTTGAAACTTGGAACTTGAAGTCCCCGGAACTTGGGAACTTGTTTTAGGGTATCCCTTTATCTAACAACACTTTCCACACACCCAGTTGTAGATATCACTTTCTTCTTTTAAGCAAACAATTAACATACGTTGAATGTACACCTTTAACTTACATATGTTGAGCGCTTGGATTATGCTTTCGAATCGCATTTCAAGAAAAATTATATTACATTGTATAATGTTGACTGTTTGAAACAATTTAATGTTTATATTACACTAATATGTAATAACTGTCACATTCTGATACTTAGCGGTGCAATATCAAGAACTGTAGCCTATATCGGCTATACTGTAATATATTTTATGATCACCAACAAAATGTTACTTACATAGAACAAATCTAACTCGCATGAAGCTCGATTTTTCCGTAATATAAATATAAAAGAAGTGTGACAGAACAGGGCATTTATTGACAATGACATAACATAAAAATCAAAAAGTATCATCAGCAGTACGTTAAAAAACAATTATGTGTGAGAGTGAAACATACAAACAAATAAAATTAAGCATGCTCATGATGCACAGAATAAGAGTGATGACCTATCACACTTTTTCATGTATGACTTTTTGTTAAAAATATTATGTAGGAAAAAAAGGGGTGGTGGATAAAACCGCCACAGTGCGTTAGACAATAATATTGATGCATAACAGGATATTATTTGTTTTTTCACTACGGTCTCGTGTGGTGTAACTATACATAAATTAGCATTTTAAAGTAATGTTGCAATTATTTGATGACAAACAGAATCGCACTCCCTACGTTATCATATGATCCGACCAGCTAACGGGATATCATGATTAAATTAGCAGGCTAACCACGTAACGGGACGTTAAGACTGCGTGAATGCAGTAAACAAACCATTCTCTTCCAGGGCAGACGCATAATTTGTTTTTATTTTTAACTTGCTTCAGATCAAAGTATTTTACAAGCTCTTTGCAGT
Source organism: Flabesymbios commensalis (assembly GCA_964017125.1). Classification (NCBI taxonomy): domain Eukaryota; kingdom Metazoa; phylum Annelida; class Polychaeta; order Terebellida; family Flabelligeridae; genus Flabesymbios; species Flabesymbios commensalis. The sequence goes on from OZ024911.1 coordinate 75,098,807, forward strand.
CATAATGTTTGACTGTTTATTATTGCTAGTGATATTAGTGTTTTTCATCCAGTCATTATTTTCTAAAACGACGAGAGGGTGTCAAACAAAAAATAATGACCTTAGCACAGAGACGTTTACGATTGTAAATGATACCGTTTTGCTGTCGGCCTATGCCTATGTTCAAACTTAAACTCAAAACTTTAATAGATGATGGAGTATCCACCACAACACACATAAATATAAAATATCAATTAATCATAAAAATCAGTCAGATAAAATAGTGAGACAAACACATTAAATCATGTCATTATTCATGTGGCATAGACATAGGTGTCGCGATATACCTTCATGTAGAATATTAATTTTGTTGAGAAAGTACAAGTGCAAGTGAGAATATTCACCCATAAAAGTTATTAAAATATTCAAATAAGGTATTTAAATCACTTGTTGGATGACCGATACGTGTCTAAAGGAACTAACAATACAGAGGTATTTGTTGGTGAAGGTATATTAAGCCATTTCAAGCCATTTACGCATTCTGATGACATATATATCAGGCATTTTTGTCATTAATTTTAAACTATTGATAATTTGCCATATTGATCAAATCAGAGGTAGCAGATATACCTTACGAAATAAATTGTCTTTATTTACCCAAGAGAGCACAGAGGATCAACTACTATCAAGTATCAAGTGCTACCTCCTAAATTGGGAACACTGCCAACCCATACGCACACAATTTCTACATCTCATTTTGTTGGAACTAATCACAAAATTCGTCAGCAAACTAAAACGTTACTATTGGGAGCTACTAGATTAAAAAAACACGAACAAGAACTTTGCATATCTTAATATTATTTTAATGCCCTATTATATCGCATAATTTGTCTCGTAAATTAGTACAGTGAATTCGTGTTTGTAATAAGTTTTAAAGGTAAAGGTAAAGGTGTGTAGTCTGATATCAAGTCTGAAGACCCATCATCCGACTTTACATATCACCCCTGGTCACTGGACCTGTTCTTAGCGTCGCTCGGAAATTTTATCAAATTTTAGCCGTAAAATCTGAAAATGATTATTAAAAAAAAGTTTAATTATGTTCATTGGAATGTTATCGATGATATAAAATTAAAACTCTACAGAATTTTTGCAAAATGGGCGTGATAGATCACACCTGCTCGCCTACGTATAGCTAACATGGTTCTCGTCAGACCATAACCACGGAGGTCTAACCGCTCCACTTCCATACGTGACGGACATTTCCGTCGGCATTCGACAATAGCTACGTGTATCCAGATATGTCGAAATTCCCGTCGGCATGTATCAATGGACACTAGTAGCCTGGAATGCATATGGGCCTGAAAGTGATCGGGGGTTAACAGCAAAAAAGGATTTGCTAATATAGCCATTAACGCGCTAAGAATTGAACAATTTTTACCCACCTTAAATTGTGTCTCGCAGCTACAGCGACCCACAAGGGCGGGGGCCCTGGTGCAGTGCTTCGAAGTGCGAGCCAAAGTAGGCAAACATGACACATTTTAATCGCATACATATTATCCTGTTTAAAGAATAAACTAAAAAGGCTGAAAAAGGTCATAGATGGGATTAACACTTTAACACTTTCAGCGCGGGGATCGTCTTTATACGTCAGAATTTGACGTTAATAGACATCAGATTATGCCGTATAAAGACGGTCCCCGTACTAAAATATTTTTAAAATATTTATAATGGCCGTAGACCCATAACATAAGTATTCAAATGAAGCGTGAATAACTAACTAAGACATTAATTTTATGATGATTTCAAATTAAAAAAACGTTTGATCTCCATGGTTTATACTAAAATATCTCAGCGTTGTAACGGTTAAGGGTTACATTTATTGTGTTTTTGAGCTGTAGAACTGCCTAGGTCTGGATCGTGTGTCTGGGAAAGGGAATCAAACTATTAAGTTTCCTTGGTCTGAATGGCATCACGTGAATATCAATCTAAATACAGACAGATTTATTGTGAAAAAGTCAGGATCCTCCTCAAGTATTGAAACACTTTTTTAAATGCCGGAATAGTTATACAACAGATTGTGGTTCCAATAACTGCCATCTGGTGGTTCAGAGAGAGGTTTATACATTTATCACTGGATTATCTACCACCAGCTGATATGGCTGCTAAGTAAAAAGTTATATGTTTCATCATTCCTCGATCAGTGACCTGGTACAACAACAGATAAATAGGCCAACCCAGCAAACACAAAGCATTTTATTTTTCTAACATTTTGAGAAAGTCGCATGAAAAGGTTTCACTACATTAAAACGTCGGATCAACAGAATGTTCTAAAAAAAATAACTAAAAATCTTTTGCAAAACATTCATTAAACAAACGTTTTTATTATATTTTTCTAAAAATGTTTTTTTCAAACATAATATGTAAATATTATGAAAATGTTTTTAAAACGTTTTTTTAATTATGTTTTTGCATAATATTTTTAGTTTATGTTTTATAACATTCTGCTGATCCGACGTTTTAAGATTAAAAAAATATATTTTGTTAAGCATGTTCTGAATGTAATTTAAAAGTTTTTGTCTATGTTGTACAGTTGGTACAGCCTTGATCGAGTATGAAATGTAATGATGACCGATCATTTGTCACAGCAGCACCAAAAGAATGGAACGCGCACCACGAGAATGGAACGCCCTACATCACAGACATCACAGACATTATGGTGTTTACGAGTAGACTAAATTCCTGTCTCAATTAAGGATACAATTCACAAATGTTTGCATACTTTGTAATACCCTCTGCAAAATAAAGCGCTTTGGAATATCCTGCGATAAATATCAATGTAATTTACTCCAACATGTTTGATAAAGGAGTGAAATTATTAGCGTATGCTATATGTCTGAGGAAGTTCTGCTGGCGTACAAGTCTATTCAATGTTGTTGACATATGTTGTGAGAATAGTGTAGGCCTAGTATTACGTACACAAAGAGTAGGCCTACTGGATTAGATATATCTATTTTAATGTTAGAATCACAGGAAACCAAATATCAGTTTTTATACCAGTGCAAGTACTATACTGTCCAAACATGTGGACATCACGCGGAAACGAAAGTCTGGATGTATGCATATTTTGTCCGACTCAACAACACGTGACGGACCAGCAATCATGAAACGTCGGCCAAACGTTGGTTTACTGTTGGCCCACCCTCTACGACGTCAGCCCAGCAATAAACCAACGTTGGGCCAACGTATCATGTTTTCTGATGGAGGGGAGACTTAGGGGACGGATCTATTTATAGTTCACTGGGTGACTCCCGGACACATGTCTTGAACAGAACTGTGAAAGATCTGGGAACGTGTTTTTGACCATCAGACAATCTACGACCAGTGCTCACGACGAGTTTATTGTTTGTCTCTGGATTATCAGCAACCATATGGCATGGCTGCTAAATATCCCGTACCGAAGTTTTTCTTCGCTAATGATTTGAAAGAACTGACTTTGAATAAACAGATTTGCGATACAGAAGTGACGCAAATCGACAAATAAAAAGATCATGTAGTTCAGGCCGACATAGATATCATTGACTCTATTCAGAGTGATATCTATGTATTTAGTTCGGCTTCAACTAACGGGTCTTTGAGTAGTCCTAAGAGTGAAAAAGTGAAGTCAGATTATCCAGATGTGATGGAAAAACAAGCTGACACAACATTATGTGTAAGTGACGTCATCGAGCTGGATAATCAAAGAAGTCCTGTATTAGGCATGGTTGTCCACAGGTAATATTTATATTGTACACCACAAGGACTTCATAGTCTACCGTTACCATGCTAGTGGTGTGCTTGTATGTAAATACAAGCATGAAGAAACAAGAAACACATCAGTCGAAGGAATGTGCCTAGTAATAGATAGAGAGAAAACCATGCTAGTTGTCAGCGCCAAGGCAAGTAAATCCTTTGTCTGGATCTGTCTCAGTGATGACGTCACGATGAGTCATCGCCCTACACTACAACTTGGGTACAACGTCACAATAAATCATCACCGTACACAACATTAACTCCGGTATGACGTCACGATGAGTCATCACCGTACACAGAAACTCGGGTATTATCCTAGAGGGTCATATTATGATGCAGGGGTTCTCATGGTCTGTGATTCTCGTGACAAGATTCTCTGCTACAGCAATGATGGTGAACCATTGAATGTGATCACACTACCTGGTGACATAAAGCCATGGTCGGTAACCCGTCGTGAAGATTACAAAACATGGGGACAATATAGCGCAATACAAGGTTGAGATACAGGGCGTGAAATTAGGTGATCCATTTCAGATTGTTACTGACTATATGGGGTCAGTATGGCGTTTCCGACCTTTGACGAAAGGCAGCAGCCCGCCTAGCCTTAATTTCGAATTGCGCTGCATCAAGCGATGCGCGCCACTCACTCCCAGGCTGCCGAGTTGAGAGGACGTCTCGCTAGACTCAAGCGCCGAGCCGCTGGTTAGATTGTTGCGTTCTGCGTGGAAATGTGTGCACTAAAGTTGTTACAACGTCTAGACTAAATAAACAAGAATAAATCGAAAGATAAATTAACGGAGTTATTTGTGTTCCGTCGTCTCGACGGGAATGGAGATTGAAGTGAAGTGAGTCGGGGCTGGTCCCACCAATCCCCTATTGGTGAGAAGCCCTACACTTACATTGATGCCCCCGACGTTTGATCGACACGCACCCTTCTGATTTGGACGATCGTCACCAATACTTACACTGGTGAACACAGCCGTTTGATACGACTCGCAACAGTATTTTCACCGAGCAAAGCTCGACGCAAAACCACTGGTTTCAAGGATAGTTTTTATAAAATTTAGCGGATTTTTCGGAAAAATGACACATCATTTTTCCCAAGGTACGTGAAAATTGTAGGTCATAATCAAATATGCCAGTAAGAATTAGATAGGAAGGTTATCCGGAGAGAGGCACGCGCGTTTCCGCTGCAAAACAGCGAAAATTTTAATAATTTTGATTGATAACCACGTGCGATCCATTTTTTCAAGATGGTTGACACGTCGTTTCTTGCTCGACACTAAATTAGAATCTTTTCGATTCATCCCTATCAAGTCAGAATTTTGGAATGTTTCTCTCCTACTTACGCCACTGTAGGCGAATATTTTTAAAAATTCATTTTAAATCGTTGTAGACTAACGTTACACCATAATTGGGTGATTCGATTTTTTACGGCCTTCTCAAGAAATGCCATTAGATTTCTTGTCTGAAAAATTAGAAAAAAAAAATTTTCAAACAAAATATCGCCCCGACTCAGAGAACTTTTGATAGACCTAGGTCCACATAAAATTGTTCGCCTGAAATGTATGTGAATAAAAGGTCTTATTCGGTCTATTAAAACATCATTGTTAGGACCGTACGTCAACATTTTGTCATTTACAATCATATTTTATTTTCAGCGGCAGGAGAAATATTTTACTATGTATTGGTGAGGCAGCCATTTTGCTGTGGTATCCCTAGCCTTAGTTCCATTCCGATAGCCGCGCTCAAACCCGCAATACTGGCATTCATTGCAAGGATCACCCCACGCTTTCAACTCGACATAATTAGCATAAATTAAGCCGCCATCTTGAATCGGTGGCGTGATTGATAAACCCCGCCTACATATTTAGGCCACACGTTGTCTGGAAAATTATCTAGACATTGTAAAATTTTCTTTTTAAACATAGCTCTTTCTCAAAGTGAGACTGAACGCATTTTAGCATCAAATTGACGTCTAAATTACATTACACATTGTGTAATAGTTACGATTATAAATTTAATATTTCTACTTTTACATATTTTCGCGCTGACCTGCCCCCTGGCGGTCAGTAGCTGCTAGACTAAGTCTCGCGTCTATGCCGGCGCGGAACCTAGTTATGAGTTGAAGCAGGCGGCCCTACCGCATACGACACTCGATTAACAGAGACGCGCTATCACCTACTGACACACAGGCCTACATGATACAGATCATGTACGTCACTCACGGCCTGCTCCTGTAATCGGTGCGTACACCACTCACTCGGTGAGATCAGCATGCCGCCGCACACACACAGCACACAAAACCCTCACCCCCGAACAACCTAAACCGACGGGCACAGCTCCACGTGTAATACTATGAACCGAAGCGAGCGATCGATTTTGACATCACAGTGAATGATTTTCATAATGGACATTTTATAAAAAAAAAAAATCAGATGTTCATTATAGAAAATATTCATTGGCGAGAATATATAATATAGTCTTTATAGACTACTGTCAGTCAAGAATTAAATAAAATTATTTCAAAATCAAGTCGAGCTGTAGACTAGATAAATAATACAGTCGTATTAGACCTATCGTCAAGAGAATAAACTTTCTTATGATGGGCAATTTTTAATCGTTAATTAATTCACTGGATTATGACTTGACAGTTGCGCTATTGCGACCATTTTGATGTTTCTTCGTGTGTTTTTTCGACTTGCGCGTAAAGCATTTCCACACAGGTCGATTTACAAAAATACTATAGTATCATAGCTTAGAGTAGCAACTTAGCATTTATTCTGACATTCTATATACATTTTGTGACCTACAGTTTTCACAATTTATATGTTAAAATAATATAGAAAGCAATATAAACGCTATTTCTGAAACAGTGATTTTTCGACATCTCAGCAACTCCCGTATTCTGCAATATGTGACATAGCATGGACCCTTCTAAAAAATTACAGATTCAGCACGTATTAGGACTTACTCATTGGTCTAGATAACTGTGCACACAGTTCTCCACGCAGAGCGCGACAACCAAAATATTTGGTATGTTTTAAATGCATACCATGTTAATAACCGTTTGAGTACTGCCCAGTTGCCAATAGGCCTGCAACTCAAACGTTTTACCATTTGAATAATTTCAAGTTAGAAACATTTCAAGATGGCTACCAGATCTGATAGCGAAGGTTTCGTGTCTTCACCCCTCGAAGGACAAGGGGTTCGTCGTAAAGACTCTTATTTTCTGGCAAGTGAAGCAGATGAAGATCAGTTTCGAGCAGCTGACACAAATACAGAAAGCTGAAATCAGATTTTGAACGAATCGCACGCAGTAGACGCGAGCTCAGTCATTCAAATAGCGAATCTTCCAGAAGCCCTTTGCCAGTCAGACGACAAAGCTTGCGGCGATCAGCTAATCTGCCAAAATTCAAGATAGCCACCTTCTATGCTACAGACGTAGAGCTATGGTTCAATCAAATTGAGACCCAGTTCGATTTACACCATATTACGGATGATGACGAACGATATAGTCTCACCTGTGCAGCACTCTCCGGAGAGGTAGCGTCAGACGTCAGAGATGTGCTTCTGCAACCTTTCCGCACAAATAAGTATGAGAGTCCTAAAGGCAGCCTAATAGAGCGACGAGGTCTTACTACACCCAAGAAAGTGAACAAAGTAATTTCTGGGGGGAAGATTGGCACCGACATACCATCCAGATTCTTTCGAAGATTGCAGAAGACGGCCGGCTTCGGCACAAAAGCTGTAGTTGGTAAAGCTGTGATACGGTAAGCTTTCATCCGACAGATGCCCGCTTCGATACGTGCCCACTTGGCCACAGAGCCAGATAGTGCCTCGTTGGTGAGTTACGACGTGGACAAAAGTAAACCGGGGGTTGCTGAAATCAAAGTAAGCGAGACCGGCAAGTTAGCTGGACTTTTAGAAGACCTATCTCGTCGATTAAAAAAGCTAGAGACAGCGACATCCACCATTGCCGCAGAGAAGATGAGGAATACCGGCCGTGCCCGGACAAATGACAATCGCACCCCTAGGGCTCAATATGTACCTAATGTGCAAGCACAACCATTTATACCTAATACACAAGGTTCTTTAAATAACCATAATGAAGTTAGACAGCCGAATTTACTGCCGCCGAACGCATCGAAGAAAAATACTACGACACCTACCGATACGGCTAATACACCCGTCTGCTATTATCACCAGACTTTTGGGGATAAAGCACACACATGTCAAGACCCTTGCGCGTTCTCTTTAAACTGTTAGGCCAGAGCAAGGTTGTGACTCTTGCACCTGACGAAATAACCGAGACACGAGATGACTCCGCGGAAGCTACACTTTTCAAGTTATTTCCCTCTAAGTTATTGTACGTCGCAGACAAACGCAATAAATGCAAATATTTAATAGACACGGGCGCAGCAGTAAGTGTCTTACCCAAGGCTTGCGCTAAACAGATTTCAGACGCTGACTGTCTTCCCCTAGTTGCAGCTAACAATACTACTATTAATACCTACGGTACTAGCAAACGCGTCGTCGACGTCGGCCTTAAACGTGACTACAGGTGGAATTTTATAGTAGCAGACGTGCAACAGCCCATTATGGGGCCGATTTTTTAATACATTATAGTTTACTGGTGGACTTGAGAAGTCGGTGTCTAAGAGACATGAGAACTGGTCTAGCTATATCTGCTTCACTATCATCAATTACACCATTGTCACTAAATAGAGTGGACGCAGTACATAATGACTACACAAAGCTATTAGGTCGGTTCCCGGAACTGACTCGCCCTACGACGAAGGGAGAGACCGTCAAACACGGCATTACACATAAAATAGTGACTAAAGGACACCCTTTGTTTGCGCGACCACGATGATTAGCCCCTGACAAACTAGTCACTGAGAAACGCGAGTTCGACGATATGATAAAGTTAGGAGTTATCGAACCCAGCGACGGTGAATGGTCCTCTGCGCTTCATATGGTCCCCAAGAAAAATGGCGACTGGAGACCATGTGGAGATTATCGAAGTTTGAACACTGACAGACCGTACCAGATCGATACCCGATCCCGCACATTCAAGACTTTATCCAGCGTTTGGCTGGTTCGAAAATTTTCTCTAAAATTGATCTAGTAAGAGCGTATTACCAAATTCCAGTTGAACCGTCTGATGTACATAAGACAGCGGTTACCACACCTTTTGGTCTTTTCAATTTTACTAGGACACCGTTTGGTCTACAAAATTCCGGTCAAACTTTCCAACGTTTCATTGATCACGTTACCCGCGGTTTAGATTTCGTATTCGTATATTTAGACGATTTATTAGTCACCAGCCCCGATCATAATACCCATAAGAAGCACTTGAAAATACTTTTCGCCCGACTAGCCGAATACGGTATTATAATCGGTCTGGAGAAATGTCAGTTCCGTACAACTGAGGTAAGCTTTTAGGCCACCACGTTTGTTCAGAAGGGATTTCGCCGTTGCCCAGTGCAGTTGACGCTTTAGTTAATTTCGCTAAACCAGAAAAGCAACGGGCGTTACGAAGATACTTAGGAATGGTAAATTATTACCATCGATTTATACCACATTGCGCGGCGAAGTTGACGCCATTAAACAATTTGCTGACTGCAGCCAATGACGGTCATACGAGGCTGTCACCGAAGTCTAATTTCGATCTAAAGTGGAATGAAAGAGCAGAATCGGCATTTTCAGAGTCTAAACAAATATTAGCAAATGCAACACTCCTGGTACATCCAGACCCTTCGGCCCCGTTGAATATCACGTGTGGCGCTAGTGATTTTGCTGTAGGTGTCGTTTTGCAACAGTATATAGACAATGTTTTGCAGCCACTCTCATTTTTCAGTAAAAAATTGAATCCTGCGGAGACACGTTACAGCGCGTTCGACCGCAAGCTTTTGGCAGTGTATGCCACTATCAGACATTTTAGACACAATCTAGAAGGCCATAACTTTTTCGTAAATACTGACCACTAACCTTTAACTTTTGTAATGTCATCAGTTACCGAACGTCCATCGCTGCGACAATCCAGACAGTTGGCTTTCATAGCCGAGTTTACTACAGATATAAGATATGTTAAAGGCGAGACAAATTTCGTCGCTGACGCGCTGTCACGACCATCAGTGTCAGCCATAGACAATACATCAGCAATCAATTACAAAGAATTAAGCGCAGATCAAGCTTTAGATACGGAGTTCGCGCGATTGCGCCATTCAACTTCGTCTACTATGATCTTTAAACTGCTCAAGTCATTTGATAACCATTTGATATGGTGCGACGTGTCAACAGGACACAATCGACCGTATCTGACAGAAATAAAAACAGTTTTCTTAAATCTACATGGATTAGGTCATCCATCACATAGAGCTACCAAGCCGTTGATAAATACGAGATTTGTATGGCATGGAATGAACATAGATATCGCCAAATGGTGCCGTTCCTGCAAAGGCTGTCAGACCGCCAACATTTCTCGTCACAATCAGCCAGTTTTCGGCAAATTCACTGAACCTACTGAGAGATTTGACCACGTACACATCGATATTGTCGGACCACTGCCGTACGCTGACGGTTTTAGATATTTACTGACTTGCGTCGATCGGTTCACACGTTGGCCGGAAGCCATTCCTATTGTGGATATTCGAGCCGAAACTGTCGCCGATGCCTTTTTCAGAAGGTGGATAGCACGTTTCGGGACTCCCGCCACTATCACCACAGATAGGGGCGCCCAGTTCGAATCAAAATTATGGGATGGTTTTTGCAACCAGTTCGGGATAGTACGAAATCGCACAATGAGCTACCACCCCCAGTCGAACGGCATGGTCGAACGTTTTCACCGTCAGTTAAAAGCAGCCATTATGGCACACGAGTCACTGGATCCATGGACAACTACACTACCTTCCGTTTTACTTGGCGTTCGTTCTGCCGTTAAGGAGTTATTGGGCAGGTCGGCTGCCGAAATGATTTATGGTACGACACTTAGACTACCAGGAGAATTTACAGAGAAGTATACCATCGACGCACCTACAAACTTGGACAATTACTCAGATAAGCTATGCGTAGCCATGTCGCGTCTTCGTTTGTGCCCACCTCGCGACACACACCAGAAAAATATTTTCCAGTATAAGGAAATTGACACATGCACACATGTATTTTTGCGACGATTCGCAATTGCCCCGCCTCTGACTGCCCCTTAGGACGGCCCATATAAGGTCATCGTGAGGAGCGGCAGAGTTATGAAAATCCTGATAAAAGGCAAGGTGGAAACAGTCTCATTGGACCGAGTTCAACCAGCACATTTTGAGTGCGAGCCTGCAACAGGTACAATAACGCAGAGTACTACGCCATCGAAACGAACGAGCTCGAAGACTACAGGGATAGTTAAAAGGAATTCACAGGATCCACTTACACCCAGTAGTACCCACACTCAGAGGTCCAACAGGACGAGTGTTAAACCGACAACGACAAAGTCTAAAGCGACTAAACATGGTACAACTTTGGCCACTACTCCACAGCCAAAAGCTATAAGAGTAAAATTGCCTAACAAATTTAAACATTATGTAGCACCACATTCGCGAACCCCCGCCGTTTCCCGCGCTAACGGGAGCGACGGCGGTTTGCGAACGTATTCACGTGTACCTTTGCATTTAAGGGGTAAAACCCCTCCTACAAGCGACACGCGCAAACAATCGAATGTTGAGGACGATTCAACAATCGCCAATAGCGATAAAGTTAGAGCGGACGTACCTGCGAGGACGACTAGAGTTGGAAGAACAATTCAAACTCCCACCCGGTTCGTTCAGATGGTCCATGCCGTAGTGGCGCCTAACGACATCTACGGCGGGGCCAAGTATCGAAGTAATAATAGTTAAAATTTGTAAATTTTGTAAATTCGCCAGGCCTGGAAAAACTAAGTTGAATAAGTCAAATACAATTTAACTAAATCACATTAGCAAATACTTTTGCTACTCAGTGTTATATGTATTAATTAAAGTCATATCGGTTGGTCGTTACACATAGCGCAGCAGCATTATTAATTATTCAAAGAACATTGGTGTTACGAGGATTGGAACTTTGGTGTTACGAGGATTGGAACTTTGGTGTTACGAGGATTGGAACTTTGGTGTTGATCAATAATTTTACTTCATAACGCTGCGACTATGATGTTAACCAACCACCCACGCTGTATTTTCAAATCTGACTGTTTTATTGTTCGCTTAATGTATACATTTGTGTGTACTTTCCAAGCGGAACCGGAACCGACACAGTTTCCACACGTTAGTTTGGCTCAAACGTTTGCACTAATCCCGGGGGTAATGTGGGAACCCGCGTCTCACCGTTCGGGCTGGTTCGGGCGTTTCCGACCTTTGACGAAAGGCAGTAGCCCGCCTAGCCTCAATTTCGAATCGCGCTGCATCAAGCGATGTGCGCCACTTACTCCCAGGCTGCCGAGTTGAGAGGACGTGTCGCTAGACTTAAGCGCCGAGCCGCTGGCTAGGTTATCACGCTCTGCATGGAAATGTGTGCACTAAAGTTGTTACAACGTCTAGATTAAATAAACAAGAATAAACCGAAAGATGAATTAACAAATTGTGTTCCGTCGTCCCGACGGGAATGGAGATTGAAGTGAAGTGAGTTGGGGCTGGTCCCATCAATCCCCTATTGGTGAGAAGCCCCACACTTACAAGTGTGCTGATATGCGATGGGAAACTAATCAGCTGTTACTGATCAGCAAGAAGGGGGATGAGGTGAGGCAGCTATTGAATGAACGCCGGACTTAACATCCTGGCTGCCTCAGTTTTAACACTGACCAACACAAGCTGTATGTTTCAGGTAGAGATCAGAACAGGAAGTATTGTGTACATGCTTACCACTACAAACTTCTCACGGAACAGAAAACATTCACATAGAACGAAATAGACTCAGAATATACTGTTCGTGATAAAATATTTTGACAATTGTATTTTGACTGTTTAATATTTACAAGTCTAGTAGGGTGGATCATTTGACAATGACATATGCCCATGTCCTAAAAGTAATCTACCAACTCTAAATTATGCTAGGCAAAGTGGATTTCTAATGGAATCAATAAATCCACGCACAAAATGTGAATCAATTTCTCGATCCCACATCTATAATAAATGAGACAAACCAGTAAAAAGATATTTTTAATTTGTACAGATGCAGCCATTTTGAAATTTAGGTTCTTGACAAAATTCCACCACACACCACTTTCCACAGCCTCCCTGAAGAGTATTCTCATGTACATGCGTCACACGTGTCACAATGTTTTTAGCCTCCCACATGATTCTTCTCTAACTAGATTATTCCTCAATTTCAGCATGTATATACAAGTTTATGCTTTAAAAACAAAAAAATAGTTAACAAACGAATTTTCTTCGGCAATGCTGTATAGTAAAAAAATCAACCTTTTTGTAAATCTTGTCCCTCTAGCCCAGATATTATAAGCTCACTCTCGAAAATGAATATGTACTTTCAGCATGTCATAGATTTGTTAATTTTCGTGAGATTGATATATATTTGGTTGGCAGCCATTTTTAGATAGAAGATGGCGGTTAAAATGGACTTCATGTGTTATTTGGAATAGAAATGCATAGTAAATGAGTGAGTCACGGAGGTGTGCATCTAAAATCATTTGGGTGTATTTTAGACATTTAGAATCGGATAAGTAGGCCTATGATCACTTTATCTTTCATATTTTCTGATTTACATTAGTTAAATAGACTTTAAACTGTCTCCAACTTCAAATGGTTACAAAATATTTTTGGCAAAATAAATAATTTTATGTAATATAATTAAGCATTTGGCTAAGAAAATCCCAGATAATAACAAAGATCCCACTTCGTATATAAGAAAAAGTAATAAGTCATCATTTTTTCTAAAAGAAGTAAGTCATGCTGATGTCCAAATATAATATAGCCATATATCACATATGTTACATATTTTAAGCTTGTCATTAAACCAAGGTGTATTCCTATCAACATTAAAATTTGCTCGTGTTGTCCCTATTATAAAGGTGGTAACAGTATACAAATAAAAAACTACGGACCCACTGTTATAAGTAATGATGATATGGTGTCTCTCTAGAGCTCAGTAAGGCATTCAATGCTCTTCTGTTTTATTAAATAAGTTATATAAATATGGTATTCATGGAGTAGCCCATAAATTGGAGTAGCTCATGTGGAGTACCAAAGGGATCAATACTGGGGCCAGTATCATTTATGTTTTAAGTAAATGACATTGCTCAAATACTTATTACCCATTTTTTTACGCTGACGATGTTACATTATTTCTACAATCTATATGTTTAAATACACTAATAGGAAAAAATGAATCTGGAACTGCCAAAATTGTATGTTGAGAGGTTAAAATGTAATAAATTGTCTCTAAAAATTGACAAGACTTGTTATATATTTTTTATAAATCTATTAGAAAAAGTCCAGTTACTAAACAGCTAAAAATCGACAACGAAAATTTAAGGATGTTAAAGATACAACATTTTGGTTGCTATAATTCATGAACATCTTAACTGGGCAAGTGATATTAACAATATTAAATATAAATTAAGTCGTTGAATTGGTATCCCAGCAGACAAAATCATGATGAATCCACGTGAAAACCACGTCACCCTTTCGCGTGGAATATTGGTGGATATTTGGTCACAGGTGAAAGAGCATTCCACGTGGTCATTAACACGTGGATTACACGTCGGATTTCCACGTGGAATCAACAATATAAATACACGTTGTATCCACGTTGACATTTCCACGTGGAATCAACCATCTAAATCCACGTTTAGTCCACGTGGACATTTTCACGTGGAATAAATAATATAAATCTACTTTAATCCACGTGGACATATCCACGTGGAATCAACAATCTAAATCCACGTTGAATACACGTGGACATTTCCACGTGGAATAAACAATCTAAATCCACATTGAATCAACGTGGCCATTTCCACGTGGAAACGAAGTGAGATTATTAATGACATTTCAATGTTATACAATACAGGGCCCGTGTTCTGGGACGACCTTATGAGCTAAGCCAATAGCTAAGTCCATCTTAACGAGTACATTCATGTAGTGACTTAACAGCTTAACTATTAACTTAACCCTTAAGTCTGATCTTCTTAGAACACAGGCCCTAGGCTTACATTGGAAACACTAATAGCTATGTCAGATTTGGAACCTCAAGTTGGACCAGTGAATCATTTGCAATATTACAAAGGGTTGTTAGAAGTAGCTCAGGCAATAAGGATTTTATCGAGTAATCAAATACTAATATTTGATTTGTAGCCCACTATTATGGAATATATAAGTACCATTACTTCGATCCTTTGCGCTTTGAAGCATATTTCAGAATATTCGCCACCACAGCCATCACCTCACTTTCAGTGCATTTGTGCACTTTGATTACACTCTCTACAAGAACGAAGACAAGATCAATACAGACAGGCTTCATTATCCATCAATTAAAATATGAAATTACATGGGAAATTAGTTTTAATCAATGAGAACTAGATGTTATAATGCATGGCAAATATTGATATCACCACAGCCCATAATTTAAAGGTAGACATAAGTTTTGTATTACGCTATATTGATCAAAACCTGACATTAGATGATTCCACTGATTTAAAACACGACACTGTTAATTAGAAATCAGTCACATTTTTTAAAAATAGCTCGTCCAAAGACGATGAGTCCTCAAAATTTAATCAGGTCGTCTCCCACACCCATGGAATCACCATTTCAAATTTTGATTTATCGCTCTAATGAGCAAAATTGATCAATTAGATGCCCCCTAGTTAAGACAGAAAAAAAAATGACATTCAAAATGGCCGCCAAAGTCTATTTTCTGCTCAAAATTGAAAACAGACTTCACCAGTGAATTTGCAGACACTAAAACAATGATCTAAAGGTGTGAGTGAGCCCATAATGAGCCCATAGTAGAGCTTACTAAAGCTCACAGCGAGATCACTGTGAGACCACTGTGAGCTCATACCACGAGGCCACAGTGAGATCACAGTAAGCTCACACAATGAGCTCACATTGTGAGATCACAATGATCTAAATGTGTAACCTCACAGTGAGCCCATAGTGAGCTCACATTCTGAACTCACAGCAAGATCACTGTGAGACCACTGTGAGCACATACATCGTGGCCACAGCGAGATCACAGTGAGCTCGCACAATAACCCCACAGCAGGCCCGTGCCCAAAATTTTTCGAAAGGGGTGGGGGGTCAAATTATAGATTGCTGGGGTATTTTCGAAATAAGTTAATTGGACACCCTGTAAAATACTGCTTGAATAATGATATTTGGCGTTGAGCGAATGGGAAACGCAGGTTAGGGGGTCTGGGAGCATGCCCCCTTGGCTTTTTTTTATTTTTAGCTGCAAATTGGTGCAATCTGGTGGATTTTGGAGGATGTTGCTGAGGTAAAATTTCAGCTTTGTGGTCACAGAGGGGGGGGGGGGGTGTCGTGCGACCTTTGCAAGTGTAAAAATTTAATTCATCTTCCTCTTCAATTGCGGGTTCGCATTTGAAATATAGATCTGCATGTGCCTTTCTGCTGCATTTTGCTTCAACAGTGGTTTCGTTACCTCTCTTCCCCATTCCACCTCAACCTTTATGAGGCTCCATGAAGTTGTTTACTGCAATTTTTAAAGTTGGAAAAATTCAAAATCGGGAATCAAATAAATAATGATACACGTATAGGTGTTTTCAACTGCATACATGGAATTCAAATAAATAATTTATTTTTATCCTTTTCCAGGAATGGCATTTTAAAAAGTCCAGGTTTTCCAGGATGCATAAAATCAAACCCAAAATTTGTTATGACCAAACTTAGTAAAGTGGCTTCGAGATTTCGAAAAAATATTCAGTAACCTACCACAAATTCAGTCAGCTAGAACATAATCCGACACATCGCCCGTGTGATAGACATTTTTTAGGGTGTATATCTTTTTCTGGACTTTTACATTTTATTTTACAGGAATAGTCTAGCTATCTACAACAGTTGGCCATGAACATTACAGATATTAAAGTCAATGATAGCCGCAATTAAGTTCATATTGCATTTGATCAAGTTGAAATTTTGCAGGGTCTCTGAAACCACACATTTTGTTTCATACATAATGGTCTATAGCTATCTGGCATTGTTATTACGCATGTTGATTTCAATAATGTTTGCAAGTCAGCCATCTTAAAATAGATCTGAGTTGAAAATTTGCATGACATTTTCTCTCCTGAAATCAGCAATAGGGCCTATTCAAAATGGCTGTACCATAGGTAGTAGGGCCAATAATGTTTGCAAGTCAGCCATCTTAAAATAGATCTGAGTTGAAAATTTGCATGACATTTTCTCTCCTGAAATCAGCAATAGGGTCTATTCAAAATGGCTGTACCATAGGTAGTAGGGCCCCGGGAGTAGGGCCTACGGTACACTCGCTTTTAATAATTTCAAGAACGTTATATATAGCTAGGCACAATTATTGAGCAAGAAAACACTATCGGAATTATATTGCAATTAGTGTGAGGTTATGCCATTATTTGGCACAAGGAGACCGTACTACAGCCATATAGAGTTAATAAAGTTGCTAACTCTATGCTACAACTAATTCCCAAAGAAAAACAGCTGACTCAGTCGGGATTTGAATCCAGTGTACTATCAAGCATTACAAGAAATTTCATTTAGCTATTGAAAACAGATATCTTTCAATCTAATTCAAAACATAATATAAAGCATATTTAAGAATGTAGAAAAAATAAATTGGATGACGCAGCAAACGTGAGACTTCACTATCTATCAAATATCTATCTTCACCTCATGTCACTGTCGTAGACAATAAACCAGTGTTGAGCCAGCATTGGGGTGATGTATTTTGTTTGCTGGAGATAAAGCTTTTGATCTGGTCCAATCTGTCGGTATGGGATATATCTTCAAAATCCTTTCTGTGGGCTTCGTGGACAGCAATTCATGCTCCTGAAATGGAAAAACATCAGTTATTATCAAGTATTATTGGCTATATACTACTACTACTACAGAAAATAAATTACAAAATAAATTTAAAAATTACCAAATAAATATAGCTTTATTGCATATCATAATCCATATAAATCATATAGCCTACAAGTTTCAGTATTCGCATGAAATTATATGCAGATAATTAATTTAACATATATATGTCGATAAAATACACGCAATGTAGTTTCTAACAAACAGTAAATCAGTCCCAAAAAGAACTGTTTTGCTAAGTGAATTAGGAATACACTTACGTATCACGACAGAACATTATAAAGTGGCTATCTGCCAGTGCATCCTATCCTCTTTCAGTTTATTTGTTTCTATGTGACCCTATGTGCGCCAGAATCCTTCCTTAATACCGAATGTCACATATCATTAAATGACATGCAAGCTCTTGTTGATAGATCATCTGAATAAAATGGTGAAAAAAAATCGTTTATGGTATATTTGCTGTTTAAATATGAAATAAGTTGTCATAGGGTTTGCGCCAGCTTTCTTTGGTTATAAACCAATTAAGCTGGTTCAATCTTTGGCCAATTTATCCAACATTGAATCAACATCTATCAAACTTATCGTGTTTACTGGAATATTCCTAGTGGCGCGGCTTTAAACATTTGAAAAAAATATTCGATTTATTTCAAACAAGTATTAATTACACTCATTCTTTATCATCCTTAAGCCATATGCGACAGTTTTTGTGTACTTTATTATTTCAAACATTATTATGTTATACATTATATGTTATACAGAGCGTTATATCTGAGGCTAACCAACTAACACGTTGAACCAATGTTGTGTCAATGTTAGGCCAGCGTCGTGAACGGTAGTCCAGCATTAACCCGACATTAGGTCAACGTTTCGTGTTAGCTGGGTACACCACACAAAATACCCAGTAAACAATACACGTTGATCCGATGTTGTTTTGATGTTGGCCGGCATTGCAGGCGGCGGGCCAACATTAGGACAGCGTTGTGTTAGAGTCAGTATATACTAGGATGGAATGTGAGGCGTGAGAAACACAAGTCGATGATTCACTGCTGAATCAATGACGGCCCACCGTCGTCCACGATTGCCCAGCATTCAGCCAACATTGGGTCAACGAGTTAGTTTTATTGCTCTTGCTACAATAGGTGCTCTGTAAGTCGCTTGCTGCAAGGATCAGGGTGATTTTATGACCAGCATCTTTTTCATCTACTTTTTCATCTTTTTCATCTACAAATGGTCCTATAGTGTTAGAATATGTTGATCAATTAGTTCGCCATGCATGTATCCCATTCTTTCTATCAAGAACTCTATACAACGTTTTTTGTTTGTATCAATAATATACACGAACTGTGACATCCAGTTCAATGTTTCGTGTAAAATACATTTAATTCTTGGTCTACAATCAAAATCCCCTTTTACGTGCCGAATGGTACGTTAATTTCACTTTCTATGTTCCACTTAATTATATTATATTATTATGAATTGTATCATAACTCTATTCAAGGGATCTATCCCTTGGTTTGAAATAATACAAAATGGCGCTTGTAGAATTTACAAAAACGTAACGAATACAACGTTCATCCAACATTGCCTCAACGTCTTG